>CP136065.1:133564716-134164716 GCA_032622095.1 Siphonodentalium dalli | reverse complement strand
ATATTGTGAAATTGATATATATCTGGTCAGAAGAGTGAACCCAACTTTTATTTAAAGGTATCAATGGTTGATAAGCACATACCCCAAGTGATCGAATGACACCACTTCCCTGTGCATTCAATGGCATTATGTCCCATTTTAGACGTCGCCTAAGGCATGGTGATGGTCATGATCAAATGGTGCCACAGGTCTTAAACTTTACAGAATTGCTCAATAATGCACGATTTGACGCATGTTTGTAATGTGCATGCGTAAGTAGAATGGACCAGATGGTATTGTGACAATGCAACTCCTTTCCACAGGACTACTCTGGTGCAATGTCGAAACGTGCAACTGTATAATGCAAATTGATATACTATGGGGACCCTTGATGTGATTGTATCAAATGTTACGCAAAAACCCATACATTTATCATTGTATCCTATGCGCATGCGTGAAAAAAATCGACTCAAATAAGTGACTGCGCATTCATGACATATGCCTAAACACTGATTATGTATACAAGAATCATTTAAATTCAGAAGAGTGATCGAAATGGTGTCTTTCTAAAATCCTGCGAACCGAGCAACAATGTAGAGCGTTACGCGATCGCTTCAAATAATGTACGTTTGTTGAATTGTGCGCTGTGCGGCAAGTGTGCGCATATTTTCCTACCCCATCTAGTCGGCAACAAACCCATACACGTGCATCCATGGCACTGCTAAAGTTCCTGGGGATCATTTACATAGATATTCGTGGATATACCAATGGTTAAAACATATATAAACATACTACATAGGTTTATGGCATCACTGAATGTTTCTGGCTGCAAAAGCACCAGCCGGGTATATGAACGTTTTCTGAGTTGGGTTCAAAGGGTTAAGTAATCCCAATTTGATATGGTTTCCGTTATTATAGCAGTATAAGGTAAAACAATACTTAATATGACTACATTCGCGGAAGAGTAAGTTCTAACTACCAACTGAGTTGAAGTCCATCTCTACCCACGTACCATTCAGCTACAAATTGGTAATGTGATCAGGGGGGGGGTGTAAAAAAGTTGCGAGACGTGGGGGTCTTTTTTTTTACATTTCCATTTTTTTACACCCACCAACCCTTTCTTGCATTTTTTTTCAAAATTTTTTAGACACCCACCCCAAAACATCAAAGCTTTATGTTGGTCCCCTCTGTAAAAACGACCAACTGCTCCATATTGGTTCCTTTTTTGAAAGACCAAATTAAATGTTACTTCCTGTTAACAAACATGTGCAAACTTGAACTCTAAGCAAACAACAAAGGTAGAATATTATGTGATTATATTGGTAAATTTATAACCCAGCCTATTCGTCTGTGTGAGTACAGCTGGTGAGTAGATGAAAAATATGTTCAATCCCCTGGAATGACAACAAAAAATAACTAGGGCCAGTGTTAGGGCCTACAGTAGAATAAAAAATTACACAAACTTAAATTTATCTTTTTTTCAGACATCAACCAGCATCAACTAGTAGGCCTAGAGCCTATAGTAATACCAAAAATTGAAAATGTGCATATGAACCAGTGTACGAATTAACTTTTATGTATGCCTGCATGACCACTGACCCGACATCGCATTACGACTTAGAACTAGGCCTAAAATAATGCTTAACCCTTTGAGTTTGAATGTTGATGGTCAATTTAGTGCCAAATCCATATACACGGATGTATATTACTGAGATTCATTTGGACAATCAGAGCTGAACTTCGGTCATGTACTGGATGGAGTTCATGTGCAATAAGAAATTCACACACATTCTGTACATGACCTTTATGTGTGCCTTCAAACTAGACCACCTTGCATGCACATCATCTTATAAATATACACTAATTAAGTAAATTAATTTTTCTTCTTTGATAATTTTCAAATTAGCCTGAATTTACATACTAGTATATGCAGGTAATTATGGGATATAATAATTACAATGTGAACAAAACTGTAATGTGTCCTGGCCCCTCTTCACATCTATTTAAATAATATTTTTATACTTTTCAGAAGACTATCCAAGGAAGGTTATATTTTTGTTTCTTTCAATAAATGTTATTAAAACTTTATTTCATGTCTACTTATTTACTTATTGATGGTTGTCAACAACACTGAAACAAATAATTTGACAATTCAAATAATTATTTGACAAAAGTATATTTAAAAATCAATTTAGTATACAAACACTGATACAAATATTTAGTTCATACATTACACTCATGCATCAACTAACTGTATGAGTAAAGAGACTGTCATGAAGTATAAGAATTATTGTAATATTCTGTCATGAGTTGTTAGCTGATATTGTCAGACAGCATTAAGTTCATCCTACCCTAGAGCTATCTGAAATATTTTTTTTATTGATCTACACCGTGAACTAGACAATTTTCAAATATAAAAACTGCCTAGCAAGCTGAAACAGACACAATAAAAACAAATTGCGCGCAAAAATAATCAATGTAAATTTTGGGACCCACCCCCCCAATATTCACTATTTTTCCATTTTATATCAACTTATGGGGGTAATTATAACAATATTGAATGTATTAGTGCTTCTCATATTGCAACAAGCCACAACATATAAACAAATATGTTTAAAACAGTTGAAAATATGTCAATGAAAAAAAAATGCAAAAAAGGTGGTCAAAAACTGTTTCCAGCCTCGGGTACCCACCCACCCCCCCCCCCCCCCCACCTCATGTCTCGTAAAAAAAATTCGGCCCCCCCCCTGATGTGATTGGTATATTTTTTTGCGATAGCAACCAACCAGAGCCTTTGTTGCCTAAAAGTTGTTGGATAATACTCATGTCAGTAGTGTGGAATTTTGAGAAGGAAATACCTGATCTATCCACATTTTGCGGTCCTGTATACCTGTTTCTGTGAAAAGTAGGCTGCAATGGGGTTTGTTACTATGGAAACTCCAAAAACCCTTAAAAATGGCCCGATCTACTTGCCTACTAAAAATATTTTCAAAAGACCCAACCAGGAACGTATGGGCCATCAATTAACCCATCATTTCCAACGACAGTGGCAGGGCGAAGGAGTGCTCGGACATTCTCAGAAGCGGTGCAATGACACTTCTCATGGCTTTTTACCCTTAGATAGCAAGTTTGGGCGCAATCGGTCGAGCCATTTTCGAGTCTATAAAGGATATACACACATATATATATATACATATATATATGTACTAGCAGGGTTACCCGGCATTGCCCAGGTTAAAGTGATGTGAAACCCTCTGTGGATATTAGTGTTAGTATTCTCATAAATTGTATATCCAAATGGCATCACAAAACATGATTCTTACACATGGAATATAAGTAGTGGCTCACCTTGTCAGGTCGGAGCGATTATCATTTTGTTTATTGCGTTTAATCCGTCCCACCAATAAAGAAGTATTTATTTATTTATTTACAATTGCGTATACTTCAGACATTATAGCATGAAACATGAACATCATATTAAACACATTAGTTCGAAAAAATAAAAGATGACAATTGTGTTTCACATAGAGATGTATCAATCAATCAATCAAACAATCCAGTTTATCATATCTTCATGAAGATACAGATGTTTTAAATATATGTCCAGGTACTCCTCTGTTCTGGTGCTATATACTGGCTAATCATTTTCAGTTTAAAAGAATTGATGTTATGCAGTATAGCAGCTACATGTGCCCGACACAGCGAGATTTTGAGTTGTTTATGTTAGGCGATGAGTCTGTTCTAAAAAATGAAAGAAATCCTCTGTGTCAGGCAGATATACACTTGTCAGATGTCAATATTGGAGGATCCTGAAAAGTCGTGTGCTACAGACTGCGTTTTCCTTTATCTCAGAAGTAACCATAGTTGACTGCACACTGTGACCACTATTTTTGAACAGGCCTGCTCTACATTTCCATATCTCTTGGCAATTGTAACATTTTTTTGTGAAAACTATATTGAACACTCAATCGTGTTATAATATATACATGAGCCATTCTAATATGCTATCCTCTGACGATTCAAGGTCACTCAGTTTGAATGAATATATGTATCTCTTAAATAGATTGATATAAATATACTTTTAATGCTTTCTTCTAGGTATCTGTGTTGCTAGATCATTATAGGAATGCCTTGATTTCCATCCCCATATAAATATGACAGTTGAGAAGATATAATTGTTCAAGTGACTTAATTGGGTCACCATGCATTTGTCGAGATTGTGAAATTGGAACGCCAAAAACTCCTTAGAACGACATGGAGATGGCCTGGGAGATGACTATATATAACTTTGTTGGATATCGGCGAATTGAACAATCTTATAAATGCTAGTGAATCTCCTCTCGCCATCCATGACCCAAATGACCCCCAGATGTGATTTAATTCATCATATCATTAGAGAAGAACGTGCATGAATTTGGTGGAATCAGTGTTAAATATATTTGTATCAACTTTGGTTCAACTCCCATCATGCATGAGTTTAACCGCGCCACTTGTGTCATATTTAACCCTTTGAGTGCCAGGTCGATTTATGTATCAACCCATATACCCTGTGCCAATGCATTCTCTTATATATGTGAGTCAATCATAGGTCGCCTCGCATATATAAGAGAATGCATTGGCCTAACAATATTTTATTTATTTTTTTTACAATTTTAATAATTTATTCTTATATTCTTTAACAGACTTATTTTGTATGTATCAATTTGGTGGAAATTGACGCTAAAAATATTGTGTATCAATTTTGGTGCCCCTCTCCCTTTCAGTGCACCCCTGACTCGAATGATGCCACTTTTGACAGCTTTAAGCCACGCCATTAGACACCTCATACCATGGGGATGAAATTATATAAGTTTCGTGGCAATCGGCGACTAAACCAATTCTTATCAGATTTAGTACCCCCCCCCCAATCTCTCATCCCAACGACACCAATTTGGTGTCTTTAAATCACACAGTAAGATTCCTTGTATCATGGAGAAGATCTCAGAAGAATGTGCATCAATTTGGTGGAATTCGGCGGTAAAATTATTTTTATCAATTTTGGTGCCCCTCTCGCCTTTCGGGCATCCCTGACGCGAACGGCGCGACTTTTGACATATTAAAACCACACCATTAGATTCCTCATATTATGAGGATGATTATATATAAGTTTGGTGGCAATCGGCGACAAATTTTTTTTCTCCACCTTTTCTGCCCCTGACAACAACGGCGTCACTTTAGAAAATTCTAACCCTCGCCATTATCTTTCTCGTAAAAAGTTCCCCTATTAGACCAATTTTGTGCCATCTAGGTGGTCCCCTGTGAATTTCTATAGAACACAGACAGACAGACAGACAGACATTCGCAAATATAGTTATAGATACCGTATACGGAAGTCTCAAAATATATAGTAGATATGATTGCTCAAAATTTCACTAAGAGAAAGCACTTTTCTCGATCATTATATACAATGTAGGCAAGAATGATTGTTTATTTTATTTTCCACAAGATATATCGAATGTATTGACTGCAATGTCAAGATTAAATACAAGGTATTACAAGTTATCTCTGGCAACATTGCGGTACATAGAGATTTGATACCTGGATATTGAATTTGCACCTGGAGGTGAAGCCGATCCATACACCATATCCATGTACACCACAAAGCTGATGGAGATAACAATGGACAGTGGACCTATAATCTCAAGCTTGGTTTTAATAGGATCCTCACATGAAATTGCCTTCCAAAAAGAAAAGTTCAGTTGCCAACTAATCGATCGAATGTCTGGTGACATCCAACACAGCATGCAGAACAAGTGATGATTGGTCAAAACTTCCAGTGGTCACTCCCTAGGGTTTGCGCATGCGCTCTTAAACTTCGCTGTCCAGTGTGACCGAGGTTATGTTGTTTTGAGCATGCCCTTATCACCAATCGGACTGTGTGTTACAACCAGACGATGGGACAATGAATGTTGCCATATTCAACCTACTGTTCTATGCCTCAGATCTGATGTACTCAGAAAATTAAACTTTTATATATTTACCAGCAGGAGCAGCTTCACTGATTGTTCTGGTGTACAATGACTGTACAAATGTAGGGCTATGGTCATTGACATCCTGAAAAAATATATTAACAATTTAGAACATGCTGACATAGTCCTGAGTATATTGACATAAACAATTAAGTTTGATTCTAAATTGTCATTTTTTTTATATGAGAGCTGGCCACAGAAAAAAACAAGAGGTGGACTGTTGACTGGTACATACCCCAATGTGTCATATCTGTACCCATGCAGGCTTCTCAAAGTCCCAACATTTCCAGACCTATCAGTACTGAAACGGTTCAGGGGATGGTACAGCAGTACCAGTTCTGTTACAGATAGTCTCATTTGATGATACATTATGTGGCTGATCGGATTTACACGAGTTATATGTACAATGTGGCAGGTACGAAATACACATTGATCTTAAGCCAAGAAGTAGATAAGATAATGTGGATTTCAAAGAATTTTTATAATAAATTTCACTAATAGATTGACCAATCATTTATTTTCAACATAGCAGAAAAAACACTTCAAAACGAGCATTTCAAACGAAGATAACACCACTTAAATTGGAGTCGGAAATGGTCATTTGAACTTGTCTTTGAACAATGAGCAAGTCCGTAGCCAGCCACTAGCGAAGACAGTTCGTCATATATAATGAGGGCATTGGACACGAGCTGCGAAGCGACGAGAGAAGGTGTCCCCTATCGCATTGAGGGTGCGGGTTCTTTTTTTCTTTTTTCGGCGTAATTTCGATCCGCCCTGGTACAAAATGATATGATGATATGATATTTATTAGCATAAAAACACTCATGTGAGCCGTATGCATTACATAATGAGAAGACATATAATTTACATAATTATACATACATTTTTCATATAATAAACTTTCAACCTATTCAAACTACATGTATACAATGTGACCTAATAGACACTCAAAACTATAAGCGTGTAAATAATCTGTATGCTGACCTATGATATCGTGTGGAATAGAAAATAATTATTAATTCATACCTTAATCACGGGCTTTTTCTCTCGTTTCAAAGAATTCTTTGATAGCTCGACTGATCACATGACTTGTATTTGTTGGTCGTTTCGCATTATGTATATAAATTTTGAGATATTACTAGCTCTTAGAAATGCGTTGCTTTTATAATTCAGTTCTTCGAATAAACGTTTTCTCAACTTGTCGTATTTAGCATAATGGAGGACAAAATGCTTCTCGTCTTCCACTGAGTTAGCATTGCACATTTTGCATATACGCTTGTCAGCTGGTGTCGGTGGGCGTTTGTGTCGACCTTTTTCTATTTCTAATGAATGACAACTGATTCGAAGTCTACAGAATTGTTCACGATCTTTCATCGAAGTTGTATATAACAGATATGGTTCGAGCCGGAAAACGGTTTTGAATTGATTATATGTCCGTAGTTTACTGTGTGGATCGTCTGCACTAAGAATATATTTATTTATGTATTCATCCTTCAATCTTTCTGTGGCGTTATTAATATAGTTATCCGAAATGTGTAGACTATTTCCATCTGCCGTGTTCAATGACGCAACATACTTTTCTTTCATTGTTCTAAGTGAGGGTTTGATTGTATTTGATTCGCTTGATCTATGTGCTTCGCGCAAGATTTGGTTCGGGTGACCATTAATTCGCTTCAAAAATTTAAACGCCTGTGTTATGCACTCGACATAGATAGGATATACGCCGAGTTCTACTCTCACTGCATGGTTGACCGCCTTCGATCCTACACCGAGTATCATTTTGCAGAAGCTCAAGTGTATCTTCTCAGAGGGCGAGTTATCATTGCGCGATACTTCTGGTGCCCATATTTCGCTTCCATAAAGCAAAATTGGTTTTACTAGTGTATTAAAAAGTTTTAGTGCCAGTGGTATAGATATGTGGTAGCGATTTATCATTTCACGTCGCAGTTTGTGCATTACTTTAAGTGCTTTTGTACTCAATGACTCTTGGGCGAGTTTATATTTTCCACTCTTCGTAAAAATTAGTCCAAGGTATGAAAACTGATCGCAAATTTTCAACTCATTACCTAAAACTTTGAACATTGGAACTGCATTAGAGTTTGGATTAACCACCATTACTTCAGTTTTGTTGATGTTAATCGGTAATACGTTGTCTTGAGAGTAGCTGACAACTTTATCAAGTGACCTTTGTAAGCCAGTTTGGCTTTCCGAAACTAGAAGTAGGTCATCGGCAAACAGTAAGTGGTTAATTTTAGATTGTTGTAGAGTGCATGAACCGCAAGATTCATCAAAACATGATTTGATGTCGTCAATAAATATCTTAAATAGGGTAGGGGACAGCGAATATCCTTGTCTCACCCCTATAGTTGAGGCAAAGGGCTGCGAAAGTCCTTGTGATGTTTTGATAATGTAGTCGCTTGAACTATATATTGAGCGCAAAATGTTTAGAATATTTCCCCCTATTTGAATATTCATCACTTTCTCGAATAGCAACTCCCTGTTTATGGAATCAAATGCTTTTTTAAAATCGATAAATGCTAGATATACGGGTTTGTGCTTGCTTTTATATTTATCTATAATAGATTTTAACACAAACATGCATTCTTGTGTCCCATGATTTTTCCGGAATCCAAATTGGTTATTACTAATTATTCCATTTTCCTCAAGATATGTATTGATTCGATTGTTGATAATTTTGTTGAAAAGTTTTCCAATAGTATTGCTAATAGCTATTGCTCTATAGTTATTCGGATCCCGCTGATCCCCTTTTTTGTATATTGCTGAGAGCACGGATTTGCTCCATTCCTGTGGGTAATATCCATGTTGAGCTTTGATTTTTCTAAGTTTTCTCTCACAGACCTGGACTTGAATGGTATATATATATAGCCTAGCTATTCTGAATGAACCCATTGTCTTGTGGGGGAGTAACAGAATCCACTGGGCCGATCAATTCATGGTTCAAACCAGTATCAGACAAGTGTGTAACGGTATAACCTGAACATGAAAACTGCTAAATCCTAACATCTATAGTAGTCTATCTGCAGGGAATCCCCCCTGATTTGTTTTTCTTAAGTTAATTATAAGTTTTTAACTGGCCATATGGGAGGGGCCATGACACACTGGGCCGACCATGGTTTGGCCCAGTGTGAGAAATTTTGAAATCTGAACATACAAATTTCAAAATCCTAGCACCTATTGAGTAGCCTCAAAGTTTCCAGTGTAAAAGAAACTTCAAACCTGACACCCCATATAAGGTTGGAATGCAACTGCTGGCCATTTCGGTCCAAAATTTGGACCAAAAGTAGGAAAATATGCAAATGATGGTCTAAAACAAAATATTCCCCACTAATAGAATGTTGGAAAATCGATCTGCGACAAACGATTTCAACCTATTGATTCGTGTGAAATTTCCAACTATTTTTGTGTCGGGCATGATATTTCGAACAGTTAAAAATTTGACCAAGGTTGATGGACATAGCTTAATTGGCTCTCTGTAGTAATTGCGTGTACAGGTCTCTGCCCCAGCTATAGGCTGATATGATATTCGCCGAACATTCGAAGGGCATGTGCTTTACTCGACACCCCTTCGCTGTATGCATGGGTCTTTATATCCAGTGATTTCGTCAGGCTACTTTTAGTTGGTTATGTTGTTGAACCATTGCAGGTCGAATCCGGAGCCTTATTCTGCTTTCACAGACCTGCCGCTGACGCATGCGGCCAATACAAGGGCAATAGGACGTTTCAAACCATACATATATATCACTGGGGTTGCAGCTGACGCAGTTAATTAAATGCATCCGATTTAACAAAGGTGTGCTTAGCTGCGTCAGTCGCAACCCCAGTGATATGCATGGTTTGAAACGTTGCGCCTATATAACCCGATAGTCGCATGCATCAGCAGTACTACAGTAGATTTATACCGACATGGGTTGGAGGGTGGTTTCACTGCTGCCTGTATTTTGGGTTTCCATCTTTCGGTCATGGACAGGCCAGTCCAAAGCCGGCCATACATGGCAGTAGTGTGTATATGCTGCATAATATGCAGGTGGCGAAGAGCTGTTAGTTCTCTTATTAGTATTTCTTAAGCAACATGACAGTCCTGTTGAGGGAGGAGGGTGGGATAGCACGGGTTGATTATTCATGTTTGTATATATATATAACGGTATGAGTATCTATTTAGTAGTCATTACTAAGCTAGGTTTATTCACTATCTTGTCCCTCTGCAGAACTGTCAAGCTGCATTCTTGTTATATTGATATATCTATACTTTTTATATATATACTACTGGTATATGAATGTCACACTCTGTGTTATCTTTTGTATATAATATATGCTTATGCTCAATTGTCTGCAAATTTTGCATCTTTTAGCCATTAAAATATTATCTATCTATCTATCTATCTATCAATCTATCTATATTTATTGAATTTGTGTGCACAGGTATCTACCAGTATCCAGATTAAGCCCGCATGAAGTATATATATGACTATATTTACATATATTATATCTCACGTGACTTTCTCGCATTCTGATTGGCTGCACACTGCTATACTATTTTACGATAGTACCCCAGTAGGATTCCTACATGCCTACTATTCTTTTTCTATTTATAGTAACAAACTCATTTCGCGAAATCGGGCTGCCGCCTGAAGATACGACCAATCTTAAACTATACCGTGTGCGATATTTGTTGAAATATCGATATTTATTGATGAATTGCAATGATCTTACAAATGTCCGATGATATCAAGCCAATGTATTTAATAGTTTGTCTGTTTAGTTGGCAAGCGGCCAGTCCTAATTTTGCAATATCAGTGGACGTTATTTATAATTTCCTTTTCCGGTTAATCGAAGTTAAACAAGTTAACTTCTCAAATTTCGCCAAAATGTCTTTGCTAATGACGTATTTATAAAAATGAATGTATGAATCACGAAGAGATGCTGTTAGATGTAACTAATAACATAGTTATGCTCCCCTGCCATCATCAAAATATTGCCGTAAATTGTAAAATCTGAGACCGATTTCCAAAATTCAAGGTAAATAAAAATGTGACTAAATCAGACTCAAAAATTGTGTAAGAATTGGCACAAATGTTCGATATAATATAATAAATAATGAATGTTTTGTCGTTGACTATGCCAAAATAGTGGTCCTCGAGGAGGAATAGTCCTCCTCGAGGACCACTATTTTGGCATAGTCAACTCCAAGCCATTCATTATCTATATAATATACACGTCGTTCGTTCGAAAGAAGGTCCCGCTCAGCAATTGCCGTTTGGTCAACTGCTGCACATGAAACGTTCGCCCGAACGGCGAACGGTAACCACCACCACCACATGCAGGAAAAAGGGCCGATCGTTCGAAGGGTACGAACCCCCTTGGCTACGGGCTTGATGAGTGTAAGCTTTGTTTTTGGTGTGAGGCAAACTGTGAAAGCCGATGAGTCCATGATAAGTGCGGACAATGCGTGACTTGAATTAATGTGATGTGGAATACTGTAAAAATTATGTTCATCGAATGTTGATGGGCATAGATAATAAAGTCGCCATTCATTTAAATTATTTTATATCTAAATTGGTAACAGGCAATGTCATTCCTATGTGTGAATTATATATAGTGAAGTTTTTAGTTGGTTGACAAATCTTTACTTCTTTGGTATTTTTGTCACAGACATAATGAACATACAAGTTGAAAAAGTTTCCATAGAGATCGAATATAATTAATATTCTAATGCACTTAAGCCAATATACCCTGGAAACATCACATATTTGCGGGGGGTTATTCATCGATAACCTGTCGCAATGTATTGTATAGTCCGGTTCACCGCTTCAATGTTAGATATTCCTGCGCGCTAATATTGCAGTCAGCTGAATTCCTAATCTCGTCCATGTCCAATCCAGATCCGCTCACTGTTCCGTTTCTCTCCATGATGTCACCCTTAATACGCAGTACATGCTGACGACATTACAGATTAGATGTATAGTGTAGGCGCCCGGTGTACTGACTTCTGTTACTAGCTCGTTGCTATATAAACAAATCAGCGGCGTCGGTTTTGTCGAAATTTGACAGTCAGTACATTCGTCCTGTATACATGTACAATCAGAAGACACAAAACACCACAACATTATATCCCATCAATATCATTGTCCCGATATCATTTGACCAAATTTCTTGACATGAAACCGCGACAGACATGGCGTGAAAAACATCTCATTGAGTAAACAATTTTCCATTGTTTCAATTCAACTTCAAGTTCACGGTAAAATAAAAACCGCAATTTTTAGGTGGTAAACATCTGAAAAAGACATCAGGTACATGTAGAAACTAATTGTTGTGCATATTTATTTCTATTCGAGGTGGCAATTTTTTATCTTTATCAGCATTTTGAACGATAAGAGCGATGCTAATTGAGGAACTATATTTTATCCAGCGCATTAAAATTAAAACAAAAAGTCGTGAATTGGCAGAGTGTTTTCTATGTCGGCACATTTCATCGATAATTACAAGGCATGTGTGTGTCGACATAAGGTTTTAAGTTCGAAGAGAATTAGAATGGGAATAACGGTGTGGTGTTTTGTGATTTCGGAAAGGTACAGGGCGAATATACTGTGGCAAAAACCCGCCGTCGCCCATTAACTAAATTTGCCACAGTATATTCGCCCTGTACCTTTCCAAAATCACAAAACACCACACCGTTATCCCCTAAATAAACAGCTTCTATTCACATATACCGGATGGATCACCGCCAAAAATCAATATAATGTTTGGTGATGATCGGATGAGGTATGAGGGTGTGCCAAAGGATTTAGTCATGCAAAGTTTAGTTTGGTGATGATTGGATGAGGGATGTGGTCATGCAAAGCAGCTGTGCAAAGAGTAAATTCCGAGATGACTGCCGGCAGCCATGTTTTGCATAGAAAGAATTCAAATTTTATAGTTCCAATCTGGAGATGATCCTAAACTTGCTTGTAAATTTAAAAAACATTTCTCCAATAAACAGTATGTAGGGTGTGCCGATAGATTCAAAGTTCAAATCCAAGATGGCTACTGGTGGTCATGTTTTTTAACAAAGTTAGGAAAAAATTGATGAATCCCATCTAGAGATCAGCTCGAAGATCCATGTAAAGATTGGTGTTGATTGGAAGAGGGATGTGGGTTGCATGGTGTGCCAAAAGGTTTAGTCATGCAAAGCGCAAAATCCAACATGGCTGCCAGTGGCCATGTTTTTCATCGATTTTGATAGCTCCCATCTAGAGGTGATCCTAAACCAGGGTTTCTGCTACTAAGGCAGGGCGGCCGTCCAGCAGCCACATTCCCCTCCCCAACCTTGACTTAATATTGGCCACAAAATAGCCACTGACCTAGCTCAGCCCCCTTTTTACACAGGACAAGCGATCACCGACATTGATGATTAACAGATTGCAAGGAATCCTGTCTGAATAAGACATGATCAGTAGCGCGGAGAGTGTGCACATTTGTCAACACTATCATGTGTAACGCTTTGTCGGCGAAAGTTTAGTATTAATCAGCCTCTCAAATTTTAATTTACCGTAGATTTCTGACTATAAGTCCCAACTTTCTGACCCACTATTTCCCTCAAAATGCGCATTATACATTAGCAAGTTATTGGAGAAAGTTTTGAAAATTTACGGGAATGTTTAGGCAGGGTTTCCGCTAGGGGTTGAGTGAATGTGGCCGTATTTGGGAAGCACATACTTGGGGGGCTGAATTCTGAGCTCAACCATGAACACAGGTGAGTTCTTGCAGTCACTATGATGAACAGAGAAGACCTTTTACCTCCAAACAAGGTCTGTATCAAAGAAATGTTTAATTCAAAATAAAACAATTAAAATATTTATAGTTATTATTAATGTATTTATTCCCTGTCCAATTAATACAAAATTATCCATTATACAAATTCCAGCATGAGGTCATCTCCGTCTAAGGAAATTTTGATTTTCAACAAATTGTTTGGTTCAGTGGTACTGTGAATACAAAGAAAGCATGCAGAGCATGTGACATGAGCTCTGCTCATGACGCCGTAACACTGGTTACTGCCAGAGTACACTTGACACTGAGTGTGACAATGTGTCTTTAGTTCCTTTGATGTCGGCTTTTAATATTGCTACCGTTATAAAAGTCATTCTATCCACTGTATGTTGTAGTGCTTAAATACATGCTATTAGTTCATTAACTTGAGATCAAAGAAAGACGATCTGTTTTAATTTGGTTTCTATACCAAGCTTCAATGTTCCTGCTTGTTGTCTCAAGTGCAAGGAATCGGCTACTTTTCAGTGATAAACATCCAAATTTGCTCTCGACAGGGCGCCAAGTATGTGCTTCCCAAATACGGCCACATTCACCCAACCCCTAGCGGAAACCCTGCCTAAACATTCCCGTAAATTTTCAAAACTTTCTCCAATAAATATGGGCTGAAAATTTGAAATTTAGTGCTCAATTTTGTTACATCACGGTCCGGGTCCAGGAATCAAAATAGGTTGATAAATACATTAAATATTTTCCAGTTTTAACAATTTGTTTTGCAATATACATTTGAAAATATTCAGAATTGATCAAGCTTTCACATGGTGTAAATATTGTGATTCAATCCGAATTTTAATAAATTTAAATTAATTAAATAATTAATACAATTGATAATTTTTCAAGTTATAGGACCCCATATGGAAATGTCCTATTGGATCCTATAGGAACTTATAGGAATCCTATAGGAAACGACGATTCACTATAGGAAAATTGTAGGACCATATTTCCTATAGGAAAATTGCCACGATAGGTATGGTAACTACATCAATTTCAGAGGAAGATAAAGTTATAAGTACAGTTATACACGTCTCATAGGAACCTATGGTAAATGCAGGGGAGCCAATGGGTTCCAATACTAGTAATATAGGGAATCCTATCGGAGCATATTGGTATAGAAACCTATAGGAAACCATATCGCTGGTCCAATGATTTCCTATCAGATTCCAATAGGATCCTACTAAATTGCATACAAAATCCCTTTAGGAAAACTACAGGAATTCTATAGGAAATATAGGCATATTCCTGTAGGAATGTTTCATACGGGCACCTTAATAGTTATGCTGGGTGGAAAGGGTGGATTATGATGGAACCAAACATCTTTAACAAGAAAATGACAGCAAATGGCATTAATGTGTGAAAAGACTGTGGACAATCACAAAGAATTAAGTTAAAGTAGCATTATAAAAGTAGCATTATATTATAAATTGGATATCTGATTTTCTTAATAATATTTCAACCATTTCCTTCCAGTTAACGCAAACATTCAGAATTTTTTAACATCAGCTATCTAATCTCAACTTTGGATATGCCTGCATAATGATATCATAAACTGATTATCACTGAAAGGTTGGTTTATCAGATATTAAATCCACAAAAAAACATCACCAATAGCAATTTTTGGGCATTTGAATAGTTCACTGCTAGCTAAAATATATTAACATTCAGTCAAATACAATTTTGATAGATTTACAAACAACTGTATCATCCATCGATCATTCACATAACTCATTTTCTGAACAATAATAATATCATTTCAGTTATTTCTGATATAAACATAATTTAAAATTTGTTTACTATTTCTCATTTCAGAATTTGAAAAAGACTCCCAGAAAAGAAGACTGAGACTGCATGCATCGCCAGTGGAATTGACATATCCTAAACAATTTATTAGCTAGGGGCTACCTACATTGTGTTTGAGACAGAAATTAACTTGCATTAAACATGGACATGATAGTGGCAGCTAACATAAATTTTTGATACATATATACTCGAAATTGTTCATTTCACAACTATAAAATTGTTATCACTTCATAATTGTTTTGTTATTTCTAGCATCTCCAGAATGGATATCCAATTTTGATGACACCAGCCATATTCCCATGCATCCTGCATAGAGTTATCCCTCATATCCATGCAGTATAGGTAACTCTATGGAAACAGGCCATCATTTCACCATAATCTTTAGCATTCGGGGACCAATTTAAGGATTCGAGACATGGGCGTAAGGCTTCATATAAGCCTTCATCATTTGTATATAAGGCTTCGAAGCCTTAAATATAAGCCTTCGAAGACTTATATGCAAATTATGAAGTCTTATTTAGCCTTCGAGTGCTTATGGGAACTGACAAGCCCTCAATAGGGCCGACTTATTTAAATGAGCTAAACTCTCGAAGGCTTAATAAGCCTTCGAGTGCTAATTTTAAATAAGTCGGCCCTATTGAGGGCTAAATTCTGTTTTGAGTGTTTATTTTGCCTGTAACTGTCCTGTCAAACCCATCAGGTTCAACTTTAGCTTGACCATGACATGTGACAGTCCTTTCGTTATAAAAGGCCCTGTCAGGTAAGTCCGCGGTCTTTTAATTTCTCCCTGCTGTGTGTTCGATGCGTTTTTGACTGAGTGCACAGGGCGGGAATGTTGATCCCAACTGGGAGGGCCCTATGAGTTCACTGTCCAAGATACTTATTAGGAGATACATATTTTGGGGTAAAAAAATGTTATATCTCTGGCAAAGATATCTTGGACACTGAATGAACTAATGGTTATAATTAGAATTCTTGAACAGGAGGAGACCACGAGGCAGATACTCAGTCTAAGCCTATGAAACCCAACTGCTGAAGCGGAATAGATTTCCATCCTGTAAAGAAAAGTGTTGTTCTTGGTAGACCCTTGTGTCCCATACGCAGTAGCTCAGAACTAATGTTCACAGAGTGAAGGTGTCTTGGATATATATTGGTCATAGGTAGTGTTGAAACGATTAGTGAATTTCAGAGTCGACTAGTCGAGGCCCAAAAGTCGCGTTGCGTCGACTAGTCGGTACCCGATATCAAAACTTTCAAACATAACATTGTACGGAAAATTCATCGTACATGGCATACACTGATGACTGATGCAATGGCGTTCTATTGCGTTGCGCATTACCATTTCCCTGCATACACACCAATTTATTTGGGAAATAATACTGTAAACATCTTGATATTTATCCAACACACTGAATGTAATTATATAATTAGACATGTGGTGGATATAAATGATTAGATACACGATCATTTATACAGGTTTTAAATTTAATATCAGCGTTCGAGATTATTTCATTTAGTCACGTAATCACCAATACACCGGTGCCGAGCGGTGTCACTATAAAATGTTAATGCTCCGACTAAATACGCCCTATAGTATAGGCTACGTTGTAGAATACGATTGTAGCCAGTTCTTAATGTCAGTATCATTTATATACGGTAGCACAAATGACGTCACCTTAAGCGACCTTCACCCAGCGTCGCATCATAATCCGACGATGCGAGATCAATGGAAATATATACAGTGTCTGTATCAAAGCAGTCTCGGACAAACTACAAAGCCGCGTCAATCATTGCCATCATGTCTTTGACCTCAAACAACGAGTGAGACATTGTGTTGTCAATTTCATTCGTCCAATTAATAGTCGGGTCACCGGTCCGTGGGTGTCTATACTGGTAACACTGTCAATTACGGGTGCCACCAAACGTTATACTTACCATAACTTACGCGCAGTTAACACCGTTTATGCCGGAATCGATCTTGAAAACGTTATACATGAAACTAATACACTATATTCCGACTAGTCAACGGCAAAATACAGAGTCGACGTTCTGACATTTCAGCGTCGTCTACGACTAGTCGATTAATCGTTTCAACCCTAGTCATAGGCAAGTGAGTTAACTCATTCATGCATGGCCCAAATAGGATATAGAGACCTACCCCCTCCAATTCTGAGGATGAAAGAGGGGACCGCAGCAAACCTGTGAGAAACACGGTTATTATGCCCCCCCCCCCCCCCCAGGGGACGATCGGTCAAAGGGGAGGAGCCTGAGCAGGCCTTAAGATTCGGAGAGAAACACTGAATCGACTCTTGCAACGATCCTAGTTAAATGGTTAAATTTTCAGGGCTTGATGACCTAAGGTGAGTCAGCATTTAATGTTCGCAAAATTATATGCATCTGGAGCCCTGCAGAGGGACCCAGGGGAGAGAAGAGAAGCCTTTTACACAATGAGAACATTTACAGGGAGTTGTGCATATTGGGACCCGGACACTGGGAATATAATGGCTGGTAAAGGAAAAGCATACACCTAGAGGTGTGACCAAGACAAAGTCCACCTCTGGTACCACGAGCCAAGTAACTGGAAATTGAAATGTATTGTCAACCCAGAAGATTAACGGATACAGCTAATGGATCTGTCGGAACATTCTGGCTAACGGTGATGTAACTAACAGCCCTACAGGTGTTTTAAAATTATGTGGAACGGATAATATTTCGTTCATCTGGTGTGTGCTTAGGTAACCCATACAATGGGTTAACAGAAGCGTTATAGAAACTGTTAGAAGCACAACAACTGGCATTATAAACCACATATGGGCATCCGGCAACTCAATAAAATATCTGAATAATGTTGAATGTCGCAAAGCAAGGTGAGAATCAGTTATCGCGAGACCACCATATCACTTTGGTGCGACAAGTTTTTCGTTCGCGGCAGTGTCATGTTGAGATAACCTCCGGGCCTCAAATTTGCAGGCCTGAACTAATGTTAACTTAAAGAGTGTGACGGAACACTGCCGGCATTGCGACACAGCCGTGTAGACTTGGTCGACATGCGACTGCGGAGATGTTGAAGAAAACCCACCACTGTGGTGTCTATTGGAACGTTGGTCCAGTTGGACCCTAGATCTGCAGAACCTTACATCACCCTGATATGAGAAGGTGGAGAATGCCTACCCCCAACCCGGAGAACTAGTCAGGATGGCATGATCCGTTTTTTTGGAGATGGTAGTGGAACTCCTGGTCAGAACCCTGGGACTGAATACCATACCTGAACAGAGGAGAGGAGGACTGACCAAGACCTCGGCTGATGAGAGGGACTGAATCACACAATCCCTGATGTGAAATCTGATGAGAATTAGAATCACGAATGTAAGGTTATTCTCGGAAAAGTGGCGCCATCGCTGAATAAATGTGCTATGGTGATCCTCACCCAAGAAAACAGAATCGAAGGCCTCCAATTCTGATCAGGTGAGAAGATAAAGCTTGACTGGACTCCTGGTCTTTTCGGGGAAAAGATGGGAATGGGGTGACATGACCTGATCATGGAGACCTCTGTGATTAGCGTGTATTAATTGTCATCACGGACAAAGCAGTGAGGCGAGATCTAATTCCGCAGGGGGTTTACGCTACTAACGAAGTGTAAGTTCGGGTGGTACACGATTGAAATCTCACGCCAGGGTCCGACCCCTGAGCAAGGTTGCATTGCACTTAAGCATCACCCCACAAGGCAGCTTTGTCATACCTGGGAGAAGCACAGGAACGGATCCTACTAGAGCAGTGCATGCCAGTGCTGTAGCCGGGTCATTGGTCGGCGAGTACAAATAAAGGAGGTAATATTGTACAAAAAAGCAGTGTAATGATCGCGACTTGTCTGTGACAAGTAACAATGTGGTAGCCATGGCAAGAAAAGGTTCTGAAAACCGGTATATGCCGATAGAATGAACCCGGATTGACTGAGGCAGAACCAGCGGTAGCCGCTGCAGAACATCCAGTGCTGCACTTCACTGCTGAGGCTGAGGAGACTGCGACCAATAAGGAGGAGGCATGTCCAGTAACCAACGCCATGTTGATGGAGGAAGCAGGAGGTCTTTTCGGGGAAAAGATGGAAATGGGCGACATGACTGTATCATGGGGACCTCCGTGGTTAGCTTGTATCAATTGTCATCACTGACAATAATTTGAGGCGAGTTCTCAGTGGTTTACTGTGCGGTTGGTACACTGTTTAAATTGCATGCCAGGGTCTGACCCCTGAGCATGGTCACGTGCACAGGAGCGTCACACCACAAGTCATGCAAGTCAGCGTTTGGCATACCTGTGAGAAGCACAGGATCGGCTCCTACTAGGGCAGGGCCTGCAATGGCTGCAGCCGGTTCATTGGTAGGCTAGTACAAATAACGGAGGCAATATTGTAGAAAACATCTGTTTAATGATCGAGACCTGTCAGCGACAGGTAACAATGGTGTAGCCATGGCAAGAAAAGGTGCTGAAAACCTGTATGGGCCACGGTAGAATGAACCTGGATTGATCGAGGCAGGACCAGCGGAACATCCACTGCTGCTCTTCTCTGCGGAGGCTGTGGAGACCGCGACTACAAATAGAGGAGGCATGACCACCAACCTACTCCGAGTCAGCAGCGCAGGCTGTACCGAGTTTGCAGAAAAAGGCGCCAAGCGTTATTGTTTCGTCCTGATATGGAGGCCCCATCCATTCCTTTGATTGTGGGGAAAACAGGTTGTTTGGATGATCGGGTGTCACGTTCGAAGTGTACTAGCGCAGTTGTGGAAGTTGTTGAGAAATTATATAATAATTATCAAAGAGGGTCCATGTTGTTGACATTTTAGTCCCATTTTAAATGAACCACAACAATGCGGTAGTGTGCCTGTTTTCCTAGGTACTGTTAGTACTGTGCTGGTAATGCATGCAAAAAATGGTGCACAAGTGTTAGCCTAAAATCGAAGGACTGACCCATCCGAAACTACCCTCTTGGAAGGCACTCTCGGATGGACACGGCGAACTCGGACGCGCACAAAACGCTTCCGTATTCAGGGGATGTAGTGACAGCACGTCCTCCTCTCCATGTGGCACCATCCGTCAAGGAGATGGAGAAAAGGGGCAAGTATAACGACTAGGTTGCCTGGTTTGATGAGGAACAAATTCTGGTGCCTCAGGATTTTAAGATAGAAGCCTGGAAAGGTTCTGGCCTGAGAGCCAAAGAAGGCCAGGAACCATAAGGCCAAGGCCACACTGGGGGAGGTGACACAAATGCAGAAGAATAGTCGGGATACTGGCCCGCCCCAGGACCAGGAGGGACGGAAGCTGTAAAAGACCCGACGAATGGAGGACAGGTCGGAACCCGTGCGGTGGCAGGTGACACATTGAACTGCGAGGCCGGCAATGGGTCGATAGCACCGGGGCTAGCTTTTCGGACTACCAGCGTTGTGGTAGCTATGGCAAGTAACCGGCATGTTCAGTGAAGGAATGAACCCGGACATGCCGGAGGCAGGACCAGTGGAAGCTGCCACTGAACTTCCAAAGCTGCCCTTCTCAGCTGAGGCCGCGACTAAAGTAGAGGAGGCATGACCACCAACCAACTCCAAGCCCTCAGGCTGTATGGAGTAAGCAGAAGAAGGTGCCACGTCAGAGGTAAAATAATATTTATGAAGTTGTCATCGTAAAAGAATTTAATACTTTATTCAATGTAGAGACAAGCCTCACATTGGCTAGTTTATCTGGCATCCGTGAGTAGAAATATTGTACAATATTATTTCCCAATTGTTTTGATAGGAATTTTCAGTCAAAGTGACCACTCCAAACTGGAGCATATTTTATAAGTCAACCGGTACATGTCTGAAAATCCCGACGAGAACCCAAATTATTCTAAGAGCGTGAAGCCCAAACGGGAAAAGGCATTGTTTGCGAAGCAAAAAAACAACATTCGATACATATATATATATATATATATATCCACGGAGCACTTTCATTGAAGAAAGGAATTCTCAAACCCCCTAGCAAACAATGACGAGACAGTATTGTAGAATAAAGGATTGTTGATCAATTGTGAAGACGTAATACCGAAAATTGGAAACACGTGTCATTGCACGAAATTAGGAAACGTCGCGTTGTCATCTATATCTATATTTGCGAATGTCTGTCTGTCTGTCTGTGTTCTATAGAAATTCACAGGGGACCATCTAGATGATGCCAAAGGGGTCTACTAGGGGTAGCTTTTTACGAGAAAGATAATGGTCGGGGTTAGAATTTTCTAAAGTGACGCCGCTGTTGTCAGGGGCAGAAAAGGGGGAGGGGCAGAAAAAAATTTGTCGCTGATTGCCACCAAACTTATATATAATCATCCCCATAATATGAGGAATCTAATGGCGTGGTTTAGATATGGCACAAGTCGCGCCGTTCGCGTCAGGGGTGCCCGGAAGGGGGGGCAGATTTTTTTTTCTGTCGCCGATTGCCACGAAGCTTACATATAATCATCCCCATGATATGAAGAATCTAACGGTGTGGTTTAAATATGTCAAAAGTGGCGTCGTTTGAGTCAGGGATGAACGGAAGGGGAGAGGGGCACCAAAATTGATAAAACTAATTTTAGCGCCGATTTCCACCAAATTGATATATATTCTTCTTCATGATACAAGGAATCTAATTGTGCGATTTAACAACGCCAAATTGTTGTTTTTGGATGAGAGATTGGGAGGGGTGGGCACTAAATTTGATAATAAGTCGCCGATTGCCACCACACTTATACAAAATCATCCCCATGGTATGAGGAGTCTAATTGTGTGGCTTTTATCTGTCAAATGTGGCCTCATTCGAGTCAGGGTTGCATTGAAAGGGACAGGGGCACCAAAATTGATGCACAATGTTTTTAGCGCCAATTTCCACCAAATTGATACACGTTCTTATCCATGATACGAGGAATCTAATCGTGATTTAAAGACGCCATAGTTGTGCTGTTTGGTGAGAGATGGAGAGGGGAGGGGTTGGCACCAAATTTGATAAAAAAAATTGTTTAGTCGCCAATTATCACCAAACTTATAAACAATCATCTCCATGATATCAGGAGTGTAATCGTGTGGTTTAAGGATGTCACAAGTGGGCCATTCGAGTCAGTGGTGTATAGAGATGAGAGGGACACAAAAAATTATATCTATATGTTTAGTGCCGATTTCCACCAGATTGATACATATTCTTCTCCGTGATACTAGGAATCTTATCGTGTGGTTTAGATACACCAAATTGGTGCCCTATGGGTGAGAGAGATGGGGACCTTAAATTTGATACGATTTTGTATACTCGCCAATTTTCACCAATTTCATATATATGCATCTCTAATCTCTAATGAGTCTTAGTGTGTGCAGCTTGAGTCCGAAATAGGGACGGGAGGGTCACCAAAAATGATACAAGATATTTTTAGTACCAATTACCATCAAATTCAGACACGTTCTTCTCAAATGATACAAGAAATAAAATCGTGCTGTCTGTCTATCTTTTTGTCTGTCTGTGTGCGTTCTATATATAACTTCACGCGGTACAATCGAGATGGCACCAAGGCGTTCTAAGAGGGGTAACTTTTTACAAGGAAGTTAATGGTGCGGGTTAATTTTTTCTAAAATGACGCTGTTGGTGGGAGGGTATATTTAAAAAATATGGTGAAATAGTTTTGTCGCTGATTTCCACCAAACAAATACATAATCACCTTCGCAATATGGCGTTGTTCGAGTCAGCGTTGCATCAACAATTGATTTAATAAACCAAATTCCACCAAATTCATACACGTTTTTCTCTAATGATATACCATGAATTAAATCACATTTGGTGTCGTTTGCGTCTCGGATGGCGAGCGGATATGCACTATCATTGATAAGATTGCTATTCGCCGATATCCACATATAAGTTACAGTCACCAGGCCATCTCCATATCATTTTAAGTAGTTGTGCATTCACGTTTCACAATCCCGACATATGGTGACCCACATAAGTCACTTGAACAATTATATTTTCTTAACAGTCATATTTATATGGGAATGGCAATCAAGGCATTCACACAATGAGCTAGCAAAAAGAGATAACTAGAAGACGCATTAAACGTATATTTATCATTCTATTGAAGAGTTACATGAGCATAAGCATAAGCAAGAGCATTCTCTATTCCCAACAAATATCCACAGCATACATTAACCTGGGCAACGCCGGGTAACCCTGCTAGTTAACAATATAGTCAAGATAACGTTCATTAAAGTTTGAACAGATGAACATAGCGACTTATCTTGAGAGGTAGAAGAAATTAAGAGACCGCAGACTTACCTGACAGGGCCTTTTATAGCGAAAGGACTGTCACATGTCATGGTCAAGCGGAAGTTGAACCTGATGGGTTTGACCGTGCGCGTACTTTAGGTACTTCATACCGATTTTTGATTTTTCTTCTAGAATCTTGCAAGCAAGAAATATATAACCATTAGTTCAATCAGTGTCCAAGATATCTTTGCCGGAGATACAATTAGCTATGAAGATTATGAAATACATATCAATTACCCATGATAGGAGGCAATCAAATAATGATAAAAACTAAGAATTATTTTTGTATAGTGCCTAAGAATATACCAGGGTTTCCGCCAGGCCGTCTGCGGGTCCGTCACACGGACCCATTCCCCCCGCCGGTCGTTGCATGAAATCCAGCTCATACACAAATAAATGACGTTATTAAAAACTTTTTCAGTCTTGTCTGTGTCGATACGCTATATATCTACACTATTTTCATTAATATTGACAAAATGAAATCGACACAGTCCATCTCCAGAAAAAACAATAAGAAAGAGCGTATCAAATAGTGACATTAGATACAGCGTACATACATGTCGCGGTAACATAAAAGAATGCCGGACTGTTGAGTGCAGATATTTTTGTGCACGGGATTCCATGGATGAAACTACTCAAGCTCGAAGACCCCGTGCTATCGTACGATTACATAATGGGATCAAAGAACACCCAATTGCTGAGTCGGGGATATTTATATGCACGGGATTTTCGTGGATGAAACTACTCAATGTTGATCATTTATCATATTGCTGTATTATCATTTGTTTTGGGTTTGATGTACCGGTAAGTGAAGTTCCTGAAAAATACATGTGATTCTCTACGTGTGTTGATTAGTATGCGTATATTGCCATGCATACTTAACAAAATCCCAAAGTGATTTATTTCACAATAATACGGAACCTGTCCCAAATCAGTCATTCATTTGAGCCATAATACATGCATGGAGGATAAACACGAACACATACAAAATGTTCGCCCGACGGAACGAACTATGGTCGTCCCGTCGCGTTATGTGTTTCCCCAATACGGACTCATTAATTCCCCCCTGGCGGAAACCCTGAATATATGTTGTTCATTGGAATGTTATTTTGATTTTGCATGCGATTGTAAGTGACATCAGGTCATTCATTGATGTCACGCGCTCCCTGTATCACAACTGCAGTAATGAAACAGATGTTTTTATTGCCAATTCATTATTGCAAAATTCAGGGAATTTCATAGGAAATGGTAGATAATTTTTTGAACATTATGGTTTCTTAGAAATACACAATTACTTACATTAATCTCAATTGTAACTGTGGTTTCAGATGTCTGTGGGTTCACATTGTCATTATCATTTGCTTCAATTGTTAGGGTGATGCTGAAAAAAAAATGAATACAGAGCTTGTCAAGAATGATACAAATTCCATTTTATAAAACTAGTTTTGAATAACATCAATATATCCAGAAAACAAATAAAGCTGACAATATATCAACTAGTCAAGCAAGATGAATGTGCAAAAATGTAAGCATGACAGAGATCACTATTAAGCCAAAGAAATTACAGGTTCGCAAAATTCATAAGTAAATCTGATAAACTGGGTCGATCTACTCATTCCATTTCTGTAATATAATCAACAGGTAGCTCTTCCTTTTGTGATCCTTCTGTAATTTTGTAGTTTCTTTCTGTAATGTTGTACGGCCATGTGAGAGTATAGAAATTAGATGGATGGATATTTTATCACAATCTGTCAAATGATGTATCACAAGCTTGGATCGACAATTCATGTACTTGTGAGTATTTTAAAGCCCTATATAATTTACTAAAAACTAACTCACATTGTGCCGTCGACATTATAAATCAGTCCTCTTCTCAATGTCAATTCGCCAGTCGTAGGATCAATTTGGAAAGCATTGTCCTGTGTGTTTCCAGATACTATTCTGAAAGTGATGGCATCACTTAAGCCTGTTTCTGGATCTGATGCCTACAAAGATTATATATATTATCAGCATTTTAGAGATGCAACTGGAAGATGGATATCTCAACCTGTTCTCTACTGAATTGAATCTCCTAGTTATAAAAGAATACATGGGAATAATATACTATTCCTCTGGATGAATGTTCAAGAAATATAAGCACACGACAGACAAGCAAATAATAGAACTGCTGAAGGATTGCTATTCATTGCTTAAAAATATTCAGATAATAAGTTTGACAATTGGCTGTTTGTTGAACTTATTATCCGAATATCTCTTAAGGGGATTACTCATCAATGAGTTTATTTATAAGTATGTATTAAAGAAAGAGTTAACCCACAGTTAATTGAACTCACCGATCAGTAGTTACTTTATTTCAAATTCAGCAAAAGCCTTAGATTGTTATGTTGAACTGGTTTGCCTACAAATGAATCCATGGAGTGTTTCTCTGCCTGTCTTCTGTTTATATAAACCATTTCCCAATAAATAATTAATAGACCATTCCAATGCATACATTCAGTTATCAAAAGGTTAAAAAAATATATATATTTTAGAATATGCACAATAATTCTGGGTACAGCTGGACGATTTTGGCCATACCAATGTTTTCTAACACAGCTGAATGATAAACTATAAACATTTTCCACATCAGGAAACTTCATAGCTATTAAAGTGGAACTGTGATATTGTCAATAACTTCTATCCTAGTACATGTTACAATGTCACAGTATCTATATTTTCATCTTTCAAATGAGTCTGGTGCCAATTTTAGTAAGTGTGGTACAGTATGCACAAGAATATTTAATCCTACTCCCTGAACATGCATAATATCATACTAATATAATGGTTACAATGGTTGGTCATAAAACATAACTTCCCTACCTATTATCCTTAGAAGGTTTTGGACTAGGGTATAATCACTGCCTGGCTATGCATGGACCGAATGTGTACAATGTGGCTTTTTGGCTATTTTAATAGTTATTTATATCATAAACCATGGTAAGCTTACTACCATGCGACAGATTTGGATATAGAATTTTTCCATCAGATTACTGTATCATGGCATGCAATGTTCTCTTTTGAGGATGATTTTGGGTGGGAAATTTTTTCATCAATGAATACAAAGTGCTAACAGATAGCCTTACTTTTATCCTCCCAATATATTAGGGATACCCCAACACCTCGGCCATGCCAATATTTTGGTTGCAGCTATGCCCCTGTGCACAATCGTTTGATTATGCTGCCATTATATTCACATGACTCTGCATGACTCATTGAAAATGAGAAGTATCCTTTCTTATTGTAATCTCCATAATTTAGCCTCTAGGCTGCTAATGAGGGACATAAAATGTCAAGCTGTGTGCTGAGTAAAGACCTAATGCAGCAGTCGGCCACTATATAACTGGAACTCAGAGATTTGTGCATTGGAACCATTGTATCTCGTAGTATGTATCAGTGTACGATGTTCCAGGATTGTGAATGATAATAGCCATTCAAGTTGTAGGGTTTTCCTGATGTTCCTGTTATAATTTTCATGCTACACTAGCCATAACGTCAATGACCCAGCACATGACATCATGATGTCATTTAGCAGAAAAGATGTTGGGATACAAAATTATAATATACATTTGCAACATCTGAATCAAGAAACTAAGATGGTTTAGATATAACAATATATTGGTTACAACATATCATATCCCAGTCAACGCCACCATCCACTGCCCCCTCACCTGTGGATCATCAACACCGGGAGCATCTCGATCTGCCTACGGCTATTGTTTCCGGTGGTACCTGCACGAGGTGTCGATAATCCCTTAGTTCAATCGGTTGCCGCTTTATATAGTCTATTCCTCATTTCTTTTGGGGTTTTAATGATATGTCACATCGTGGGTTTTGTAACTTTGGCGCTGATTCAATGTTGATATTAGGAAATAATCTGTGTCATGATTTATTTATTTTGCAAAATAGTTAATAAATTATATTCAAGGAGACAACAGACATAACAAATACACGACAATAGTTTAACAAAAAGCTCAATGGCGAGTTAATCCAATTATTCTAGAATGCCAATCTGGTTCTCACTGAATACTCTGTTGAAATGTCGAAGAGATGCGTTCACCGCTCGATATTTTCTCCTTTGTGGTTGAACCCTGCCGCCGCCAGTATATCTCCTTTTGTTTTCATTCTCATGGGTGCTACCTGTTGAAATTCTTGGAAATGCTTAAGTCAATTATCCAATAGGTCAATTCATAGATTCTTTTAAGTGCTTTACTACTTGACGGAAACTCTGAATTTTTCAACACTGTGTAATGTGTAGCTTGTTCAATAGTCTGCAATCAGACGTTGGTCTCATGTGTATAATTTCATGATTAATGCTTTGGGTATTGGGCCATGAAATAAAATATAATGGACTCATGGAAATTATTGAAAAGGGACACGTCCAGGATAAACTTTTGTCATATACATAGCTTTGGATTGCTTTGTGAGTGTCTCCGGTGCAAGGAAATGGCTACTTTTTGGTCACCCCGTCGCGTTATATATTTCCCCAGTACGGTCTCATTTATTTTCCGCTGGCTGAAACCCTGGTTATTGAGTACCATATAAACTATCCATTATTATTATTATTACTCTTATCACTCACTTTGACCTGCACTGGTGGTCCTGGATTGAAAATTGTGTCCCGCTCGTTGATCTGGGTCTTATAGGATGATGGCACAAACACTGGTCCCATGTCATTGAAGTCAAGAACAATAACCTTGAGTAGAGTGTAGCCAGTTAAACTTTCCTCGCCATTGTCAACTGCTTGTACCAAAAACTGGTGATCTTCGATGGCTTCAAAATCCAGTGATTGTCCAAGTGTTATAACTCCCGTGACTGGGTCAATAATGAATCTAAAAATAACGACAAATGATGATGGATACTTGTTACAGTTATAGTAAACACACAGGAACAGGCAGTTTTGGATGAGGCTGTTCATACAATGACAACTTCCAAACAGGGCCCACTGGTTGCACTATGGTAGATTACCAGAACATGTTTTCCTTTTTTCACTGACACTGATAAATATTGTCATGATATGCTTGCCAATATCCATTGCTGGTATGGCCCATTGTGCAAGGGAAAAATAAATATAATAAAAGGTAGGCCGACCACAGTGTCCCCCGACAACGTGGCAAGTCGTTGCCGCTTTGTTAAAGAAATTTAAAAAAATGCTGAAATGTTCTAAGTCGAAAGGGTTAATAATTCCGTAAAAAAATAACTTTTCCGTCATCTATATTTACATGTTGCACATCTCCAATATGTGGGTAACAATAGTCTGAAGTTTCAAATATCTACGATCAAAACTGTAGGAGGAGTTGATTACACCATGAAGGTACCCTCATACAGAAAATGAGAAAAAAATAATTTTCAAAGTCGAAAAGCCCATAACTCTGAGAAAAATCATCGGATCAAACTCAAATTCGAACTTGACCTATATTTTGATATCAACGACTTACAAAAAAACAGAATTTTCAATTGAACAGTCCAAACTTGAGTTATCATCCGGAAACCAAAGAAATAAAAGGTCACAGACCACATGTCCCCCGACTCGAGTGGTAAACTTCATGATTGGATTTGTTAGAAGGATACTATTTGCAACAATGTTATAGAGTATATAGATGTTGCAAACCACCGCAAAATTTCTTGGACAAAACAACCCGATGAACAAACGCATGCAAACGCGAAAACAAATTATATTTTTGTATTAGCTATATAGATGTTGCAAATCACCAACATGTTAGGAACAATATCCCAGAGTTTCAAATCTCTACATTTAAAATTGTAGGAGGAGTTGATTACACCATGAAGGTACCCAATCTCATCCAAAAGGCAAAAATGTTCCAAATTTTCTAAGTCGAAAACCCCCCAAAAATATGGAAAAAATGATATTTTTTATTAGCTATATAGATGTTGCAAATCACCAACATGTTAGGAACAATATCCCAGAGTTTCAAATCTCTACATTTAAAACTGTAGGAGGAGTTGATTACACCATGAAGGTACCCAATCTCATCCAAAAGGCAAAAATGTTCCAAATTTTCTAAGTCGAAAACCCCCCCAAAAATATGGAAAAAATTATATTTTTGATTAGCTATATAGATGTTGCAAATCACCAACATGTTAGGAACAATATCCCAGAGTTTAAATCTCTACGTTTAAAACTGTAGGAGGAGTTGATTACACCATGAAGGTACCCAATCTCGGACGGACGGACGGCTCGACGGACGGACGGACGGACGCACGGACGGACGCACGGACGAGGGTCATTTCTATAGTTCTCCGACGGAAACGTCGGGGGACAAAAATTCCATAACTCTCAGCTGTAACTCTAGGAAAAATCATCGGATCAAACTCAAATTCGAACTCAACCTGTATCTTGTCAGTCAGATCCACATAAAAACGGTATTTGTAATTAAAGGATCCAAACTTGAGATATCATCCGGAAACCGAAAAAGTGAGAAATTTTCTAAGTAAAAAAAAAGTTGAAAAAAGGGAAATAACTCCATAAAAGAACATCGGATCAAACCCAGAATTGCAGAGCACCTGTGTGCTTGGTTGAGACACATACATACCAAGTTTCAATCAAATCGAATGATCAATACTGGAGTTATGACTCCAGACGGACGGACGGAGCTGATTACAATAGTCCCCCGAAAATAAATTTTACGGGGGACAACAAGTGCACTGCCCAGAGTATCTCCCGCCAAAGTGGCTTTCCTCTGAGGTATATTCATTTTATGATGTGGCTTAATTTCAAAAGTATGGCCTGTGATGACTGAATAGAACCTGCATGAATTCCAAAAATTATTGAAATCAGTTCATATATGTTTGAGTTATGAACCCGGACAAACTGAAATAACGAAACATTGATAAACTAAGGTTGATAACTCAGACAACATGAAAATGCAAACAATGCCATTGGGCAGTGTTGTGATAGCATTTGGATGGCAATAATAAAGGCAACTTTTCACTGTTTTATGTACCCCTACCCTATTTGAAGTCTTGAACACATCACGTACTGAAGGGATTATGCTCTCAATATCAACAGAGGTTGTGGCCGAATGGCTATGCTATCAGGCACTATACGGATACGACCTATAAGGCTGTGTTGGTTTCCGACAGCCAGGCCCCCCTTACCGAAAGAAATCACTAAATAAGTGATTCCTTAGTGCTTGCTTAGTGCTCGAGCACTAAGAATCATTAATTTCCACATTTCCTTAATGTTTGTGGGGTGTAAGCACTAAGAATATCACTAATGCTAGTGCTTGAGCACTAAGGGATTTTCTCCTTAGTGATTCTTAGTGATTCTTAGTGCTTCTTAGTACTCCAACCATCTGATTGTTAATGCTGCATGATGTTTTAAACCATGAGACTGGAGTAATATGAAGCACTATAAAGCATTTATCTTCCAAATATCTGCAGTCAGTTAATGTTTGTGAGGAACTCTTAGTGCTTACAGAGAACTTAGTTTAATTTCAAGAGAATCTCTGCTTGAAATATTAAAACTAAGTCAGGTTCATGGAATTCACGGAAAAAGTGAGAAAAAATCCATTGCTGTAACAAGTATTGACTAGTATGTGCTTTATACATATCAAAAGAAGCAGTTTGATGAACTCTTCATGCTGAGACCAATTATTTTTTATATTAAAAAATTATTTTTGAGTGAAACAGACCAGTTAGGGTGAGTTTGTGTCACATACATGCACTCACATGAACATATTTTCTCCACTTATTTTATCTGAACAAGGATGGAAAATGTGGCTGATTAAGATACATTTAAAAACTTAACTTTTTTATTGGAAATCTATCTTTTAAGTGAAATATTTGCAACAAAAGATATCTATTCAATACACAATGTCAAAACCATGAGATTGGAGTAATAGGAAGCACTAAGAATTTAGCTTCTAAATAACAGCAGTCATTTAATGTTTCTGTGATTTTCTCAATCACTAGTAAGGCACTCTTAATAGTGCTTCAGCTGAGAACTTTGTTTATTTCAAGCAGAGAATCTCTTGCAATTAAACTAACTCAGGTTCAACAGATATTTCATGGAAAAAGTGAGAAAAAATCCATTGCTGCATCAAAAATTGGTTGATCTGTGCATTAGGGACCTTGTCCAATTCCGACGGAGTTTCCGTCGGTGATCGGAGCTTTTAATCGGAGTTTTAATCGGAGTTTTCTCCCTCATCATCGGAATTTCTTAGATCGGAGTTTTTTCTCCGATCAAGAACTCCGATCAATTCCGGTGAAAATTCTGATGAACTCTGAACAAAACTCCGATGAAATCAGAGTTTTTCTCCGATATGAAAACTACGATGTTAAAACTCCGATTTAATCAGATTTCATCGGAGTTTTCTCCGATATCAAAACGGCGATGTGATTTGAGTTTTGTGTAATAATTTCATTTTTATTTATGCCAAACTTCCTCTGAAAGTTGAGAAAGTCACCAGAAAAAGTTGAACAGACGGTTCGTTTAGGGGGAAATCCTTGTGATGAAGGGAATACACATCCCATCTCCGATTATAATTTAAACTTTTGCGGAGAAAACTGGAAAAATCTAGCTTTAATATCGAGTAAATCATAACATTTTATTACGTGATTGTTGGTTGCGTCATTTTCAGTTTGTCGCTTTCGCAAAACACGTTGTTTATTTATCTGGTGCGATGGTATTACTCGTCTCTTAAATATGAATAATCCCTACGATTCCCAATATCAATAAAAAATAAAAATAAATCCAACTTCCTTATTTGGGTGAGGCTTGATTCTGCCGTCACTGGATTGGTCCGGCTCTTCCATCAATTATACAGGCTCTTCCAATAACCTCCCGATTGATCCACTCTTCCGGTTTGCAACACAACACACACACGTGGTTTTCACTCGACCGAAGTTGAATTAAGAATCGCAAAGTTGGTTCAAACGATATAATTATTCAGAAAATGGCAACAAGAAATAGATCTTTGGTTTGTTCAGGCGGATTTGGAAACATTAGAAGACAATTTCAGTACTGATACCAGTACGTTGTAATACCTGGGTACCGGTATGTCATTGAAAATGGAATAATTATTTGCACCCCCAGCCGGGATTGAAATGGATTATTCCATATTAAACTGCACTTAGCGATATAAACTATATTTGCAACATCGTCGGATTCTGAGAATACCGTAAACCCAGTGTATTTCAAATCTTGTATATGCACCCAATAATATACTTACCAGTAGATATCATATTCCACCGGTTCAAATCCTGCACGCATATAATTATACAGTCGACATAAATTTCGACTCAGTATATCATATAAATTCATCTGATATTATAATTATCACGGAGATGTTTACGTCGACTGATAATTATAGGCCTATTTTAGCATTGCGCGAATATGGTTTCTATTTATGGGGAGGTTATTTCCTCAGCGAAGCGGAAATGGCCGAGTCGCTGAGAATGGACGTAACATGTTACATGTCTTTCTCCGTTGTGTCTGGTATATATATAAACAATATACACGAAGAACCGAAACGACCGGCACCTCGAAACAGTGCGCGGAACTGCGCAGAACTACGCGGAAGTGCGCGGTACAAATAAAACAGTTATATTATGCACAGGGGCAGGTGGGGGTTGAATTAAAACATGAACTATAGTAGTAGACAGTCTTCGGTTGCGAATTTGTAAGGTTATTTTAATGTTTTAACTCGTATTGGAGAGAGATAGTGAGTGGTAGAATCTACCGCGCACTGTTTCGTGAAAAGCTTAATTACTGCGCGATATCTTCCGCGCATTGTTTGAAGCTTACTCGTGGTTTCGGATTAGGGACGTTTTAATGGGTTAGTCTCCGAATGCCAGTCAACTTTAGGTGTGAAAATTAATTAGTGGGATGTCCTTCTCGATCTGGATTGACGCAAGTCATTATCCCAGCCCAATCTTTCGCCCATGTGGAAGTTTATGATAATTGTCGAATGAACAATTGGATGTTAAGTTGAGGTTTTTATTCATATCCATTATTTACATAGCTTACTCATTTTATATTTATGAAATTATATACAACAGTTATACAAAATGACATTGCATAGAGAAACTCCATTGTGTCATTCGGAGACGACCCCGTTTTAATTAGTATAGTAGTATAGCGGTAGACTGATTAGAGGTGACAGCTTAATTACTGCATGTCATTGTAGAAAATATGAGAAGTTAAAATGTTGAAACAACACAACCATCAGTGATTATTGAGTGATTAAATCTGCAGGGTGTAAGTATGAAGTCAACGCTGACAATTTCATTCGATCTTCAACAATGTCTTCATCAGTGTTGTACCCGTGTGGCACTAACCAAGAGGTGAGACACTGGCAAAAACTCAAAAGAGGCAAACCCAACAAACCGCTAGGGATGACGAAATCACCTACGGAATACTTAGGCAAACCCCTGACACCCTATTTAACAGACTCACAAACCTGTATACTAAATGCATGAGGCTTGGCTACTATCCCAAAATATGACAAATATGGAAAAATGTAATAGTAACCATGATGTCTAAGCCTGGGAAAGACCATATACAATACCCACAAACTATAGAAGAGGGGAGGGGTTTGACCAAATTCCAAGCTCCTGTGCATGTATATAGACTCACATAGGGTATCAAAACGGCAATGAATATAGAATGGAAAACCGGGGCACTATTCTTAGATGTATAGAAACTGAAAAGCATCCGACGGTCCGATTCAGTATGGCACAAAGTACTTAGGTATAAATTAAGAATGACAACAGACCTCCCCTAAAAATGGTTATACTCATATCACCATTTCTCACACACAAAACTATAAAAGTAAAAATAAATGACGAAATGTCAGAAAGAGACACACGCATATCACGCAATCTAACGAATCCACTTTCCTGGGATTCACTCTAGACTTACGCCTTAGATTTAAAAAGAATCTAACCAAAATCGTTGATCGGATATTTTCCACGTCGAACGGAATTTTAACAATAAATAATTTGGAAACATATGAGGAAATCGAAACTGATCTGTTGAACATTTATGGTATATAATAGCTATTTCAGATAAACTCTTATTCCAAAATTAAAGGAAAAAGTATGCTTAATTGCCAGCACAAATTAATTCCAAACATTATTCCTTGCCATTGGACCAGCCTGGGACCAATATATACATAATATATTCAGGGCGCAGGAAGCATCCAAGGGCAGGGGGGGGGGGGGGGGGGGGGGGGGGGGGGGGGCAGAGCCTACAAATAATAACTGTAAAAGTTTAAACAATGTGATCAAAATAGAGACTGATTGGAAAATATTGAAATTACATAATAACTGATCAACAGAGAGAGATAAGATTTGAAATATATGGCTCCGGTAATTTCATTTTACCAATGCTGCTAAAAATAATATGTTCGCTACGAAAGACAATTATCTGACTTTTTTAGTCTGCCGGTTCAAAGCCCGGATAAAAGCTGATGGGAGTTTAAAAAAAATTGTTTTATAATATCTAATTTATCACGTAACTATGGCTATATTAATCCGATACCGCGCAGTAAGTTTTCTGGAAACAACTGCGCAGTAAGCTTTTCTCGAAACAATGCGCGGAAGATATATAGCGCAGTAAGCTTTTCTCGAAACAGTGCGCGGTAGATTCTACAACTCACTATATATCTAATAAAACGGTAAAATGACCTTGCAAATTCGCAACTGAAGACCTTCTACTACTATATTTCATTAATATACATGTTTAAATCAACTCCCCGTGCATAATAACAGTTCTGTTTGTACCGCGCACTTCTGCGCAGTTCCGCGCACTGTTTCGAGGTACCCGAAACGACGATTTATTAAAAGCTCCTACGAAAATTCACGGGATCGGAGTTTTCCAAAACATACCGCTCTTGAAGAACGGGAACTCCGATCTAAAACTCCGATTGAATCGGATGATTTTACCGACGACACAGCGAAAAATCTCCGACGGAATCGGAGTTTTATACCGATACAAAAACTCCGATTGCCATCGGTATCGGAGATCGGAAATATCCATCGGAAACACCGATTCCGACGGAAACTCCGTCGGAATTGGACAAGCTCCCTTATACATATCAAAATAAGTGGTTTGATGAACACTTCAAGGTGAGACCAATATAAAGTATATTGTCAGATTGTCAACCCCTTCATATCCTATATAAATAAATTATTATTATTATTTATTAATATTGTTTTTGTTTTTTTTATATACAATAATAATGTTTTCAGTCAGGCAGACCAGTCAACATGAGTTTGTGTTATTCAAATGTATTTTTCTCCAATTATTTGTTCTGAAAAGGGACAAAAATTATTGCTTTTTTTTAGATACATTTAAAAATATAATTTTTCATTGGAAATACATGTAATACCATTTTGGATCTATAAGTACTAGTAGTTGATAATTAATATGAATTGAAACTACCCCAATTCTGAATCAAAGTAGTTATAAAAGAGACAATTTGCTTAACTAATTCAAGTAATGATCGAATTGTTCTCACTACATGTACTAGCTACCAGCTGGCTCTTAATTGGAGCTATTAAACTGCAATAAAACCAACTGTATCATATGCATGCTCTAAACATATTCCTGGGACAAGACAGTGCCTATATATAAAAATTAATCATCTAATCTGACCACCCCCTGGAGCCTATATAGGATTATTTGAACTTGTTCTAAATTTAGTTACATCACAAAGGAATCCAGCCACATCTTGTAATTTGACACTTCTTTAATATCAGCAACAGATGTTTGTCATAGTGTATGTGCTCTCTTGTTTTGACTACCCATAGTTTGTCTCTCAGTCATATATTATACACATGGAGCTAGCTGTTATTCTCATATTTTTTCTAAAGAATCAGTGAGTTTAATCGGAATATGGAAGAAGTATGTTTTCAATATATATACCTAACACATTTATGTATGTGAAAAGAGATAATTTCTCAGATTTTTCTGTGTTTTTGATGGAGAAACAACAGCACCAGGATGGGGAACAATGTAAGTATATACTCTCATAAATCTTTTTAATTTATATGTTGCCTCATGAAAATCCAAACTATGATATTGTTAACAGTACTAATAATATTCACAGGATTACTTCACCAACTCACGTATACAGTGCAATATTAAACAAATATAAATAGCTACAGCGATCATTACAAGGCCCAGCTGCCACAATTCACCAAACTCTCCACCAGATTCTCAGGTTCCCTTTAAAAATACACAAACATGTATAAATGGGATTTAATATATCAATTCTCATAGGAAATTGAACCCTTTTGAAAATAAAAAAATGACTCACACCTCCAAGGTGTAAATCTATATATACATATTTTAATGATATATTGCAATTTTTTATATTTAAAAGAAACTTACACTGGGTGTATTAATTAACTATAATGTGCTAATTGTCTTCCCCAATAAACAATTTTATAAGGCCAATATATTTTCTTTAATGGTACCCCCAAGATCAAAATGAGAGAAAAATATGACTATAATATCTTTATAGCTAATTAAGACATATTAATTATTCTATTTTAATATCAGATTTCACAATTTCTCTTTCAAAGAAGCATGCATTCATGCAAGATTTGGGAAGAAACTGCATCATGACTATACAGCAGGAAATCAGCTTGAATTGCAGGGAGTTGAATCAATCTATCAGTAGCAGTACTGGTAGCTCAACTTATGGCCAAAAAGAAAGAGATTATAGAGTGAGTTATACAAATGTGTGAAATGCCAAATTATTAAAACATGGATTGCAAAAATGATGCTTATACAGGATTTAATTATTTCCTTTAACATTGAAAGTTTTCACAGTTAAATTGCAGAAGTTTGAGGCAGCTAGGACAGTATCATCAGTATATATGTGCATGCAGTAAATTAGGAGTCTGAATGCATATGACTGAATGCATGGTCTTTAGTAATTTGTAAAACTTTAATCTTAAAGACCCAACATATATATCAATGATGCCATTACTTTTAATTTATATGAATGCATATAAACAATTTAAGAGCTCATCTGGGCCAATTTGAAAGTTATATTGGATCAATTCTTAACAAATTAATTAAGTTACACCTGGTTACACAGGTAGGAATAATGATAATATTGGCATATAGTTGTGTTATTTCAAAAATATGTTTTTTAAAATTTAAGCTAGCATCGGATTGCAAATAACGCATATTGGCAGAATTGCTATTTGCATCCATTGGAGATTATAGACACTCATTCAGTAATAGTATGCCTAGATTCAACGTTATAATTCAAATTTAAACATATTTTTTATTTCTCTTTGCAGGAATAAGTCAGTACAATTAAACCGAGGAAGACCAGAATAGAGAATCATGTACATATATTCGTGATTTAGATAAAGTAATCGATGAAATGTTACAGATGTTTAGTATAAATGTTATTTTTCCAATTAAAAGTTATCAAGTTCTCAATTTGAAAATTACTGTATTTCATTAAAAACTTGATGAAGGATTATATATACACCCATGGTACACAAATATGGACCCTATAGAATAAATTGTGAGTACATGTGCATGTTTATTTACTACTAGCCTATACTATATTAGCTGGAATTTATTATTTCAACCTTAGTGCTCACAAATCATTAAAAATAAGTGCTTGAGCACTATTCAAGGCAAGCACTAGTGATATGTAAATTAGATTAGTGCTCGAGCACTAAGCTCATGAATATTTCACCCAAATAGAGGACTAAGGAAGCACTAAGGTAGTGCTTGAGCATTAAGAAGCACTAAGATTAGCATTCACTTTCCCTATTAGGCTGGAAAATAACAATGAAAGTGTCAATGACACTGCAGGGACCAGCCGAGAGGGTGACGTGGGCGAAGAAGTCTCCCTATTCTTGCTCACTTCGCCATAATTTTGCAGCCGGGCGAAGTTTAAGTCGCCCTGAAATTACCGAAGTTGACCGACGAAAATCGGAAAAATATTCATCCTAATTTAGTGCCAACATTGTTTGAACCCAGTTATCCATTGACAGGGTCTTCTAACACACCATAATTGTTATTAACATCTGTATTAATCCGATGTGGGAGCATATTCACACCTGAGAGTTGATTGCAGACAGCTGTGAATACATCGTAAGGTGTCTACAGTGACTTGTGCTTTTGAGATTATCACACCTAAATATTACAACTCATACACCTTACCATGTGTCAGTTTATCACCCCCTTTGTTCAAGTTTGTAAAGGCCAAACAACTTGAAATCAAATTCATTTGTGTAACATGTTAATTAATATCTGTACCCAGCTCAGGCACTTTTAATGAGTGAGAATATTAAAGATTTCGTTTCGTTTAGCAATTTTTTCGTATTCATAAGCATTTTTTAATTTATTTAGTTTTTTGTATTCATAAGCGGTTGTAAAAATGCCGTTATTATATAAAATACTACCATTCTCTCACAATTATATTTGGACATTATTCATTGATATTAGAGTGATGATTTGAACAAAATTATTCCATATTTGAACCATTGTTTCATCATTCTAATTTAGATATTACATATCTCCTATTTTCGTTATATAGATGACTACTGCACTGGTCGATTTCAATTTTGTAAAGCCGACTTCGCACTATCGATTGCCCACTTCGCCTTATTTTTGTGACAGGGAGAAGTCACTTCGCCCTGAAAATCAGGTCTAGGCTGGTCCCTGTGACACTGTAGCTCAACTTGGAAAGGAGTTTATTTTTTGCTGAGCAATGAGGGATGTTGGGTGAGCCAAAGGATTTAGTCATACAAAGAGTAAACTCCAAGATGGACGCTGGTGGCCATGTTTTTCAACAAATTTTAGTCAAAATAGGAGGCTCCCATCTAGAGGTCACCCTGAAGATCCATATGAAGTCTTGTGATGATCGGATGAGGGATGTTGTATACATGGTGCGCCAAACGATTTAGTCATTCAAAGAGGGAATTCCAAGATGGATGCTGGCGGCCATGTAATTTTTCAATGAATTTCGATCAAAATAGGAAGCTCCCATCTAGAGGTCATTCGTAAGATCTATATGAAGTTTTGTGATCATCAAATGAGGAATGTGGTCTGTAGGCTGTGCCAAAAGGATTCAATCATGCAAAGAGTAAAATCCAAGATGGCTGTCGGCTCCACGCACGACACAAACACGGACGCATGCATGGACGCCAACCCATGGCAATAGCTCAAACTTTACGTTGTAAAGTTGAGCTAAAAATGCTATTTTAACTGTTTTTGTGAACACCTATGCTATAAAACACCACAAACTGAGGGGATATGCTCTCAGTTTTAATGAGGGTGTTGATAAATGATAGTTCTATCAGGAAGTAAACAATTTATATAGATGGGTTGGTTTCTGAATCATAGGAGTCTGGGACACCTCGCAATAATTGGCTGGCAAATTTTCACAGTTTTTGGGACTCCCTACCCTATTTGAAGTCTTGAACATACCACAAACTGAAACGATATGCTATACATTTTAACAGAGGGCGTGGAGAAAAGGCTATTTGATCAGGAAATATACAATTACTATGGATGGGCTCATTCCCGAAAGCCTAGAGCACCTTATAAAAAGTGTCAAATAAGAAAGACCATGTTTCGATGATTTGGAGACCACCTACCCTAATTTAAAGGATTGCTATCCTGATGAATACAACAAAACACTATTGGAAAGCACCCCCTAATATGAACACAATGACCCAAGCCTATAACTATCGCATAATAAATAAGCAAAAAAACAAGAGGTGGCATCAGAGATGCTGTGTCTCGTTTTTGGTGGCTTACCGCCGGTGGCTACCGCCAAATGGTGTGCATCAGTATCGGTAGAATAATTAATAGGTAAAATCGAAAAATGACTAATTAAGGGCCATAACTCCATCAAATTTTATCGGGCCAGGCTGGTTTTCGAACTCGTCCGAAATATTCTTGGCAAGTATGTCTATTCTAAATTTTAAACAAATCGGAGGACGTTTGTTGAAGTTATAGCGCTAACGAGCTAAAAATTCACGAAAAATGACTAATTAAGGGCCATAACTCTATAAAATATTATCGGGCCAGGCTGGTTTTCGAACTCGTCCAGGATATTAATGGAAGACACTTATATACCAAATTTTAGTTGAATCGGATGACGTATGTTGAAGTTAATATCGCGCTAATGAACTCAAAATTTGTACAAAATAACTACTTAAGGACCATAACTCTATCAAATTTAATCGGACCAGGCCGGTTTTCTAACTCGTCCGAGGTATTCTTGGGAGACACCTATATATCAAAATTTCAATCAAATAGGATGATGTTTGTTAAATTATCGCGCTAACGAGCTGAAAATTTGCGAAAAAATGACTAATTAAGGGCCATAACTCTATCAAATTTTATTGGACCTGGCCGGTTTTCGAACTCGACCGAGATATTCTTGGGAGACACCTATATACCAAATTTCAATCAAATCGGATAACGTTTGTTGAAGTTATCGCGCTAACGAGCTCAAAATTCGTGAAAAATGACTAATTAAGGGCCATAACTCTATCAAATTTTATCGGACCAGGCCGGTTTTCGAACTCGTCCGAGATATTCTTGGGAGACACCTATATACCAAATTTCAATCAAATCGGATAACGTTTGTTGAAGTTATCGCGCTAACGAGCTGAAAATTCGTGAAAAATGACTAATTAAGGGCCATAACTCTATCAAATTTTATCGGACCTAGCCGGTTTTCGAACTCGACCGAGATATTCTTGGGAGACACCTATATACCAAATTTCAATCAAATCGGATAACGTTTGTTGAAGTTATCGCGCTAATGAGCTGAAAATTCGTGAAAAAATGACTAATTAAGGGCCATAACTCTATCAAATTTTATCGGACCAGGCTGGTTTTCGAACTCATCCGAGATATTCTTGGGAGACACCTATATACCAAATTTCAATCAAATCGGAAAACGTTTGTTGAAGTTATCACGCTAACGAGCCTAAAATCAGTGAAAAATGGCAAAGGGCCATAACTCTGTAATAAATGTGCGGACGAACCCGATTTTTTGTCTGCAGCTTACGTGCATGGATATATACTCACAGACCAAATTTTTTTTAATCCGTCAATAAACGGTTGAGTTATAAGCAAAACAGGCCGCCCGTCCGCCGCCCGCCCGCCGCCCGCCCGCCCACCGTCCCCCATCAAACTATAAGTCGAGTTTTGGAAAAAAAGTCGACTAATAAAAAAATAATACATCAACTGCTTGTCTGGCTATCTCCGTCGCTAAACATCATATGATGTCAGATGAGTTGACAAACCGAATACGCGGATCAGAGTTAATTGTGTCTACGTCATCAATATTAAGTAATCGCAGGTGGAAATGTTAAAAGCACATAATTGGCAACGCGTGCATGCGTAATAGAATAACTATAAGGCAGCATGTCAACTATTGAAATTAAGTCTTGTATGTGGTGTAATTTGGGCCGGGATAAGGTTTATATATAAAAATGTATACATTACAGTTGTGAATAAAGTTATTAGTTTTCAATCGAAGGTTTTGAAAAGATAATTTAATAAATACATTGTGACCAGGATATTGAATAGACCGCACTGATAGAGTGCTAATGTTATAGGCCACTAACCACGCAGTGAATTTTCATCAGTGTCAGTCAGCAAGATTTCTATCATATATATCACGGTGGGGAACCAAGTGGTTTCTAGTTGATGAGTATCACGCATTCAAAATGGCTGAGGCAATCTCAAATGCGACCAGAAACAAGGAAAAAGGTAATAACCTAGGATATATATAGGATATACTACATAGTATGTTGGCATATGCTATACTATTTTTCAAACAAGCTGATACCTCATTTGTGTCCAAACTCACAGTTGTTTGCTCTAACATTCTGACCAAAGTTGTCAATCAAAGGATTATCCTAGATGTATGGACTTGTGTATTCCACAAACCTCCGACTGGCAACTTTGGTCAGAATGTTAAAGAAAAATAGTGAGTATTTCAATACAAATAAGGTATCAACTTGTTTTAAATATAAACTAGCATATGCTCATAACAGTAGTAAAAGTGTCAATGACACTGTAGCTCAACTTGGAGAGTGGATAATTTCATGTGTTACAGTCAATGGAGCGATTAGGAATGTGGAAAGTTCAAATGTCTAATTAATACTAGATATTAACATGAAGAGATACATGTACATATCAAGTCAAATCTAAGATGGCCACTGACGGCCATGTTTTCCAATGAAATTCAAAACATTTTATAGCTCCGAGCCATCTAGTAGATCAATATGAAGTTTGGTGATGATCGGATGAGGGAAGTGGACTGCAGGGTGTGCTAAAGGATTTTGTCATGCAAAGATTAAATCTAAAATGGCTGCCGGTGGCATGTTTTTCAACAAAACTCGGAAAAATTAGATTACTCCCATCTTGTGGTCATCCCGAAGTTTAGTGACAAGTAGAGTGTTGTGTATAGGGTGTACCAAAGGATTTAGCCACACAAAGAATAAAATCGAAGATGGCCACTGGTGGCTATGTTTTTCAACAAAATTCGGAAAACTTTGATGGCTCCTATCTAGAGGTAACACCAATGATCCATATGAAGTAGTTCTATCAACACTCATGTCAGAGGAAAATTAATTGTGTTTATATAATAATTTGCCATAAAATACCATAAGAGGACAATTTTAATTGTGTTTATACAATGTCTGTCATAAAAAACACTGTAATTAGCGGACTGTTATGATTGTGTTTACACAACATTTTGCCATGCACGTGCACTGTCTCGTCGAAGGAAGTCCTTGTATTCCCGCACACATGGATTAAATTGAAGTGACAATGAAAGTCAATATATAATTCAATTTTATCTTTTACAAATAAAAATAAAATAACTCATAAAAACCCAACAGAAAATTATTATATATGACCATCCACCTGAGACAAGTCGTCCCGAACACATAATACAAAATCACTGTCGGGGCGGTTATCAGCTTTTCATTAAGAGACGACCCCTAAAATAAAAAAATTGAGGGATTGGAAGGGGCTCGGACCTCATGAATGGCATATTTCATTGCTCCAACGATCAATTAATACGAATAATTCAAAATAAAGTCAAAATTATGAACCAGTTCCATACAGCAGAAACTGATTTAGAAGATAGTAGTAAAAAAAGTCAAATTTTCCACTTCCAGACATTTTGGTGGCCAACTAAAGCTCTTTTTTATTTGGCTACTGCACTCTTTATCCACTTATATTTAAGATAGACGTTCAGAATTTGGGCTGTATTATTTATACTACCCAGTAGATATTTGCAGGTGGTTGCATGGACTAACATTTTCCCCAACCCCTAGTGGAAACGCTGCCTTTACTCACATGGATGTTGGAAGAACGTAGGTAATTCGACCATTCTCACCAGAATCAGCATCACTGGCCTGCCAAGGAAAAACCAAAAACTCTCAAGAAAATAGTAACTTGTATGATACATGTTGATATACCGGTACCAGTATATGAAATTGCATATATCTGAGTCTGCTGACCTTGTCTGGCTTTATGAAATTTTAAATTAGTTGATGTCAGTTAACTGTTCAGAAATGATAAATTTTAAGTTGCCCCAAAAAAGACAATATTAAGAAAGCAATGATATATTGCTATATTTAGCTTTTGCTAGTTGACATTTTGCTATATTTCACTTTTGCAGTTGACACAAGTGCACAGAAGATAGTCATGATCTGCTGTTATTTTTGGAAAATCATTTACAAGAGCACCACCAGGCATGGCTTAATCCCAAACAACCTTAACTCAAGTTATCCAGAAACCAAGTAAAAGATCGAGCATGTCCTGTAATTAATGGCGTAAAATTTCATTCCGCTATTAAAGTCAACATAAACAGATAGTACCATCTGGAAACAAGAAAACAGAAATATATAAATAAAGGTCCGTTCATACTCTGGTAAAAATAGCCAGACAAAACTGAATAATGAACTTGACCTGTATTTTATAAACCTACATACCAAATTTTGTACCATATTTTCATTCCCAGTGTTGGGATGAAAGGATGCATTGTTATTGAGTTAAATAAAATTGAAAGCAGGCGAAAAACTAGTTCAAGAGATATGCAGTACATACCAAAGTCTCAAACGACAACTAGCTACAGGTAGAGTGCCAGTGTTAAAGGTAGCCGACACACTGAGAAAGAAAGAGATTAATTCTGAGGATGTGGCCAACATGAAGGGCTTATTGGTGGACCCCATGAAATGCACAATTCCAGCTTTCAATGAAACGGCGAATGTTTCTGAAACCATGTCTCCATGAAAAATTTTAACCACTTTTTCGTTATGACAATCCATGTACTGAGTATCTCTTTGGTGATGTCAAACAACAAATCAAAGACATAAATGAAACCTCCAAGATTGGCATTGCTCCACATGGAATGGGAAAGCGATTCAACTTCAAATGTCCGTACAGCCACAAGTTACCATACTCTGATGACCACCCTTTTTTAGGCCACGGACAGGACAGAATCAACCCTCTGCAGTCCAATAGAGGTCGGGGATCATACTAACACTCAAGGGGCGGAGGGCTTCGTCGAGGTCAACGACAAAACTGCCTGTATTAATGGTGAGTGATATTAATCAGCCAGCTGATAAGGTTCTTATTGATGACGAGATAAGATTCCTTCTGCATAAAGGGGCCATTCAGCCTTCAGAGCACACAGTGCCTGAATTCATTTCTAATATAGTTCTGACCCCCAAGAAAACAGGTGGATACAGGCCTGTGATAAACCTGAGAAGACTAAATGAATGCGGCTTATGAACATTTTAAGCAGAAGACTTTACAAATTGTTTTAGAATCAATTGATCGAAATGTATTTTTTACATCTCTCGATTTGGCTGATGCTTATTTTTCAGTTTATATCGATCCACAATCACAACGTTATCTGAAGTTTGAATGGTGAAATACTCTTTATTGCAAACCCAATGGTTTATTTGTGCAAAACACAGCAAAATACAGAAGAATTGAAACGTTCAATAAAAAAATGTGTATTGTTCTTGAACAATACAAACCTATTACGTCAACAACCAAGACTACTCGATCTGTCAGCAGCAAACAGAATATCTAACCAAAGTGTTGCTTGCAAGCTCTAGGTTTCTCAATATATTGGAGAAAATCAATATGCCAACCAACTCCGACCATTACTTAGGGGTCGTGTCTTAATGCAAAAACCGATACCGACCGATAACCGATCCCGACCGATAACCGATTGTAATAAAATAACGTCACATCATCGGTCATTCTATCGGTTCCATCGGTTATTCTATCAGTTCCATCGGTCATTCTATCGGTTCCATCGGTCATTCTATCGGTCGTTTCATCAGTCATTCTATCGGTTCCATCGGTTATTCATCGGCGACTGATACTACGATGTTACAGTGACGTCGCCAAATAAATCTGGATAGTACTTCACTGGCAGGTGTACGTCATGCATATTTTTAATCGCGTACGTACATTGGAATATATGCTTATAAAGTCAATTCGAATGACTATCGCGCTGAGCGTAATATACATATATATCCATGCACTGTAGTTTATCTAGTACAGGGTTGTTTGAGAGAAGTCACTTATTATTATAGCCCAGTCTGATCAGTAATTAGACAATTACCCATACACAACTATCGAAAGTCGCCCCCATTGGAGCCCCAACTTGACCGACAAATCATTGTTAAAATATTCTCCCCTAATAATAAAGTGATGAGAAAGCTAAACGCTTCCTGCATGGTTTAATATATACCCTGCTGGACAAAACAAGTGTCCACTGCAATCGCGTTGTACTTGCCGTTCGACCGCGGTGTCATAATTTGTAACCGCGGTTAAGCACCGCAAGTACACCGCGTCCGAACGGCATGTACACCGGGGTTAGTTTTCTGGTTTGTATCATCTTTTTTTTTCAATTTAAAACAAGTATTGTATGTAGTAATATACGAAGGTTAGTATTTTTAATTAAAGGAAATGTAATAATATAAATGTCCGTACATAATCTCGACTTCGTGGTCATTATGACTAACCACATTATCTGTGAACCCAATGTTTCAACCATAACTTAGATTTTATTGGAACTCTGTTGGCAATTATAAAAATAATTCTGGCATCTCGTGTTATCAGATCGGCATCAACTGTCAATCATTGAGGATTAGGTTGTGATATTTTGTTCTCTGCTCCAATTGGTACGTGGCTGTGGGATGAGCTTACCGATATTTTGTTCTAATCACTAATGTGGTATACCTTGACATCATAACCGATTAATTAGTAAATTAAATTATTCCAATTCTCTGTGTAAAGTTGTCCACATAAAATGAACTGGAGTATGTCATTTGGGTTGTGCAACATTCATGATTTGGAGGTTGGACACAGAATAATTCTATAGATAATTTCCAGCCAGTCCTTCTTGCTGCCTTTAACTAGTCTTTTTAAACATACACTCTAATCGAGTATGTGGTTTTGTTGCTTGCTCCAGACTCCAAAATGTGCGACGTACGGTACGACATTGCTTATTACATTGTATTAGTGTTTTTAATCCAGTGGCAATTATGGGATAATCAGCATATTAAATAAAAGTGTAATATTCTCGATCCATATGTGGCAAATCGATTGCCCCGTGAAAATTAACGAACTGCGAGAGCCAGAAAATGGAAATGTTCTATATTTTACGATTTTGTATATAATTGTGTATAAGGCCAAAATGAATAATGCACGCGTTTCTGCCAATGACAACCCAGAATTAGGGGCGGGCGGCAAGGTTTTCATTTTATTTAATTTTCCTGTTTTATTATGCATTAACAAGCAATTGAAATCTGAAGCCTTTATATCGGTAACTAAATTGTCGCGTAATATAGTCAAAATTACATCAGTTTGTTGTATTCTCTACCAACATTCCTCTAGATAAGATTTTAGTCATATTAGAATACAAATTGTCATGATGACAAGTTATGAAAACAGCTAGCCCTGATAATTTGGGGAAACCTCCGCGCATAAAAAAAACACCATGCGGTCATTACGTCACACATGCATGTGTCCATATTCCTGGTATATTATGCATGTAGGAATCTGAATTTTAAAAACACGGACAAGGATGACATTATATATTGACAAGTATAGTATCTCAACAAACATGTGTACTGTTTAAAGAACTTCATTTAAGGGTTAATGAGACATAGTTTCCTAAATAAATAAACCTTAGAATACACAGAGGCACTGTATTTATTATTGTTAGAAAATTAACTCTGCAGTATATACGCCAATATCAAAATCGGAGAACCAGACCACGTGCTTGCGTTCTGAAACACAAAAATAAATATTCATACAGTACTGTTACGTACGTACACTGCCACAAAATTTTAATAAAAACCCTGATTGGGAACTTGTTAATCACGGTTATTTTTGCGCGCATCTGTATCTCTCAAAATGCCAGGTGCACGCAAATTACGTCAGGATTATTGAGAAATTGGGGCACGAGGTCTGTGTAGTAATCGACATGGTTTGCTACATCGTAACTGTTGTTTGGCTGAGTGAGCATGATGTAACTTTCTCTGTGATATTCCCTTTCAAGTTTCATCAAAGGTCCGCTGGCATGCTGTCGCGGCTTTGTCATTAACTATTGAAAATATTTGAACATAAAAACTTAGGTACATGAAATCTAGCTTCATGGGCGAAAAATACCTTATACCATGCAAAAACGCTCTTTATTTTTCAGTCTGCCCCCGATTTTTAGACATTCGATGACCGGCAGTGAATTCCAAAATGAGGCCCACGTGGGTGGATGTAGTCAGTATAATTTCAAATCAAATAATATTTTAAATTAGTCGTAAAAAATGTATTTGAACAAGAGAAAACATCACATCACATTACAACATTTAAACATGGACAAACAAACAGTTCAAAGGAGTATGCGACAACAAGCCATAATCCTTATCAGTTTTAAATGACAGGTTCTTAAATGGCAGGCTGATGGGTCAATTCTCCAATGATGAAGCTGTCACGTGTGCACGGACAACCAATGTTACTTCTCAAATAGACACGCGCTATCAAATGTATAGGGATAGACACGCGTTATCAAATCTATAGGGAGCTTGTTGTCAGCATCATCACACTGTATTCACACATCCGTGCCACCTAATAATAACCAGGGGGACCTCTTCTAATCAGGATGGATTATGACACCTTGATTTTTATGACAGTATAGGATGTTAATTAATTGTGTTTAAACAATGTTTTGTCGTAAAAAAACACTGTAATTAGCGGACAGTTTTGATTGTGTTTAAGCCTACACAATATTTTGCCATGCACGTGCATGTAAATCCTTGTCTTCCCGCACACATTGATTTAATTGAAGTGATAATGAAAGTCAAGATATAATTCAATATAATTTTTTATAAATACATATAAAATAACTCTTAAGAATTGTTAAATTACCATCCACCTGAGACAATTCATCCCGAACACGTAATTCAATATCATCGTCGGGGCGAGTTTCTCCGGTCCAGTCGCCCCGTTCCCTTCGTGGATTGGATACCAAATTACCAAGAGTAATATGCATAGCACTAGCTTGCATATGACGATATGACGTTGTAATTTAAGTCCCGACGCATCGGTCGACCATCGGTTATTGTGAACGTCGCCATCAGTCGTTTTTCACGACGACTTCACGCCGGTCGCATCGGTCGACAGATGGTTTAACCGATGTACATCGGCTATCGGTCGGTTATCGGTCGGTTATCGGTTTCGCATTAAGACACGACCCCTTACCCTAGCTTCATTCTTGATTTGGTCAAATATAAGGTTTTTCTGCCAGACAGTAAAATCCATTAGATTATTTTCTCTCGAATATGTGAAAATCCGAGATCTTGCTCATTTTTTGGGGCTTAATGTATCAGCTTGCAGAGCTATTTGTCTTGGTATACTATATTACAGAGTTCTAGAACATGATAAAATAACCTCTTTATAAAAAAAACAGAAATAACTTTGATGAATTTTGTGTTCTCTCAGCTGAAAGTAGATAAGAAATTCAGTGGTGGCTGGACAATATGGGCAAAAAGAATGGTCAGTTGATACGAAAAGGTCCCGAGTCAGTCGATTTTATACGCACTCCTCGGATGGAGAGCCTGATGTAATATGACAATCACCCAATTGCCGATGACCATCCTCCCTTTTTGGAATTTGGAATTAGTGCTGTTTTCTATGGTCTGAGATCTTTGTGTACTCATTTTCTGAATCAACACATCATTATCCGATCCGATAATTCCACAGCAGTGACCTAATACCAATGTGGGAGGAAGAGTGCGTAAGCTACACACATTAACCATTGACATCATGGGCATATACTCATGATCTGGAGCTCTCTGGCTATCATATTCAGGGAAAATATATTATTGTACCTGATCATTTATCGAGAAAGTTCAATGACTCATGGGAATGGAAATTGAACGTTAAAGCTTTTCGAGTTACAGCAAAAACCTTATTTCATAACAGATATTGATCTTTTTGCGACATATAACAATCACCAACTTGAAAAATATGTGTCATGGCAACCAGATTCTTATATTGATGCCTTTAGCCTAAACTGGCGGAAATACTCAATTTACGCTTTTCCACCTTTCAGGTTGATACCAAGAGTACTTCACAAACTGACAGCAGACCAGGTACAGAATGCTATACTTATTATACCTCTGTGGCCAAGACAACCTTGGTACCCTTTACCTGGTAGACATGCTAATAGATTTCCTGATCAGATTTCCCATTAAGACAGAGAAATTAATAGCTCTCACAACTATCTAAAGAGTTCAAACGGGACATCAATAATTTGACTCAGCCGAATTTCATATTGATACCCCTCTTAAAACCACTTCCATTACCAGATAAAATCCGGCAGTCAAAGTTTATGCATATGATCGTCCTGAACTTTGTGAGCTCACTACTCTCAAATAATACCTTAAACGCAATTTTCTCAGGTGTCAGGCATCCAGTTGCTCATTTCTTATAAATCCTTCAAGACGGTAACAAGTATGACCATAGCTCAATGGCTGAAAGATACCATGCACCAGGCCGGCATTGACACAAAGGTTTTTTGAGCTCATTCAATCATAGGCTTGGCAGCCTCTGCTGCTTACACAACTGGTTTATCTCTCATGCCCATAATGAAAGTAGCTAACTGGTTGAACTCTGACACTTTCTTTTGGTTTTACTACAGAGATCCATTATAAACTGATCCTAAACAAGTGTCTGGTGCAGGGTTGAATTATTTTTCAGATGTGGAAGATTTTCCATCTGAAAAGAAGAGGATAGAGGAGAGGATGGAACTCGAAGAGAGGACCGAGCCTAACTCTGTATCCTTATCTTGAGAATAAAGAATTGTTTTGTCACTTGTGTTTTTCCTCTCTAACTCTGACATCAAACACTTCAAACATGCATCTTTTCATCCCAACACTGGGAACGATAATATGGTACAAAATACACTCTCATCCTAGCATCCCTTGGGATATGCGATTGGATGAGGATTTTGTCCAAAAGAGAATGAACAGTGGAGGGATAAAAGTTCCCTCCCTTTAATAGTAACTACATTTATTTGGTCTCCGCACCATGTACTCCACTGATCTTTCTACTAGTTTGGTTGTCAGAATTTACCCTTTTACTTTAAAGGGGCATGGAGCATGGTCAGCCCAGTGGTTTTGTGGCATCAGTGTATGATGTCACACTGAACAGTCTATGCATGGCAGGTATTAACTGGCTGGGCCTGACCTAGTTTTTTGCCTGCTTTCAATTGGGCCAATTGCCTGAACTCAAAAACAATGCTTCTTTTCATGCCTCCACTGTTCATTCTCATAAGGACAAAATCCTTCTCATCCATTCGCATCCCAAGGGATGCTAGGATGAGAGGAGTATTTTATTCCATTCAATCATCATTAATATTAACTGAAGTTATCACTAAGAAATGAAAATTGAGCCTCAATTCCAAAAAGGGCAGTAATTATGGTAAAAATAGCAGTTAGAACCCAAAATCGAACTTTACCTGTAGTTTGTGGTGATGTACCAGATTTTATTCCACCCCCATTGACGTCAGTCACATGTATTCAACGGTATCTCAGCCATTGAATACATATTAGTGTATACCTCTAGTGGAATACAAGCCGGAACTATTCTTGTTGACGTTGTTGCCAAGAAAGATGACGTACATTTAATACGTCGATCATCTGCTTCCGGTGATCCCCCCATAATTACTGGTTATTTGTCAAGACTTAAATCACAATAAAGGTAGCTATAGTAACAATGGAGGTGACATTCATGGATTGAACTTATTTGACTGAACGGTGTAGAATAAATACAGAACACAACTTGTATCATAATCTCGAACTCGTTACGGACGGCGCATAATTATATATATATCCTTGTGCCATCCGCAACTCATTCGATAAAAGAGTCTCGATTAAGATGCGCGTTGTGTTCTGTCTGTATATTATATTGAATTTAAATTTGATTGAACTTAACTTATCATCAAGAAACTAAATTTGAACGGATGGACAAAAAGTCCCGTTTTAAAAACAGGTGTATAGAAATGATTAAATATGAACAAAGAAGCTTTCTGCTGCATCACAAATTGTTTTTGCAGTCAGATTCCTGAATGCAAAATGTAAGAGGAAATGTTTGTCTGCTTGGTAATGTGTTCCGTGAAGTTTACACTATGAAATGTCCTGAAAATGAATTTAATCAAATGTTAATAAATTGTGTAACTGGATGAAAAACTCACTTTAATATCTGTGTACAGTGTTGTACCAACAGCCGCATCTTCCCGGACGCTGAAGGAGTACTCAGATCGAGTAAATTTTGGGTAGTTGTCATTCTCATCGATCAGGATGATTGTGACTTCGGTCCGTGATGGATTTCCTATTGCTGCCATGGTGGGTTGAGCCTCAAGCTGTATTATATAAATGAACGTGTCAATGACACTGTAGCTCAACTTAGGTAGGGGAATAATTTAATGGTTGACAGTAAATGGAGGAATAGGAAAGGTGCTAATTGAAATGTCTAAGTAAGACTAGATGTACATGTCAATATCAACATTCATGACAGGTTTCATAATGATCGGATCAGGGATGTGGTGATTATGGTGTGCCAAAGGATTTATTGATGCAAAGAGTAAATTCTAAAATGGCCACTGGCAGCCATGTTTTTTTCCGAATTACCCCAAAATGACCTGTTCTCATCTACAGCCTTTACAAATCTCATAATTATCTGATCAAAGGTACGACCTGTAGCCTGTGCCAATGGATTTAGTCATGCAAAGAGTAAAATCCAAGATGGCTGCTGGCGGCCATGTTTTTCGGTTGAACGACCCCAAAATGACTCGTTTCCCATCTACATGTCATTGTTAACATCCATGACAAATTTCATGAAGTTCCGACCAAAGCTACGACCTGCAGCCCGCACCAAAGGATTTAGTCATGCAAAGAGTAAAATCCAATATGGCTGCTGGCGGACATGTTTTTTAGCCAAACGACCCCAAAATCACTCGTTCCCATCTACATGTTAATATTAACATCCATGATAAATATCATGATGATCAGACGAACAGTACGACCTGTAGCCCGTGCCAATGGATTGAATTTTGAAATCCAAGATGGCCACCAGCGGCCATGTTTTTTTGGCCGTATGACCCCAAAATGACTCGTTCCCATCTACATGTCATTGTTAACATCCATGACAAATTTCATGAAGTTCTGACCAAAGCTACAACCTGTAGCCCGCGCCAAAGAATTTAGTCATGTAAAGAGTAAAATCAAAGATGGCTGCTGGCGGCCATGTTTTTTGGCTGAACGACCCCAAAATCACTCGTTCCCATCTACATGTCAATATTAACATCCATGAGAAATTTCATGATGATCAGACGAACAGCACGACCTGTAGCCCGCGCCAATGGATTGAATTTTGAAATCCAAGATGGCCGTCAGCGGCCATGTTTTTTGGCCAGATGACCCCAAAATGACTCGTTCCCATCTACATGTCAATGTCAACATTCATAACAAATTTCATAAAGATCAGATCAAAGGTATGACCTGTATCCCGCGCCAAAGGATTTAGTCATGCAAAGAGTAAAATCCAAGATGGCTGCTGGTGGCCATGTTTTTTAGACGAATGACCCCAAAATCACTCGTTCCCATCTACATGTCATTGTTAACATCCATGACAAATTTCATGAAGTTACGACCAAAACTACGACCTGTAGCCCGCGCCAAAGGATTTAGTCATGCAAAGAGTAAAATCAAAGATGGCTGCTGACGGCCATGTTGTTTGGCCGAACGACCCCAAAATGACTTGTTCCCATCTACATGTCAATATTAACATCCAAAACAAATTTCATAAAGATCAGACCAAAGGTACGACCTGTAGCCCGCGCCAAAGGAAATTGTTGACGGACACACGCACACACAGACGACGGATGCCAAACCATGGCAATAGCTCAAACATACAAAGTAAGTTGAGCTAAAAAAGATCATATCACTGATAGGTATTAACAAACTTACAGTTAAAGGCTGATAGAAAGACAAACCAAAAGATCACTTTCATTTTTTAACATTTAACAAATTGAGTCAATTCCTGATCATACAAATGCCAAACAAATGTAGGTGTGTTGACTGTAGTCAGCCGGCCCACTATCACATTCCACACCCTAAACTATTTTTCTTGAATATGACCTTCTTGATCATTGAACATTTTCTTTTTGATCAATCATTGTCGATATTCTAGCAATAGCTCTACATTTCCAATGACACGATCTTATTCTCTATCCTATCTGTAAACAGAACCACTAATATGACTCCATTCTTGAAATTTCTTATTTATGATTCTTTGCTGGTCATATATTGTATCTTTTTTTTTAAATGAAAAAAAAAAGAATTAAATAAAACAAAAAATCATTGCCAGATCACCCCCATTTGTTTGGTACCCATTACAAGAAACAAGCGTCCATATTATTTTGCTCTGACAAGAACAGATAGAACCAAGTAAGAAGTGTCCTTAACCCTTTTGTGACCATAACAGCCATAGACAGATAGACATGTCATCGCTGGACCAACTCATCCAAGGATGGATGAAAATAGATGTTTGTGCTGTAAATCGGAGCAGTACAAGGTCACTCAGGGCTGACTTGAAGGAGGTCAAATATCTGAGTCTGGCAAGTGCAGTTTCCGTGCTGTGGTATCATCAGATGTTGTCCGAGTTGATAGAGCACCATGCACTCGAGAAGCTTGGATATAAAAGGAAGGTTAGAAACTATATTTCTTGAGATTGTTCCTATCCATGTTTGGCTTTTTCTGCAATGTTTTAACCACAGATTGTTGGAAGCAAGTGGGGACTATACTGTGTTCCAGGGATGTATTCTCTATCCTCATAAGAAAAGCTACTAGTTGGTCATTATACTGTTTAACATGTTCACTGCTGAAAACCATTGGGTAATTCCATCATGTTTTCGATGACTTAGATGACATAGAGTGCTATACAGGTACAAGCATATCGTGTATAAGACATGGTAAATAATGGTACACTCTATGTCATCTAAGAAATCGCAAATGTAGTATTTATGTACCTATGTCATAACTCATAGCTGGCACCAGTGATGGACACTAGTAAATTCGGACCCAGGTGCCAACTACAAGTTATCTCACACTAGCTTTATAACACTTTTCAGCATCGTATAACAAATGAATTTATATATAGACAGTTGTACACTCATCTCCAGGGAACTGAACTTGCATGCATGAGTAAATAAGCCACATGTATTCGCTTTTGCATACACTTGATGTAGGGCTGAACCCCCACCCCTTGGTCGGGAAGCATTGTGAGTACAGCCATTCTAATTGTACATATACAATCAATCAATGGGATCATCGGGTATGTATTGTGGTGTAGACCTACATTTGTGCTTTTTGTTGTTATTTATATGGTATGGACACCACTACAAGATAACTCGTAGTAGCTGTCGCCATGGAACAGTTGTGGCAGCCAACGTGTTAAGAATGAGTTATGATACAGGATGCAAAGAACATGATTTTGTTGGCATTGACATGAGAACATGTTTGACTGTCTCTGTTGAAACATGTTCAAACTTTATGAATTTAGATCCATTGAATTCCTCAAACACAGTTTCTCCTGCACACAATTGTTGTATATTAGCACGAATATTGGTAACTTTGTCTTGAAAAAATGAGGCAAATGTTTCTGGGAGTGTAGAACTCTTAGACCAACACGATTATTAGGTACCTGAGAGTATAGCACAGTTTCTCCTCGCCATATACAGAGTGGAGCATGCCAATTTATCAAACCGATTGATACGTTTTCGGAACTCCGGAAAATTACCCAACTATTACCTATTAATTAGTGACATGCTCTATGATTTCCGACGTCATGATTGTATCAGTAACATTGATAACATAATCGGTAGATTATGACGTAATCAGTAGATTTTACTGGGAAATCGGTAAGTTTTACAGGAGATTCGGGAGATTCTACCAGAAAAGCATTTCAGACGTTCGGTAATATTTTTGGAATTACCAAATTAAATATGACACGAACCCTTTAATAGGGTATTACCTGCATTGAAAATGCAATCACTGGCCTTGACTTATACGATGCTATAAGCTATAATTGCATTTTCCAGTCATTTCCAGGTAGTTGCCAAGCAACCGTTACCAAGGAGTTGTCGCGTGGTAAAGTCTCCCGATCAGTGATCCATGGGGGACAAACCTGTAAAGTTTCAGATCTGTGTCGCAATTTAAACATAACCATGAACATCATGCAACAATACGCTATCTAATTTAAGGGAAAATACCAAGAGGAGTCCGGGTCAGGGTGTTGATCACTGACAGGGTTCAAAGGGTCAAACATTTACATTGGTGTCAGATGTCGATTCAAAATGTATATTAATGTCACCGAAGATGAATGAATGTCCATCTGTTAAACTATGTGCCGCGAGTAAGCCTTTGAAATCTTTGACAAATTTCGGAGTTTTTAGCTTGTTATTTTTTAATACTTGGTGGAGGTCTGTAAATACACAAAAACATTATGGGTCGAGAAGGTGCTCTAATAATAAATTCAGCAGCCTCGAATGTTGAATACTGTGTGATCACTTCCCAATTGACAGCAAAGTCTGATTTGTGTAACAAACCGATACCCCCACCAGTGCCCTTTCTTGGTGATTATAGCCTACAGGTGTTGCTTGGCTATTAAAACAGTGCTCCATCCCAGCAGCAGGGTTTGCGCTGGCCTAAAATTCCCAGGTGCCAACACTGTTGCCAATTGCATTATATTTTGAGCCACTATATATTTTCTCTTGCCACTTTTTTTCTGACCAATAGTTTTTAGTGCCATTTTTTAATTGGGTATTTCCAAAAAAATTTGTCGCCAACAAATGATAGCCATCAAGATATTTTCCACTTATTTCAAAATTTTCGTTTTGGTAAACATGCAGCTTTTTGTGACATTCTCGTGGCATTGAATGCTAGTATGTTGCTCGGTTAGGCACACATGAAGATGTCAAATCAACCACTTTATTTGGACTATTGGTAATGTCTGAATGTCCGAAGATATCAGTAATTTTCTTAATTTTTGAAGTATGTTTTGTGTCTGATGCATCTTATATGCTTTCGATTCATATTTGCTGTGTGTCACAGTTTGTGAAAGCTGAGTTATGAAGGACATATTCATGATAATTCATCTAACACCTATCAAAACACAGTTTAGACTTCAGGAAGCTCTATGTTTGACTAATGTTTGTCAAATTGGGGTCAATAGCCATACTCAGTGTTATAATCGAGTAGAAATTCGAAACCCATTCACCCCAGTGATATAATAAGTCGATGTGACATAAGCTGCGAATCTATTATATGCTTTCAATTAGAACCCAATTTTTAATAGCTATGTCATGACTGCAGATATCAATGTGTGTTTTGCTTCTGACCAATTGACTGCAAGCTTTATTATATGATATGATATGATATTTATTAGCATAAAAACACTCATGTGAGCCGTATGCATTACATAATAAGAAGACATATAATTTACATAATTATACATACATTTTTCATATAATAAACTTTCAACCTATTCAAACTACATGTATACAATGTGACCTAATAGGCACTCAAAACTATAAGCGTGTAAATAGTCTGTATGCTGACCTATGATATCGTGTGTAATAGAAAATAATTATTAATTCATACGTCAATCACGGGCTTTTTCTCTCGTTTCAAAGAATTCTTTGATAGCTCGACTGATCACATGACTTGTATTTGGTTGGTCGTTTCGCATTATTTATATAAATTTTGAGATATTACTAGCTCTTAGAAATGCGTTGTTTTTATAATTCAGTTCTTCGAATAAACGTTTTCTCAACTTGTCGTATTTAGCACAATGGAGGACAAAATGCTTCTCGTCTTCCACTGAGTTAGCATTGAACATTTTGCATATACGCTTGTCAGCTGGTGTCGGTGGGCGTTTGTGTCGACCTTTTTCTATTTCTAATGAATGACAACTGATTCGAAGTCTGCAGAATTGTTCACGATCTTTCATCGAAGTTGTATATAACAGATATGGTTCGAGCCGGAAAACGGTTTTGAATTGATTATATGTCCTTAGTTTACTGTGTGGATCGTCTGCACTAAGAATATATTTATTTATGTATTCATCCTTCAATCTTTCTGTGGCGTTATTAATATAGTTATCCGAAATGTGCAAACTATTTCCATCTGCCGTGTTCAATGACGCAACATACTTTTCTTTCATTGTTCTAAGTGAGGGTTTGATTGTATTTGATTCGCTTGATCTATGTGCTTCGCGCAAGATTTGGTTCGGGTGACCATTAATTCGCTTAAAAAATTTAAACGCCTGTGTTATGCACTCGACATAGATAGGATATACGCCGAGTTCTACTCTCACTGCATGGTTGACCACCTTCGTACAATGTCTTAAAAAACTCAACAAGTGTATCGGGGTCCGGTTCTAATGATGTCTGTCTTTTTCTGGCCGTCAAGCAATTTATTATTTTCCAGTATTCTTTTGGGCTCCTATTTTCCATCTCTCTCAGCTTATCGATCATAGTCTGAATATATGTTTTATATTTGGATTTAGTTAGTTTCTTGTATTTCTTTTTGGCTTTGAAATAGTGCAAAATGAGTTGTCGATCAAATGGAGATTTTTTCATGTCACGAAACGAAGTCGTCATTTCTTTCTTTACATTTGTGCAGTCCATATCAAACCATTTACGTTTCTTCGGTCTATTATTTTTATCAGTTGTTTTAATAGGTTTAGTACATTGATTATTGATATTTCGGTGTATAATTGCCATTTCTAATACGCATGCGTCTGTACCACTCGCAGTCATTGCATAATCTTTAGTTCGAAAGTTTGCTAATCTCTGTCTGATAATCATGCTGGATGCGGTGGCTACTGCACGATCTTTGCTCTTCGTTGTCCATATGCGTTTGCAATTTAACGCTTGAAAATTATGTCTATTGTTTCCCTGTTTATCAATTTTGTTCGCGACTTTAATGTGGGCGGATAATTGGCAGTGGTCTGACAATTCATTGGGTTCCTTTATGCAGAAATAGTCTACTGTGGACATGTGTTTTGCTTTTACGAGCATGTAGTCCACCACACTGGCCCCATTGTATTGGTAGCTGGTGAATGCACCTTGGCAGTCGCCCGCAGTGCGTCCGTTTATGATTCGCACACTTGTTGACTTGCACAGTGATATTAATTTGCGCCCGAAGGTATTTACTGTTGTATCCATACTTAGGCGTGGTTTGCTTTCGTCTAACTCGTAATCATCCGGAAGTGGCACGTGTCCATCATTAGTAATGTGATCAGCAGGAGTTGCACAGCGGGAGTTCCAACACGACAAAGTCATCTGGGTGGGAATTGCTCAATGCCGTTTTTTAAGTTTATCAAATATACAATATTCATGGTCGTTGGTATGCCAATAAGAAGAATTTGATGGTAGTATATACACCGAAACTATTACAAAATCTCGCGGGAGACCAAACATTGCCCCATCAAAAGTTGTCCAAAGAACCATATCGTCTATACATGTTTTTCCTTTGTACCATTGTGAGAACGTTTCTCTGTAATACAAGGCGAGGCCTCCACGATGCTTTTTCCGACAGTTTCTAGAAAGATCAACCACCCTATAACCCGGTATTTTCAAATCATCTGATGATTCGTGCCATGTTTCTGACAGTGTGATGAAATCATATTTAGATATTGTATCAATTAGATTTGCATTAGGTCTTAGTTTGTCAGAAATACCTTGAATATTCCAGGACATGTAAGAAATATTTGAGGGATGTGGAAAAGCTTTTTTAAAGAGTTTTTGCCACATTTTTTGGGGAATTGATTTACCATGAATGCCCACTGATCTCTGGTGCGTATATCCTTCGATATATACAACATTCCTTAATTTATATATGTATTAATGTTATATATAGTTAGTTTAAATATTTCCTAATTATTTTAAGCTAGGGATCGCTTATTTGTGCGTGAAAAGCTCTGAAGTTTGTAAATTTCTGTTCCCAATTAATAGGATATACTCTATGTTACACTCAATGTGATAATAAGTATACTCAAGAATACATATCAAGAAATAAATTTCCCTGGGATTCCATTCCTCCATTGCGTTTTCCCAACATACCTGTCAAACATATGGTAATATCCATTTTGAATTGTTCGTAATTGTTCAATTCCGATCTGATCAGTGCGGCGGTCATCTGTTTCGCCTTAACTTCATTATATAACAATGGTTCCATAGTGTTTGTTCTGTACATAAATCGGTTTTGCTCTGTTTGAGAAATGTGGTCCCTATGAAACAGTTTATCACCAGAGGAATCTGTTACTCGCTTCTCCGCTCCTTTCATTCCAACAGGGGCATGCTGATCGCGCCTTATGGACTGTCCGACACGGCTCATTTCCATTAAAGCTTGGTTGTGATTGATGGTTTGGCTGGTATCGTCTTTCCTCCTCGTCACGTTTGATCTTTTCCCCTGGGTATTTTAAGTTCCAGGCCAGAACCTTGGCCCCTTTGAAATTGAGATGAAAGCAGTCTCGATAAAGCTGTTTAATAACATATCCTTCAGAATCAACGAAGTTGTCCGTATTGTCTATAAATCCCACGCCTCGTTTTTGACACACTGATGCAATTATTAAGTTGGAACTTATAATCTCGTTTGTAATCCTCTCAGAGTGATAACTTGGTAGAACTGAGGAAATCAATAATTCAGCTTTTGGAAACCGAATTTCCATACAACTGATAAGTTTGTGGAATTGTCCGGCAGATAGGTTTCTCCCCTTCTTACATTGGTTGATCCCGACATGTAAAGTAACTTTTTTGATATCCGGTTTCCGGTCTGGTTGAGCCATAAACCAACTAATTAGTCCTGATGGCGATTGTCCAGGCTGTACAATTTTGTATACGTTTTCGCCACGGAATCCAAGTTTGTATGGATTAATTACACCCAAAACCGAATCTCCTATCATTAGGTGAAATGTTGATGGGGGTACATCATCTAACCGTCCGTAGTCAGTTTTGTTTGGCGGGTACTGACTCTTTATGATGGACATACGTTTCGTTATCAAACAAACTGGTGCTACGATCGCGTTGACTGTCTACCATTTTGTTCGCACATTCTTCATTCTCGTCAAAGATGCTGAATCTGTTTTTGATCGGCACATCATATACAACATGCACTGGCTTTTCATCCTCTTTAAGATTTGGTGAAATTAGTTCAGGTGTTGCTTCTTTGTCACTAATATCCAATAGTCTCGAATTTGTATTTTCATTTGAAAGTGCCATGTGAGGGGTCTCCAAACCATTTTGACGTAATGTAGACGTGTTTGTATTATCACTGTAGTCAGCAGCTGGTGTTATGTCTACTGTTATTGTGGGCTTGTCAGTCAATGGTGTATGTGTCATTTCTCGTAGCTTCTTCGAATCTATAACTTCACGAGTTAGGTCCGTCCTGAGTTTGCCGAACTCTTTCCAAACTGACTCCTCCAATTTCACCCATTGTTTAACAATCCATTGTTCTCTGTGTACTTTTTCAAGTTTAAGTTCGTCTATGGCTGTCTGCAGCGTGTGAATATGTTCCAAGTATTCCTCTGACTTTGAATTTGACTTTCGCTTGTCTATTATTTCCATTTCCATTTCTCGAACTAATATCCTATTCTGTGAATTTGTTAGTATCGGTAACGGCGTTTTTGTTTTGAAACTCGCCTTGATTGGTCTGCATGGAGTGCTCGTTATTGGCGTGTCGTCTGGTTGTCCCTCAATATCTTCACTCATCATGGATTTTAAGTAACTTAATTCCTGTTCAGAATCCTCTCCAAAGGACAAACGACAGATGTCTGGTAGCTCCTCTGCTATCCACCAAGCCACGTTTCTTTTTGCTCCCTGAATCATAATTTTGCACTTTTGTAAATGTGGAGTGTCACGTTTGTTGTTTTAGTGCGAGGAATCTTAATTACTTCCACAGCAACATCCACACCATTTTCATCTAGGTCTTCGATCCAGTTGACCCCTTTGATAGGTATGTTTTCTTCTGTGTTAAAGTATTTTCGTTTAAGAGCTTCGTGATGACGTTTGAATTTATCCGCATCTAATGTTAGGACCATAACCTTCCCTCGATTCTTCATACTGGACCCCTGTTTCGTCTTAGCAATCTCTCTCTTTTTTTATGATCTTTTTGGATTCAAGGTGAAGCTTTTAAAACGGATTCTTTTCTGTCCGTGTGGAATATCATGATCCTCGTCTTCGGTTAATTTGTTGTCTGTCAACTCATCATTGTCTTCTGCTTTATCTTTGTTATGTTCTTCTATAAGGCTGCAGTTCAGCGTCATAATTGTATCAGCAGACATGCTATCCTCCATAGTAATAGTGTGTAGCGCCAGAGATCAGTGGGTGGCATCAATAATTAAGCAGGAGCTAGCTACAGCACGTCCGCATCCTACCACATGTATAGTTTATATGTCTGCTGAGTGTCAATTGACAAAAGCCAAAAAAGAAGGTGCCAATTTTTTTACCAAACCGGGATTTTTTTGGTGCAAATTCATTTTTTTATAGCAATAAGCTAAATTGGCAATCGGCAGGGTGAACCCTGCCCAGCAGGCATCAGCCAGGTTTCAATTATAAAGAATAAGTCACTTTTGCAATCAGCCACAAGATCGTTGACGGTGTGGACGTTTTTCCTGATATATCGGGCATTTAAGAGGTTTACAATAGTATCCTCTTGAAGACCTGGTGTAGCTATATTAACAAGAGTACTGTTGATGTGTTTAGGTGATTTAGCACAATGTTGTGGGACAGAACTTGGAACATGTTCTGTAATCCATCAGGTATCCAACCTTTCCAGAAAACGGCAGTCACAACGTAACACAAGAATTTTTTTTTAAATAGTGAGCTCAGAGGGAGCAAACACTTGATGAATAAGGAATAGATTTGATGCCTCCGCAGTGGTTGGAGGGTACAGAGAGAGAAAAATTTCAAAAGTTGTAGCATCAGTGAATATGAAACCTCTGACAATATTGATGTATAAGTATGAATTTGTTGGCAACCCATAATATAACAGGGTAACATCCCGGGAAATATTCAAGCACACAAATGCTCAGTTACAGAGAACAGATCAGAGTACTCACTTCTACCTATTAATTTACTAACACCTGATCATGCTCAGAAGATTTTTTGACCAATATCATGATCATTTCTCAATTTTTTTGTTCATTTTTCAGAAATTTTGGCCAATTGAGAAAAAAAAATAGATGATCATTGAGAATAATAATAATAACTTTGAAATTTTCGTCTTTGTCCTTTACCAAAATAAAATCTGGCCATTGGCACCTGTGGTATTTGAATAGCCTCAGCACTGTTTATTTACTTACATATATTTTTTGCTCCCTGTTGGATTGAACCTCATAGTCCATGTTCTCAGGAATACCGACGAGGATGTCAACAACAGCTCGGCGGTCATAGGTATCACTTCTGATGTAGAATGTATCTGAACTTCCAGGACGCATTGAGATTTTAAACTGAGCATATGATGTCTGCAAAGTATCAAATAGTATTGAGTAAGTTCACACCACAAGGACACAAAAGCACTGTAATAACATTTAACAGTGAAGTGGTTTATGTGATTAGCTAAACTCAGTCATATTTGATAACAGAAGCTTTGTGGAAAAAAATCACAATCTTTGACTTTGTTAAACACAGACCAAGAGCTTTGGTAGTTTGGAAAATTTCCAGAGTTTGCGCGATGATGTCTTGGCCCCAGATATCATGAATATATTTGGCCAACATGTCGGCACGATTGGCATTAGGTTTGGTTGGGTTGACGTTTTTGGCCCTTGGTTGGCATTTCTCCCAACCACTGGAATTATAATGTTGGCCCAACTTGGGCCAACACGAAAATGCCAATGGAATTACTGCAGCAAATTGGTTGGGTTTTATACGTTGTTGGCCCTGGGTTGACCAAATGTATTCCTCCCATGCAACAGTTGGATTTATACAATGTAGGGCCAACGCAAACAACTGGATGGCAATCTAATTACATGGTGTACATGTGATACATACATGTGGTATATTATGTTCCGTAAACACATGTACACTCATTGCTGACACAATATATGCACCCCTATGCTGTAAAATATGTTGAATTGTGTTGGTTGGTATATCGTTGACACAGAATCTTTGGCCCAACGTTGTAAAGCCAACTTAATGACGGAGCAAGCTCTGAAGTAACTAGAGGTGTGACTGTCCCAATGGGACTACGGATACCCCCCTTTATTAAAAATACTAAGATGTTTGACATGTCAGTAAACATTTAGTTAAAATAATAAAATAACAGTTCCCATTGCAGGTGTACAACCATAACCCTAATCTTAAACCTATTGACCGAAAATTGTAGGAATAAAAGCTTGGACAAAATTATGTATGTTGCGAAAAAAATTCTAAGTCGAAAATGGGGAATAACTCCACACAAAAAATGTCGGACAGACGTCATAATTGCAGGTGCACAGGTTCCCATGGTACTAAATATCAGTGCCAAGATTAAAAAACATTGACCGAAAAATGTAGGAATAAAAGCTCGGACAAAATTATGCATGTTGCAAAAAAAGTTTCTAAGTTGAAAAAGGGGGATAACTCCACCAAAAAATGTCGGACAGATGTCATAATCGCAGATGCACAAGTTCCAATGGTACTAAATATCTGTGCCACGTTTTTAAAAAATTGACCAAAAAATGTAGGAATAAAAGCTCGGACAAAAGGGGGGATAACTCAAAAAAAAAAAGAAGTCCGACAGACGTCATAATCGCAGGTGCACAGGTTCCCATGGTGGTTGATGTCTGTGCCAAGTTTCACGAAAATTGATCAAAAAATGACTGAGAAAAACTCCGGACAAATTTGTGTCCACCGACGGACGGACGACGGACGGACGGACAAGCTGACTCCAGTATACCCCCCCTAACTTCGTTGCGGGGGGTATAAAAATGTACATGTGTGTACAATGGATCAGGTGTCTGCTTTTCTTATGGCACACTGTGTTCTGGTGCTCGGTCAGTGTTGATGCTTTGGAATTCAAGGATTTGTTTGCTCTTTATATACCACCATCAGTTGTCATGTCGCTATCCAAGGTAAGTTAACGTTTGTGAGAAACTACTTTTTTGTGTAAAATTAATTCATTTCTCGGAATCACAAAGTTCTGAATATTTGCATGGCATACATATAAGTTAGAGCAGAGAAAACATATGTTACCGACATACATGTAGTAGGTTCTCATAAACTCGCCTCAGATAGTGACATGATGGCTGATGGCAGTAACTGAAGTACCAGTATGAATGGATTATTGGATGCTATAAAAAAAAAATATAGCATTCCCCAAAGTTATGCCAACCAATTTAGTTTCAGGTTCCAAAGTTGTCCCTCCAATGGGCCAAGGTTGTGCTAACCAATGGGTTTAGTTTCCAATGTTGACCCTCCATTGGGCCAACCATGTGGTCTGGTTATCAACATTGGCCCAATGTTGGGCCAAAGCTTTGTATATGTCATCCAACAAGTTGGCCCAATGTTGACCCAATGAGCAAAATTACGTTGGCCCAACGTTAGCCCAACCATTCAGGGTGTCTTGACAACATTGAGATTTTGCTTTATTCTGATGCATCTTATGCCAATTTGTCAGACAGAGTTTAATTTCATTGAGATCCGAGCACTACTGTCTAAGTTATGACCTGAACAGATATTGCAGACAGACCATACTTTCACAGAGCGGGAAACCCTGGAGGTGAAGGTCAGATTTAAAATTAAATCCCAAGATTCCTATGGCGCCTACTTTCCTATCTTGGCGGATCAGATAACATCCACCATAACCCATGATATACCTCCCTGGGGAGGGTGGATTGTAATGTTAACACTGAATACTACACATTTTTACTCATAATTTTTATATCATAAAAATGCTCTGTATTCAGTGTTAACGATAGTAATATAACAGATTACACAGTATATTTAGGAGGTGGGAGGAACAGTAATAGTACACCACATCTATATGATATCTCTACTCACCCCTAGAAAGCAATTGTTGTGTTGGACCTGTCATCAGCAGTTACATTCATGTCGCTGGCATATGGTCCATATATTAGGAATTACCACATATGATATCCCTCTATATACATCTCCATTGGAGACTCCTACATACATGTAGTGAAGCATATATTTGCTTTAGGCTGTATCTCTACTTGAGGAACTCAAAATAAATAATGGCGAAGAGAATTCAGAGTGGTTTTCTGTTCCGCCAAGATAAAGGAACTGATGAGTGGCCCAACTGCACAGTAGGAATCTTGTGATTTAATTTTAAATGTGACCTTCACCTCGGGGTTTCCAGCTCGTGAAAGTTTTTTGGCCAAGGATAATAGATTCCTATCATTAACAATGATTACGGAGTATTTTTACAATATAAAAATGGTCCCCTAAGCCTCCAAGTATCAACACACAAGGTAGGCAAGATGTCTTAGATTATAAGGCCTTGTTGGTTATTCTGATCAGTTGTATTGAGACAAGCCTAAAAAGTTATTATTCTGAGGAAGGAACATAAAGTGCATGGGGAGACATTTTAGGCACTCTAAATAATTTCATTTGGTCATAAACAGGAACATCAAAGTATTCAAACATAAATTTGAACCCACATTTCATCAAGGTATCATAACTCTGATAGAACTGAGTGGCCGAATCCCAAAAATTGAAGTTGACCTGTAATCTCTATAGTGAACATATATAGAAAATTTCGCTCCATTTAGATCAGTAGAACTAAAGTTATCATCTGAAACAAAATAAGAACTGATGGTGGGCAGACCAAAAACAAAATATGTCCATTATTTAAAACAAGTGTAAACAATTAGAATCAAGGAGCATTATGTTTTGTGACAAGTTAAAATATCAAGAAACTATCTAAACAAAATCTCAGGTAAGCATCCTTAAATCTTATAATTATATGTACAAACATCAATGAATTAATTCTTATTTTTACTCACAGCATCAAAATCTTCACAAACAATGTTGAGGTTAGGTATTCTTGAACCTCTATACAGGTTCTCTGGAACTGTTACTGTGTAGGTATTTTGCTTGAATGTTGGGATGTTGTCATTCATATCAAGCACATCGATGGTCACGGTTGTTCTTGTACTGGCATTGGTCTCTTGTCCATTCTCCATTTCAATGGCCTATAAACAGAAAAACATTAATACAATCTTAGTCTCATGGCATAAACATTAAATTATATAATTCACACCATGCAATAATCCTGGCGTGTATTTGGTCGCAATGGTATTTATTTTCATGCCAATGCAAACTTTCATGCCTGCATGGATTATTTTCTGACTGTGTTGGTACCATGTAATCGGCAACAGCGTGTATATGGAGGCGACACCGGCATGTATTTTGTTGGTAAAATGGACTCATGATTGACATCAAATGTGTTCGGTAATCAGGAAATAATGTCCTAAGTATGTGATAAGAAATTCTAAGCAATTCATAACTCTATCGTAAGATGGCGCTCATTAAGTTTTTTTCCCTGAAAGAGTGGATATGCAAAAATAATTATTGGTGGCCATGTTTTTTTTACAGATTTCAGAAAAAAAGGAGGATCCCATCTAGAGGTCACCCTGAGGATCCATATGGTGACAATTGGATGAGAAATTTGACCTGTATTAAAGGTGTGCTAAAGGATTTGTTGTCAATTTGTCGGTAGGATACCCTATGAAACATAGCAAAAATTTATATCGTGTCACCTGTTTCAGCTCGCCGCACTCTGAATTAGAAAACTAGAGTAATTTTCCCATAAGAAAATTATTGTCACACAAATTTCCCCAACGTGAGACACCACCCAACCCCCAGGACCGCACATGCTTTTTCTCTGCCAAAATTTAGTGAGGTCATATTATAAATAAGAACAGATATCTATGGTCTATATCACATCAACCCCTATGCACACTTGTAAATTTACTTGATAGAGGATAACCATAGATTTATGTTCGATGTACCAGTATATGCATACACATATTGGTGTATTGTTGAGTGACTTTTGTTTTTGTTGTTACGAGAAGGTGAACACCTGGTTGACTCCATGAATCCCCCCACCATGGGTCACACGTCATTACATATTTATGGGTAGTCTTGTTGTGCTTAGACAGGTCATGTTTGCCACCACTCGCAATGTTAATATGAGTCCCGCAGAAAATGCACCACGCAAATGACTGACCACGATACTGGCTTTCATCCACGGCATTTCAACTTTCCACGCATCTCGAAATTTCGAATCGTATCTACATTTTTTTCGTTGGCGTATCTGCAGAATCATGTTTGCGTTTCTTAGTGGGCGTCTCAGACATATTTATGAATTTTATCCCAACAAAAGTAGATCTGTGTTATATATACCCAGATAAAGTAAGGCTTTATAATCCTTGTCTGGACATTGAAGCCCACATTTACTTACTCAACGCTGTTAAACAAAAGCGAGTCGCCCTTGTGTCAACATTGTGTCGCTGTTTGAATCGCAGGCTATATAATTCCTAATTTGTAACACTATATAGCGTGCATGGCTTAACGCTTGGTACAGCTGTCGGCTAATTTGGGGTTTATCTTTTGAAATCAGGAGATTTCGTTTCCCGATCGGGAGCACATGAGAAATGACACAAAATTGGGAGACTCCCGCCGAAATCGGGAAAGTAAACAGGTCTGGTGGGGATGGCAACACCAAGATCTTTGAACATACCTTTTGAGTTTGAGGTCTATAACAGACTATCAAGTGCATGCAATTATGTCATCATGCACCAAAAAAAAACTAGCGCATATCCCACAAATAAATCTTACTAGTATATATCAGACGAACAATTTCATGTCAAAATTTAATATATCACGGGCACTTTATCCAAAACTCCTTCGAAACTATGAACCCAGGCAATATTTTACTTCTTATAAAGATATTGCGTTTTATAACTAGCATGTGATTAATACTTATTATCAAATGAATTGGCTGCATAAAAAGAGCGTTTATAATTTTGTTCAAAGTATAGAATTTCACTCAAGTTAATAGTAGTAGTAGTGATTAGACTTAAAAATGCCACAAATATTAAAGAGTGTTCTGTTAACTAAATGTTGAAGCACAGAACTCTGTGTAGATAAGATAGCCTTTATGACAACGGCTAACAAACGTGTCTTAAATGCGACACTTGCTTCAAGGATATACTTTTTCATAAATAAAAGCTAAATAGTATAAAATAAACTTTTACCTATACATTTTAATCTCAGCTTTACAATTATACTGAAATTGCTAATTACCAATTGTTTAAAATGCTCCCATGCAATGGGAAACAAAAAGTAACAATTCATTTGTTCTCCAACAATCTCAAAATGAGAGCGGGCAGATATCCTACCAAATATAGCTCATGTTCTTTGAAATAACGGCAATGCCAATGTTGGGAATCTAAAGGACATCTATGTGTTATGACTTTATGACAGCATTTCTGCGCAGCGACTTCATACCGCCTATTCGATGAAGTTTGTTTTTATTAGAGTTGGATATTGTGACGTGTTTGGCTGCGGTCGTGAGTAGAGAATATGTTTCATTGCAAGCTACTGCACATATATGCGTCATGCAGCGTTAAACTAACGCAGTGTATGGCGGTCCTGAAAAAACTTCATGCGGGGCGGCGGCAATGTACACGGTAAACGCGGTTAAAAAAATATTACTGCGGTCAGGTTACCGGCAGATACCATGTGTCAACTGCTAGCATTTGCAGTGATACCGCTTGACCATGGCATAGTGATGGTATGACCGTGGTCATAACCGACCTACAACCTTGTTAAATAGGTCGATTAATTAGAGCATAGCTGTATATTTTATTTGGCATAGCGGCTTCCATTCTTGTTATACTAATGTGGAAGTCAGCATTCGTATTGTGCAGCAGACATTTGACTAGTATACTGCCAAATGGATATTGGTCCATTTGATATTGTCTGATGTCACTTCTTCAAGAAATTTATGAACATTTACTATCATTTGTTTAATGTTTTTTATAGGACTACAAACATATATACAAATTATTAGAAACCAATTGACATTCTTCCAATTCGCTCACATCTCGCTCACTTCATTCACATGTCTTTTGTACACCATATTCACACTTCACACCTAGCGACTTAGATAGAGATATATTGAATATATGTTCATTTTATATAATAATTCAGATTTTAAATTCTTGAACTTTGTTCCTCCTGTGTATGACATTTACTATCTTAGCACTTATAGCTTTTTTTTATTGAATTCGGATCACATATGTAGGCACGAACAAATTAGCTACAAACCTTTAATCTGAAATTGTTCTTGCAATTCAGAAGCTGATCGTTTTATCTGAACATTTTTTTAAATTTTGGCTGCCATTTTTATAAATATTCGGCAAGTAAATCTTCATTTATTCTATTAAATGGGTTGCTGATATGATTATACTTCATAATAGCGTTCTGAAATCTTCGGGAATGAGAGTGTTATATGATTATACTTCATAATTCCGTTCTGAAATCTTTGGGAATGAGAGCGTTAACTTAGCTTAGTACTGCAGTAATCAGAGTTCTGTTCCATACGGAGATCTAGGTCAGCACTAGAGCTGACAAGGCAAGAAATCGGTAAATTGTGACGGTAGTCTTGTGGGCAGTGAAAGTGAATCACATTATTGTGGAACAGCATTCTGTCGGACGTATATTCCAAACACTCAACTTTTTCATTTAATATATAATAATAGACTTTTTCCTGAAATCCCATATCAGAAGATGACTACCAAACTTCGTACAAACAAACCGGTCATCCCGGCTTTCTAGCTGATTGTCGTGAATGATACGAATATGTTTCAACATGGACACTGTATGCGATCCTAGCGATCATGCTACACTGAATTTATTTGGTTTATACTAGTGATGAGCCGATAATCGGGAACGACAATCGGAATTGGCCGATTGTGGCCCATCGGATGACAATCGGTACTCGGGTTTGAACATCGGGATTTCCGATTGTCTAAATAATAAATAGGTGCTTGTTTTTCTTCAATAAACTGTTTTAAATATGACGATGTTTTGTAGAATAAATGACCAGTAAACATGGGGAAAGTGATACCAAACACAAACTTGATATACAGACATGTCCTCTGCAATACCCCGGCCATACCTGGGTCTATGTTATATTAGTGGGGATCACCGGGAAGCACGTGAGACTTTGTGTTAGAGTGATGCTGCAAGCATGACGCCGTGATTGCGCATAATCATTAATTATTGGCATACCGGAACAGTCGTTTCAGTCGATTGATTTCGTTAGCATTATGATGTACACAACGTACATATCATGGGACTCATGTACGCCCATAGGTAACTTTATTGTTCGTCAACATGTAGACATGTACAACAGAGCTATCTATATAGTACATACAGCGTAACAGGTATAAACTATACTATAGAAACCGAAAGTGCATGTCACGTGACTTTAAATAGTCAATGACAATGTCATTCCATCCAGTCAGCCTCGTGTGACGTCACGTATATGTCACCACCAATGATTATTATGATGACCACGCCGAAATCGAATCGTGTCTGTGAAATTGACATGAACATGGTGTAACTTGCAACTAGTTCAGTCGGCTCATTTCCTTTGATGTGATGTCTTTGAATTGGGATCAAAGAAAAATGCCGTTTGATGAATTGTTATCAAAAACGAACCATGGACATGTCGTCATGCACGTGGCTAAGTCTCAAACAAGTATGCCCATGCCCACCTATATACTTACCCAAACATATACTTATGTATACTGTGTACTGGCATATTACTTCGTTTGTTGCTTGCTTCTAATTCTAAGTATTATATAACACATATAACATATTCTGCTATAATTATTGAAATAATCGGAATCGGCACCTGAATCGGCCGATTGTGATCTCAAATAATTGGCAATCGGCGCAAGGCTCTATTTGACAATCGGCTCATCACTAGTTTATACGATTTTCTGCCCTCAAAAATCGAAATCATTGAACCCATCAGATGTCCATGGGTTTTCCTGCAATGGGATGGCCGGACATTATATCCGAGCCGTTGTTCACTGCGAAGAAATTAATAAGATATGACTGCATGTACTGGTATGCACAGCATCAATCTTGGCATCTTGCACATTAAAAAATATTACCGTATCGCACCAATCGGACAAAATATCCCCACAGCGGGCAGCTGTATATAGGACCACTGGTTATGATTGTCTGGTCCCGACCAATCAATATATCAATTGACAGATAATCCCTTAAGCATCTCTAATAATAACGATCCCAGTCATGATTCCGACTTTTCAACAAAATCCAGGTGCATGAGGCTCCCAATGGGGATCTAACCAGTTTTTCAGTTTCGTAACATAATACCAAATACATTGGTTTTCAAACCAACCTGATATTCCTGGACACAATTTTTAGTTCACATTGTTAGCGGAATCAGCATGTGTGCGTATGTCAACAACATGAGCAAAGGACCAGTTTCAAAGGGAACCCCACAGCTCGACCAAGCACTATACATGTGGTTCGCTCTACATACTGCACGCTCTTGAATTACGTCATTACCAAATATACATGCCACTCTCATGCATTGTCAACACTTCCTGCCTTGAACCAAACCAGGCTGGGGTTTATTTTTGGAAACTTGGGATTTTCCATCGCCCACCAACTGGGAGTTACTTTTCTTTTGAAAGGGTCAGTAATTGTACCTGAATTTTATGAAACAACACAGTTGATTTTTCTGTGATACTTGATAGCGTGTGTGGGCAATGTCAGACCTCATCGATTTACCAGGACCCGCAATAACTTGAACATTTATCATTTATAATATTCAGGCTACATGTACAACTGTAACATTGGAGGTACATGCATTTCCAAGTATACCTTGACTCGATTGATTATATAGCGATCGTGTAGCGCAACTGGTGCAGAATAACATTTAGCTACATGCACACGATCTGAACTCAATACGTTCGTGATAATCTAAACTTTTTGTTAGAAAAAGGGCACTTGTTCTTCAAAGTTAAAATTTCATGTGAATATTAACCATAACACGGAAATGTAAAAACTCTGAACTCTCAAACCAGTCAAATCAGGAAACCGATATTTAGATAGGCGAAAAACGTCAGCCAATAAAGGGCTCATACCAGAGACACTCTTTAATTCTTTTAAGACACAGCTTAAATTTATACTGTTATCATAAAGGCATTCGATGTGCACAGACCTGTACATTACATTACAATGTTAATTTGCTACTGAACCATCTATCAGAGATGAGATACGATCGGATACCCCACCTGATTCAGAAGTTAGGACAACTTTGGTCCACTTCAGGGGAAAAAGCACAGAATCAATTATTCCATGTATGGGCCCAAATATTTCTCAACACCTTCCTTAGTAAGGATACCAAGACCTCTGGAAACTAGGGATTGCCTCTGGGGTCTGCATGCTCCATAAATTCATCTCCCATAGCCAAATTGCTATGGACACCCCAGATTGATCTGACTCTACAATAGATCTGGTTCTATTTTATACTCCCATATTAAATTGGTAATTGAGTATTACAATATTTTTTGTGCTGGAATACCAGTAGCATTTCCAATTTGGATGGACTGATCATATTCTGCAACTGTATATTTCACCATGCCATTTCTGGATCATGTCCAAGGTTTCAAAGGCCAGTATAACATAGGCATTCTGTTGGATTAAGGACATGCATTTACATGCACCACCCTGTCATAATGAGAATACATGGACATGTTTTTTCATATTGCTGAACTGTAGCTCTTTAATAGCCATATTCGGGTCTATGACCATTTTGGACAAATCACATCTAACGTCCAACTCCAAGTATCCATCAATATTGGGATTATCAAAATTTAAGGTTTTCTTTATAGCAAACCATTACAATGGTGTCAGCCAAATATTGAAAACAAAACTAAAAATAAAACATGCATAGCGACTTGATTAGTCATTATGCAGGATGCATGCGTTCACAACACAGAGAACTTCAGCATCCCTTGTAGGAGCTGTCAGATCAGATTAAGAGATTCAAATTTCTGATCGTCAAACTTTCCATCAAATATTTAACTATTTAAATAGAGCTTTCGTCAGCTTGTATCAAGACATCACATTGAGATACAACCATTTTCACATTAATCTCTGACATCTTATTCAGGCTAAATATACCTCCCGAGTATCCACAATGCTCATCATTAGCACTCAGCTAATGACTCTACATTTGATCTGGTCCAATGAATCATTTGTTGATGCATTTATTTATTTGAAACTCAAAGCTAGCTGAATATGCTCTGCTCTTTCCCATCTGGGTCCTTCATACTTGTATCAATATTAGCTGCTTCTGTCTGCATTCCATGACATACTGACATGTTTACTACCTTTGATCTCTCTGTAGCTAGATGTTGGCTTGGACTTACTTACATGGCCATGCAGAGTCACGACCATTTGGCTTTGACACTCACTGGACGTCCAAGATGAATTTGGAGGGAGCAAATTGACCATCCCTTGACCGATTTTGATATGCTATTATACATATACTCTGAATTCTCATATTTCGGACTTTGTATAAAGTGGGAACAGTGTCACACAGTCAAAAAAATTGAGGTGTTCATGGCGGAGTGGTCACTACATACTTACCAGTACCTCATAAATTCAATGTCCCTCAGCGAACTCCTCAGTGGGGTTCTGCTTCTGCTAAACATCCTTAATCGATGCTGCAATCATACTTTGAGGGTTAACAAGAGCATCGCTAGGGCGTGGCAAAATACGGCCTTTAGCTATTTCGAATTGTACTACCGCAAAATAACATAACACTTTGGGCTTACATTTGAAGAATATCTGATAAACCCCTAATTTCAATGCCAAAATGCGGTCAAATTCTAAGTCGAAAAATGGCTGTAACTCATGTGAAAATAATTAGACAGAACCTACATTCGAACTTGGCCTGTAGTTTTAACAGGGAAATACACATACTGGAGTTATCGGTCGGAAACCGAAATGTTATGAAATTGGTCAAATTCTAAGTCGAAAAAGGGCTGTAACTCACATTGAAATAACTGGACAGAACCCATATTTGGACTTGGCCTGTATCGTTAGCTGGGAAATACACATACCAACTTTGGTTCAGATCAAATAATCCAAACTGGAGTTATCAGTCGGAAACCAAAAATGTTAACAGATGGTCAAATTCTAGGTAGAAAAAGGGCCGTAGCTCATGTAAAAATTATTGGACGGAACCCATATTCGAACTTGGCCTGTATCTTTAGCTGGGAAATACACATACCAACTTTGGTTAAGATCAAATAATCCAAACTGGAGTTATCAATCGGAAACCAAAAATGTTAACGGTGCGACAGACAGACGGACAGACAGATGGACAGACAGACAGACGGTCAGACAGACTGATTACATAATACAACTTTTATTTTAAAAGGGCGTATAAAAATGGACCACATTAATCAATTAGTGGCCAACCACCCAATCATTCTAAACAGGGGACATGCCTTCAATTTAGCCAAAGCTAGCATGTCTACCTGGACCATTTGATGACTATTAAAACCAGATTTCTCAGCCAGCACAAATGCATTGTACTTTTGGAGGGCTTGATACCACTTTGGATTTTATCAGAATACAAGAGCTGCCATTATTCAATCCTGGTGACACTGAACATTTGTGTGCAGATACTTCATCTCATCGATACAGTAATCGAGCAATTGCCATAAAACGACTCATTTCCACTGACTGCGACTTGTCGCATACTCCCTGTCCATGTCTGACATTTCTAGGCAAGCGGTTATCATACATCACATCACATCAGCCATGCATTAAGGCATGAGTGATGTTTCTTAGCTTGATGACCTAATTTCATGCAATAATCAGTGAAATGCACATGCCAACTAAAATTTATGTAGAATACCGGTCTGCACTATTAGGCCATTCAACAGAGATTCCTTGTTTCTCATCAGACTTTTTTCTGAGAATGGGGCGGAAGGGTGTTTTTTTTTTGTTTTTTTTTTTGTTTGTTGGTATTTGTTACTTCTAAGTCAACTCATAGTAAATTTAGACAATCACCTTTTTGTCATTTAGATGTGTATATGTAGTTAAAATTGGAACATTGGTCAGAAGTTAATGTGAGATGATTACCACAGGAATTAAATTATTCACTGGCCCTCCCAGAGTATAACATGAATATTAATGATAGTGCACATTGAACTGCAGAAATCATGGCCAATATTAAAAACGCTGTTAAATTATCAACAGACACGCCCCTGAGTGGCCTAAAATCTGTCAATTTAAGATTAATTCATAGCCATATAAAATTGACGTTCCTTAAGTTATAGGTCAGAATGTACTGTTCTTTGTAATAATGATGCCTTCCTATATGTTGGCCAAGACAAAGCTTTTTGTTTAATATAAGAATATGACTCCTAGCTCACAAAAGACATTATCCAGTTTTTGCGTGGTAGAATCAATTTCAGTACATACTCAAATCGGGTTTACACAGTTCCAACTTCAATGTTTATTTCTTTCTATACATAGTAAACACATTCTAGCAAACTTTTGTTCCGACAGCCAAGTACGCTTACCACTTTTAGTTGCTATACCAGTATATTCTACTGTAAAAAGACCCGACAACAGGTATAGGTATATCTTCTGTAATAAAAATTGAATATGCATGTACTGCATGTACATCGTGATTGCGATAAACACCAAAACCACATATTGTTACACCCTAGCATTTTAGTTACTGCTTGACCGATGTTTTGTCTTCGCGTATGTGCGAGATATAGATCATTTATAAAATTAAAAAATTTTAGAGACGGGCGATAAAATTGGGACGGGCACTGATGAGAAACAAGGAATCTTTGCTGAATGGCCTTATAACAGGATAGCAATGATTCTCCTGCCTTTCTCAGAAAGGCGTCATTTCCTGATGTCACCCACCCTTTGATTACCATTTGTGCAGCGCAACGCTATTCTTGCATCACTGTCTCTTCTCATGAAATCATACATGTACTACCACTGTACCACAGGTGTACACAAAACAGATACTACATTCACCTCCTTCTATTCTGACAAACATCCAATCTAGCTGGTTGCGCTTGACAACAACTTTGTCTTTTTCTGAACATGTCATTTGTCCAATTGGATCACACTGACTCTTTAGGTAATCTGACTAAAAATCCTAAAAAACCTAAAAAAAACATGGTATCCAAGACAATTTGTCCAGGTCTAGTGATATTTTACATCCTACCAGTAGTCTGATATTCTTCACACTGTCGGAGGAGCAATCAACCTTTACTGTTATTCTTTCCAGACAGTCCAGGGTATACAAGTAACCCTCAATATCATCTTGAACACTTCCAACTGGACATTCTCTGGCATACTTGTGAGTTTGGCCCAACTACATCTCTTGATGCACATATTCCAAGGTTATTCCAGACATCTTGAAAAAGGTAGAGGGAGCAGTTACCTCCATCATGGTGTACTAGTAGCAATACATGCTGACATTTCAGAGAACTGCACAGCTCGGGCTTAACAAGGTGCAAAGAACACATTATCATCATCCGACTGGATTCAGATTCGGACTTTATACCCATCGCCATAATCAGGAATATTATATGGAAAGCCATTTGCTGATGGTGAGATTAGTCCATTATATTTAATTCACCTGTGTGGTTTTACACATGTGCATATTTTAATACATGTATTGTTATACACATACAGAATTTTGACAACTTTCTCGGGAGGAAGCTATGTTAACACTCCCATTCCCAAAGATATCTGAACAGAATTATGAAGAATAATTCCACCTCTCATCTTCTCATTTATGGGTGGATGAGAGGATATAGGAATAATGGAGGGAAGAAATATGAAGGAATGACTTCCCACCCTCAGAATTCCCTCCCTTGTTCTAGATATATGATAATATATGAGTTGCTGCCTGTCCACTCTTATATGAGTTGCTGCCTGTCCAATCTTATATGAGTTCCCCCTATCCATTCTTATATGAGTTCCTCCATGTCCACTCTTATATGAGTTGATGGCTGCCACTCTTATATGAGTTCCTCCATGTCCACTATTATAAGAGTTTCTCCCTATCCACTCTTATATGAGTTCCTCCCTGTCCAATCTTATATGAGTTTATCCCTGTTCACTCTTATATGGGTTCCTCCCTGTCCACTCTTATATGAGTTCCTGCCTGTGCAATCTTATATCCGTTCCTCCCAGTCCACTCTTATGAGTTCTTCCCTGTCCAATCTTATACGAGTTCCTCCCTGTCTACTCTTATGAGTATTTCCCCGTCCTCTCTTTTATGAGTTCCACCCTGTCCACTCTTATATGAGTTCCTGCCTGTCCACTCTTATATGAGTTCCTCCTTGTCCACTCTTATATGAGTTTCTCCTTGTCCACTCTTATATGAGTTACTCCCCGTCCTCTCTTAAGAGTTCCTCCCTGTTCACTCTTATATGAGTTCCACTCTGTCCACTCTTATATTAGTTCCTGCTTGTCCACTCTTATATGAGTTCCTCCTTGTCCACTCTTATATGAGTTCCTCCCTTCCACCCTTATATGAGTTCCTCACTGTCCACTCTTATAATAATTCCTCCCTGTCCACTCTTATATGAGTTCCTCCCTGTCCTCTCTTATATGAGTTCATCATTGTCCACTCTTATATGAGTTCCTCCCTGTCCACTCTTATATGAGTTCCTGCCTGTCCACTCTTATATGAGTTCCTCCTTGTCCACTCTTATATGAGTTCCTGCCTGTCCACTCTTATATGAGTTCCTCCTTGTCCACTCTTATATGAGTTTCTCCCTGTCCACTCTTATATAAGTTCCTCCATGACCACTCTTATATGAGTTCCACTCTGTCCACTCTTTAATATACGAGTTCCTGGCTGTCCATTCTTATATAAGTTCCTCCCTGACCACTCTTATATGAGTTCCACTCTGATATGAGTTCCTGGCTGTCCATTCTTATATGAGTTCCTGGCTGACCATTCTAATATGAGATGCTGCCTGTCCACTATTATATGAGTTCCTCCCTGTCCACTCTTATATGAGTTCCTCCGTATCCACTCTTATATGAGCTGCTGCCTGTCCACTCTTATATTAGTTCCTGCCTGTCCACTCTTATATGAGTTCCTACTTGTCCAATCTTATATGAGTTTCTCCCTGTCAACTCTTATATGAGTTCCTGCCTGTCCACTCTTATATGAGTTCCTCCTTGTCCACACTTATATGAGTTCCTCCCTGTCCACTCTTATATGAGTTCCTACCTGTCCACTCTTATATGAGTTCCTCCCTGTCCACTCTTATATGAGTTCATGCCTGTCCACTCTTATATGAGTTCTTGCCTGTCCAATATTATATGAGTTGCTGCCTGTCCACTCTTATATGAGTTCCTCCCTGTCCACTCTTATATGAGTTCCTCCCTGTCCACTCTTATATGAGTTGCTGCCTGTCCACTCTTATATGAGTTGCTGCCTGTCCAATCTTATATAAGTTCCTCCCTATCCATTCTTATATGAGTTCCTCCCTGCCAACTCTTATATGAGTTGATGGCTGCCACTCTTATATGAGTTCCTCCATGTCCACTATTATAAGAGTTTCTCCCTGTCCACTCTTATATGAGTTCCTCCCTGTCCAATCTTATATGAGTTTCTCCCTGTTCACTCTTATATGGGTTCCTCCCTGTCCACTCTTATATGAGTTCCTGCCTGTGCAATTTTATATCCGTTCCTCCCAGTCCACTCTTATGAGTTCTTCCCTGTCCAATCTTATATGAGTTCCTCCCTGTCTACTCTTATGAGTATTTCCCCGTCCTCTCTTTTATGAGTTCCACCCTGTCCACTGTTATATGAGATCCTGCCTGTCCACTCTTATATGAGTTCCTCCTTGTCCACTCTTATGAGTTTCTCCTTGTCCACTCTTATATGAGTTACTCCCCGTCCTCTCTTAAGAGTTCCTCCCTGTTCACTCTTATATGGGTTCCACTCTGTCCACTCTTATATTAGTTCCTGCTTGTCCACTCTTATATGAGTTCCTCCTTGTCCACTCTTATATGAGTTCCTCCCTTCCACCCTTATATGAGTTCCTCACTGTCCACTCTTATAAGAATTCCTCCCTGTCCACTCTTATATGAGTTCCTCCCTGTCCTCTCTTATATGAGTTCATCCCTGTCCACTCTTATATGAGTTCCTCCCTGTCCACTCTTATATGAGTTCCTGCCTGTCCACTCTTATATGAGTTCCTCCTTGTCCACTCTTATATGAGTTTCTCCCTGTCCACTCTTATATAAGTTCCTCCATGACCACTCTTATATGAGTTCCACTCTGTCCACTCTTATACGAGTTCCTGGCTGTCCATTCTTATATAAGTTCCTCCCTGACCACTCTTATATGAGTTCCACTCTGATATGAGTGCCTGGCTGTCCATTCTTATATGAGTTCCTGGCTGACCATTCTTATATGAGCTGCTGCCTGTCCACTATTATATGAGTTCCTCCCTGACCACTCTTATATGAGTTCCACTCTGATATGAGTGCCTGGCTGTCCATTCTTATATGAGTTCCTGGCTGACCATTCTTATATGAGCTGCTGCCTGTCCACTATTATATGAGTTCCTCCCTGTCAACTCTTATATGAGTTCCTCAGTATCCACTCTTATATGAGCTGCTGCCTGTCCACTCTTATATTATTTCCTGCCTGTCCACTCTTATATGAGTTCCTACTTGTCCAATCTTATATGAGTTTCTCCCTGTCAACTCTTATATGAGTTCCTGTCTGTCCACTCTTATATGAGTTCCTCCTTGTCCACACTTATATGAGTTCCTCCCTGTCCACTCTTATATGAGTTCCTACCTGTCCACTCTTATATGAGTTCCTCCCTGTCCACTCCTATATGAGTTCATGCCTGTCCACTCTTATATGAGTTCCTCCCTGTCCACTCTTATATGAGTTCCTACCTGTCCACTCTTATATGAGTTCCTCCCTGTCCACTCTTATATGAGTTGCTGCCTGTCCACTCTTATATGAGTTCCTCCCTGTCCACTCTTATATGAGTTCCTCCCTGTCCACTCTTATATGAGTTGCTGCCTGTCCACTCTTATATGAGTTGCTGCCTGTCCAATCTTATATAAGTTCCTCCCTATCCATTCTTATATGAGTTCCTCCCTGTCCACTCTTATATGAGTTGATGGCTGCCACTCTTATATGAGTTCCTCCATGTCCACTATTATAAGAGTTTCTCCCTGTCCACTCTTATATGAGTTCCTCCCTGTCCAATCTTATATGAGTTTCTCCCTGTTCACTCTTATCTGGGTTCCTCCCTGTCCACTCTTATATGAGTTCCTGCCTGTGAAATTTTATATCCGTTCCTCCCAGTCCACTCTTATGAGTTCTTCCCTGTCCAATCTTATATGAGTTCCTCCCTGTCTACTCTTATGAGTATTTCCCCGTCCTCTCTTTTATGAGTTCCACGCTGTCCACTGTTATATGAGATCCTGCCTGTCCACTCTTATATGAGTTCCTCCTTGTCCACTCTTATATGAGTTACTCCCCGTCCTCTCTTAAGAGTTCCTCCCTGTTCACTCTTATATGGGTTCCACTCTGTCCACTCTTATATTAGTTCCTGCTTGTCCACTCTTATATGAGTTCCTCCTTGTCCACTCTTATATGAGTTCCTCCCTTCCACCCTTATATGAGTTCCTCACTGTCCACTCTTATAAGAATTCCTCCCTGTCCACTCTTATATGAGTTCCTCCCTGTCCTCTCTTATATGAGTTCATCCCTGTCCACTCTTATATGAGTTCCTCCCTGTCCACTCTTATATGAGTTCCTGCCTGTCCACTCTTATATGAGTTCCTCCTTGTCCACTCTTATATGAGTTTCTCCCTGTCCACTCTTATATAAGTTCCTCCATGACCACTCTTATATGAGTTCCACTCTGTCCACTCTTATACGAGTTCCTGGCTGTCCATTCTTATATAAGTTCCTCCCTGACCACTCTTATATGAGTTCCACTCTGATATGAGTTCCTGGCTGTCCATTCTTATATGAGTTCCTGGCTGACCATTCTTATATGAGCTGCTGCCTGTCCACTATTATATGAGTTCCTCCCTGTCAACTCTTATATGAGTTCCTCAGTATCCACTCTTATATGAGCTGCTGCCTGTCCACTCTTATATTAGTTCCTGCCTGTCCACTCTTATATGAGTTCCTACTTGTCCAATCTTATATGAGTTTCTCCCTGTCCACTCTTATATGAGTTCCTACCTGTCCACTCTTATATGAGTTCCTCCCTGTCCACTCTTATATGAGTTCATGCCTGTCCACTCTTATATGAGTTCTTGCCTGTCCACTATTTGATGAGTTCATCCCTGTCCACTCTTATATGAGCTGCTGCCTGTCCACTCTTATATGAGTTCCTCCTTGTCCACATTTATATGAGTTCCTCCTTGTCCACTCTTATATGAGTTCCTCCCTGTCCACTCTTATATGAGTTCCTACCTGTCCACTCTTATATGAGTTCCTCCCTGTCCACTCTTATATGAGTTCCTGCCTGTCCACTCTTATATGAGTTCCTGCCTGTCCACTATTTTATGAGTTCACCCCTGTCCACTCTTATATGAGCTGCTGCCTGTCCACTCTTATATGAGTTCCTCCTTGTCCACACTTATATGAGTTCCTCCCTGTCCACTCTTATATGAGTTCCTACCTGTCCACTCTTATATGAGTTCCTCCCTGTCCACTCTTATATGAGTTCCTGCCTGTCCACTCTTATATGAGTTCCTGCCTGTCCACTATTTTATGAGTTCATCCCTGTCCACTCTTATATGATCTGCTGCCTGTCCACTCTTATATTAGTTCCTGCCTGTCCAATATTATATGAGTTCCTCCCTGTCCACTCTTTTATGAGTTCCTCCCTGTCCACTCTTATATGAGTTCCTCCTTGTCCACTCTTATATGAGTTACTGCCTGTCCACTCTTATATGAGTTCCTCCCTGTCCTCTCTTATATGAATTCCTCCCTGTCCACTCTTATATGAGTTCCTGCCTGTCCACTCTTATATGAGTTCCTGCCTGTCCACTCTCATATGAGTTCCTACCTGTCCACTCTTATATGAGTTCCTCCCTGTCCACTCTTAAATGAGTTCCTGCCTGTCCACTCTTATATGAGTTCCTGCCTGTCCACGATTTTATGAGTTCATCCCTGTCCACTCTTATATGAGCTGCTGCCTGTCCACTCTTATATTAGTTCCTGCCTGTCCAATATTATATGAGTTCCTCCCTGTCCACTCTTATATGAGTTCCTCCCTGTCCACTCTTATATGAGTTCCTGCCTGTCCACTCTTATATGAGTTCCTGCCTATCCACTCTCATATGAGTTCCTACCTGTCCACTCTTATATGAGTTCCTCCCTGTCCACTCTTATATGAGTTCCTGCCTGTCCACTCTTATATGAGTTCCTGCCTGTCCACTATTTTATGAGTTCGTCCCTGTCCACTCTTATATGAGCTGCTGCCTGTCCACTCTTATATTAGTTCCTGCCTGTCCAATATTATATGAGTTCCTCCCTGTCCACTCTTATATGAGTTCCTCCCTGTCCACTCTTATATGAGTTCCTCCTTGTCCACTCTTATATGAGTTGCTGCCTGTCCACTCTTATATGAGTTCCTCCCTGTCCACTCTTATATGAGTTCCTCCCTGTCCACTCTTATATGAGTTGCTGCCTGTCCACTCTTATATGAGCTGCTGCCTGTCCACTCTTATATGAGTTCCTCCTTGTCCACATTTATATGAGTTCCTCCTTGTCCACTCTTATATGAGTTCCTCCCTGTCCACTCTTATATGAGTTCCTACCTGTCCACTCTTATATGAGTTCCTCCCTGTCCACTCTTATATGAGTTCCTGCCTGTCCACTCTTATATGAGTTCCTGCCTGTCCACTATTTTATGAGTTCACCCCTGTCCACTCTTATATGAGCTGCTGCCTGTCCACTCCTATATGAGTTCCTCCTTGTCCACACTTATATGAGTTCCTCCCTGTCCACTCTTATATGAGTTCCTACCTGTCCACTCTTATATGAGTTCCTCCCTGTCCACTCTTATATGAGTTCCTGCCTGTCCACTCTTATATGAGTTCCTGCCTGTCCACTATTTTATGAGTTCATCCCTGTCCACTCTTATATGATCTGCTGCCTGTCCACTCTTATATTAGTTCCTGCCTGTCCAATATTATATGAGTTCCTCCCTGTCCACTCTTTTATGAGTTCCTCCCTGTCCACTCTTATATGAGTTCCTCCTTGTCCACTCTTATATGAGTTACTGCCTGTCCACTCTTATATGAGTTCCTCCCTGTCCTCTCTTATATGAATTCCTCCCTGTCCACTCTTATATGAGTTCCTGCCTGTCCACTCTCATATGAGTTCCTACCTGTCCACTCTTATATGAGTTCCTCCCTGTCCACTCTTAAATGAGTTCCTGCCTGTCCACTCTTATATGAGTTCCTGCCTGTCCACGATTTTATGAGTTCATCCCTGTCCACTCTTATATGAGCTGCTGCCTGTCCACTCTTATATTAGTTCCGGCCTGTCCAATATTATATGAGTTCCTCCCTGTCCACTCTTATATGAGTTCCTCCCTGTCCACTCTTATATGAGTTCCTGCCTGTCCACTCTTATATGAGTTCCTGCCTATCCACTCTCATATGAGTTCCTACCTGTCCACTCTTATATGAGTTCCTCCCTGTCCACTCTTATATGAGTTCCTGCCTGTCCACTCTTATATGAGTTCCTGCCTGTCCACTATTTTATGAGTTCGTCCCTGTCCACTCTTATATGAGCTGCTGCCTGTCCACTCTTATATTAGTTCCTGCCTGTCCATTATTATATGAGTTCCTCCCTGTCCACTCTTATATGAGTTCCTCCCTGTCCACTCTTATATGAGTTCCTCCTTGTCCACTCTTATATGAGTTGCTGCCTGTCCACTCTTATATGAGTTCCTCCCTGTCCACTCTTATATGAGTTCCTCCCTGTCCACTCTTATATGAGTTGCTGCCTGTCCACTCTTATATGAGTTGCTGCCTGTCCAATCTTATATGAGTTCCTCCCTATCCATTCTTATATGAGTTCCTCCCTGTCCACTCTTATATGAGTTGATGGCTGCCACTCTTATATGAGTTCCTCCCTGTCCACTCGTATATGAGTTCCTGCCTGTCCACTCTTATATGAGTTCCTCCTTGTCCACTCTTATATGAGTTTCTCCCTGTCCACTCTTATATAAGTTCCTCCCTGACCACTCTTATACGAGTTCCTGGCTGTCCATTCTTATATAAGTTCCTCCCTGACCACTCTTATATGAGTTCCACTCTGATATGAGTTGCTGGCTGTCCATTCTTATATGAGTTCCTGGCTGACCATTCTTATATGAGCTGCTGCCTGTCCACTATTATATGAGTTCCTGCCTGTCCACTCTTATATGAGTTTCTCCGTATCCACTCTTATATGAGCTGCTGCCTGTCCACTCTTATATTAGTTCCTGCCTGTCCACTCTTATATGAGTTCCTGCTTGCCCAATCTTATATGAGTTTCTCACTGTCCACTCTTATATGAGTTCCTGCCTGTCCACTCTTATATGAGTTCCTCCTTGTCCACACTTATATGAGTTCCTCCCTGTCCACTCTTATATGAGTTCCTACCTGTCCACTCTTATATGAGTTCCTCCCTGTCCACTCTTATATGAGTTCCTGCCTGTCCACTCTTATATGAGTTCTTGCCTGTCCACTATTTGATGAGTTCATCCCTGTCCACTCTTATATGAGCTGCTGCCTGTCCACTCTTATATGAGTTCCTCCTTGTCCACACTTATATGAGTTCCTCCCTGTCCACTCTTATATGAGTTCCTACCTGTCCACTCTTATATGAGTTCCTCCCTGTCCACTCTTTAATACTTGGCATTGTGATTCATCTTCACTACCCATGTAACTATGCAAACGGACATCCGTCACAATTCACCGATTTCTCGCCTAGTCAGCTCAAGCGCTGACCTAGATCTTGGTATGGAGCAGAACGCTCATTACTGCAGTAATAAGCTATGTTAACACTCTCATTCCCTCATATTTCTTCCCTCCATTATTTGTATAATTCCTCTCATCCACTCAAAAATGTGAAGATCAAAGGTCGAATCATACTTGATGACCCCAAAACTAATTAACTAAAACTAAATAAAATTTGTCAGTGTCATTCAAACTATGACAAAAAGTTAATTTACTTTTAGATTTAGATTAAGATTTGGATAGTGCCGGTATTTACAGAATAAGACACTAATGTTGGTATAGAATAGTTATATGTTCTGAATAAATATTCTTCACTCACCTCCACCTCAAAATCATATCTGACTCCTTTTTCATAATCAAGTGGTGCATTCACAAGAACACTGGCCCAATATACACCACCAGTATTCGCCGTGGCTGGACCCAATATAAACATATCTGCTATAGCTGTTATTGAAAAAAGACAGAAAATGTTTACAACTTCAAAAGTATAACTATACATAAATCTTATATAATTTGTGAAACTTGTTAGTCATGAGAATGAAAGAATCTAAAATATAGGTTGTTTGATGTATGTATAAAAACTCAGCTAAAAATCTGGCAGCAATAAGAGGCACAATATTATAGCATGAGACTGTTTCAGAGTTAAAAGTGTTTATCAAGGGATTTCCGCACCTGAGCTATGTTAGGAGGTGGAAAGTTTAGGTGAACATACACAGAAAACTACTTAATTGTTAAGCTAGTACACCACATGAAGGAATCTATTCTATCTGAAAACCACATAAAGCATATTATATAACAATAAAAAATGTCAAAAAGGTGACTACAAATATAAACCTTTGGGCTGAGATGAGTTTTAGGTCATATATCCATAGCCAACTCACCAGGTGACCAGCTATCACTATATATTTTAAATATTAAACACTGTGTCCTATTTAAAGTTGATTGCTCCCTGCTTGAGTGAACGACCTGCATATCAACATGTGTATTAATTGGGCTGGTTCTTAATGGTGACAGTGCTTGCAAAACGGATGCTTACAAATTTCTAGCACAAACTAGCAGTCTGTTAACTGTCTTGAAGCAGTATTGCTCTCTATTAAATACTCACTCAAGCCTTGCACTATTTCAGATCTTGTACTTGTTTTGGCGTTAATCATTTCCAATAATTATTTATACTTGCTGAGAACACTGTTCCCAAAATTTCCCTTCTAAAACAATGATTTTATTGTTATATAATATGCTTGGTGAGGTCTTCAGATAGTATAGATTACTTCAGGTGGTGTACTTGCTTAACAATTAAGTTTTTCTAAACTTTCCACCTCCTGACATAGCTCAGGCATGGCAACCCCTTGACAAATATGCCTGATATGTTATATTAATGTACCATAATACCAAATCATGAAGTAACAACAATCTCTTCAAACGTTGATTTCTGGCGGCCATTGTGTACGACATCATGATTGGATTAAAGTGACAAAATAAACAGTTTATAGATTGGCAAGTCTCAATTCTGATTTCAGTGGAAACAGTCACAAAAATTTGTTGAAACACTGACTACATGTATATCAACTTTTTCAAATATAAACCCTGCATATAAGAAGACCCAATGTGTCAGTATATCATTTGGTACACCTCTGATAAGCTCCTTGCTTATACCTGAGCACCATAATTTCAAACAGACTTGCATGTAAAGATGACGAAGAAGTTGCAAAAACTGTTGCAAACCCATTCAATTTGAACATACTACTTTATAGAAAGGTCAGTATTACAATCCCGTGTGGTCATGGTTCAAAAGTGAGGGGCAAGTAGTATTAAATCATTATTCTGTATAGGATGAAAATGACTATTATTTGTTAATGATATTCAAATAATTCACATGATGGCAATTAAATTCAACTTACATAGATTTTGCTTTACAAGTGATGAAAATGGTGCAACTACTGACAATTGAGGAATTGTTGGGGTAGAGTTAAATAAATCTTCACTGATAGTCAATTAAGGGTTCATTTAGGCTTGTAAATGTTTGTCAAACTTAGGAATAACACTGATGAATTATAATCATTGACTCGCAGCAGATCATAATAAAATAATAAACTCGGACCCAAGTAGTTATTGTCAGGAAGCTCAAGCAGAAGGTTGAAGTAAAAATAAATAACCTCATAGATATAAGGCAAAATTTCAGTAAATTATTGACTGCTACCTCACAAATTTTCATATTACATAGGTACAAATTTAAATAGATATAGAGAACCTTGCAGGCATATAGTTGGTGTAGAAATGTATATGTTATGACTGATAAATTAAGGAAGAGTCGAATAAATAGCACATTGACATGACAAAAGCAAAAGCGCTCTTTCTAGTGCTCCTGATAGTTTTAGAGTGCCACGCCAGAACATGCCAAACAAATTTTACATACTTTTGAGTGCAGTACATTTTTGTTGGAAGTTGGAAAAATAATTCCATCAATGCTTTATCAGTTTGTGTTCCCTGCATTTTATGAAAGTTAACATGGCTCAGTCCTTCCCATGAGGAAAACACAGCAAGAGCATTTATTTGCTCCTGCAATCCTGAAGACGTGTGTAATTACACACATAAAATAATCATAAGTTGGGTTTTTCTCAAACAAAATGTCATTGTGGGATAAACCTATGTCCAGTTACACTTTCACAAGCCCATAATTGAATTGAGATGGAAAAAAATATAGAAAGACACATTCTGATTTGCTAAAAGTTAGTTATCAAGTTGACCAGTGGTTTCAAGTGTGATATGTATATTTTTGTATGTAACTTTCTCAAAAGTTTTTGAGACCTTTAAATTCATCATCAAGAATTCAGAAGATAGAATAGAAATTCAACACCCATTGGCGTGAGATACATGATTCACTGGGTAAACCAGTAATTGAATACGTATTATTGCATACCACAAGTGGAATACAAACAGAACTTCTTCTAAATGATGTTTCCAAAGAGCGATGATGTACATATAAAAGTCAGTGATCTGCTTCGTGTGATGCACAGATGAATTACTGTTTTTTCATCAGACTTAAATCGCAATAAATGTAGTTATAGTATCAATTCGTAATCACAGTCATGGATTAAACTTATCTGACACAAGGGTATGGAATAAACTCAGAAAACAACTTGAATCATATCTAGAAATTTTAATAGAACTCGTTGTGGACAGTGCATAGTCCCATTTCATTCAAGCTCTGCTTTTGTGAAATATATCATTGAGCAGTCTGCAGTTCATTCGATAAAAAGATTCTCTATTATTAAAGATGTTGTGTTCTGTCTATTACACACCTACTTGTGATTGATAAAGACTTATCGGTTTAATTAAAAGTGGTAATATCACACCTGGGAATTACTTCCCTGGTGATAAATCTTGACAGCTCTTAAGTCTGCCCATGTCGGAACTATATTCGTTCACATTCTCTAACAGGAAGCGCTTGTGGTTTGAACAGCCATAGTCCTTCATATGTCAAAAATACTGACAGCACAGATATGGAGAGAGTTTTCAAGATATTTAATCTTGTGACATAATTATAGTATCTTCTGTATCCAAATAGCCCACTTTCAACTTTTAATTCTGAGCTTGTTCAAGTATTTCTAATATGTTCAGTTCCAATGTAGAAAAATGAAATGCAGTGGAATTATTTCGTCCAAAATATTAAAATGATGTGTTGATCCATGCAACTGAAAGTTTGAGCTCAGCACAGGATAATCAACTGATCAGGAACTATTTTGTCACATATTATTTATAAAATAACGATAAAAAGTGTGTAATAAATGGAATAATCATTTGGTTTCAATGATTACTAGACTTAATTCAGTTGGGGATTTAGACCTATTGGTAAAACCCTCATTCGCTCCGCTTTGCTCTGGTTTTACCAGGCTTGACAACATATTACAATTATTTCACCGTCTCCTATCAAATTAAATAAAACAATGAAAAGACGATCACAACTGAGTGTTTTGATGGTTTGGTAGGACATAAAAGCGGCTGTTGGTGAGAAAGGTTGAGAAAAATAAGTATTAATTATATAACAATTAATAAAACAATACTTGGCAAAATGCTTCAAATATTCATGTCCAGGCCAGCATGCAATTTTAGAATATTATAAGCTTAGAATCCTTCAGAATTACTTTTAGTCATTGTAACATTTAATTTGGTAGCATGCAATATATTGTAGCTCATATATGTCTGTTAAAAGATAAAATCAAATCATATGCACATTGGAGAGAATATGGTTTATTCTGAAACCAAACAGGAACCATATGAATTCAGAATGGGGGCACCTCCATAATTAACCCTTTGATTACTATAAAATACACATTGACGAGTAGTTCCATTTTAAAAGCCCATTTAATTTTCCAGTCACCGATTATTTTTTTATAGTGCCTTGATATACGGTTTTAATAACAATCTATGACATACTATAATTTATCATCATTTAGAATAGTGATAAACAGTGCTAAACGGCTGTGTCTCAGAAGGTACCCATAGAGTATTAGAAAATAGATGAAATCATAGAACATTTCCCCATTTCGCCGCCAGAATGCAACATAATTCAAACTAAGATATAGAGTTATTCCCATTCCATTGAAAATAATTGACTTTGCAGTACAGCCCAGACTCACAGAAAAACACGTTGGTACCTCAACAAAAACAACATGTTCACAGTTTATTACACAGGGTAAGTTGATCATACAATGTTTTTGAGCTTCCTAACGGCATATAATATGTCATATATCTTATATAATGTGATCTGGGGGTTTGAAAATTAAGTGAACCTTTAAGAAATCCTCATATAATAAGTTCAACAAACGGTCATAACACTTGCATCATATGTTCGTCTGTCTGGTGTCTGCTAACATTTCCTGAATATCATTCCAAATAAATAATAGAGCATTCCATTGTATATATTTATAACAGGATGTTAGAATCCACACAGTGATTTCCAACCAGGTGTCAACTATTATATCATACAAGTGATTTCAGACAATTAAAAAGAAATTAATCTATTCTAATTAGTTCATTAACTGGGCATTTTAAATTCTTCTGCAACAATCTTGAATTCCCTGATACAATGTTTGCATCAATTTTACAAAACATGTATTTCCAAATCGGGTTATGGAAAAAGTTATGTTGACAAGCAATCAATCCTTCAATCTCCAACATTCTGCATGTAACTTTAGTCTTCAACATATACCTGTGTGTAATTTTGATTGGACTATCACCATACTAAGGAACTATTTTCGGATTGCTTACCTTATAGCATTTCACCCAGAAAAAAATAATTTTATGTGTCGGATAATCGCTGAAAATGGTACATTAATAGTTCAGCGAGTGGATCAATCGACGCCGCAGGCCAAGATAATTCCATTCGCTGAAATAATATACAGTTTGAAGCTATTATCTGACGTAAAACATGGCCGAGTCCATACCATCACCTCTGATCAGAATGGATTAACCCAAACTTGGGTAAAGACACAGGAGTTGTACCATGTGGTCGGCCCTATCCACCCACCAACTGGATGCACATATGGCGTGACATCTTAACCAATTGTGAACTTAATAGACTGGCAGTGCCCCACTGCTTTTTTGGCCTTACATTTCGGCAATTGTATTACATTATTTATGCGGCATATAAATTCGGATTTATAAATTGATGACTGATTGGTGCACGAAGTATGCCTTCTGAGATTTGCCGATCTTGTAGGTTGAGATCGTTACTGAAGATCGAAGAACTACATTTGCATGTAAATTACTATATATTGGTTTAGCTTTTATCGTGAGGCATGCCACCCGGGAACGGAATCAGATTTGAGACATTTTAACATTAGAAAATTCAATGTCTGTGTGAAACAATATGTCTGAAATTTGAAGTTAAGACACCCCACCCGAGTGACGAGGCTATGTAGGTATATCCCTTCTGTCATGTTTTTAGCTATCACTCAGAGCGATATAACTTGAAAATCGTTGTCTAGATAGCTACATGAATATATTATGGTATAATATATGCAAGTCATATAAAATGAAATTGTTCACACAAAATAACTGTTCATTTAATTGGATATTTAGTGTCTTTTATTAAAATAATGTATTGTTGTTTGTAAAATAATGCACGATATCAACAATAACTATCCACTATCCTACATACTGGACTTGATGAACAAAGGAGTGACATCTTATAGTCTTATAAAATGCTACACTACACAATCTAGGTAATATATTATATACGTAGTATAGCATTTTCACTATGTATAATTATAACCAAACATACACTGGAGACTCTTTGAATGTTTGACAATATTTAATTAAGGGATGCTATTAAACATAGACCAGAACCTGACATGCAACAAAGTTTCAACTCAATAAATAGACAACATTTAACTTTTTCTAATCCAGGTTGTACCACCAAAATTAATTATTTGCTTCCCCAAGTAGTCCCTCACTTGCGAGCCTCATTGATTTTTATATTGGAAGCAATTTGTGCAAAACAAAAATCCATGTCCTTTTTAGCATTATCATAATTGATTCAGAGTTGTGAAATGTTAAAAAATCATACTGACTTCAGCAATAGACAAAGAGTAATAAAATGTAAGCAAATTCAAACCACTGACGATCCTGATAGTTGGGAATAAAAAGTAAAAATAGAAACCTCCCTCCCTCACTGATATGAAAAACAAATTGCCTGAGAAACATTCATTAACTTTGGATGGCCTTAGATGCAAACAGTCTAGTGGGAGCCATGACATGTTTAATACTGTTCATGTTATGGAAAAATAGGGAGGTTTATATAGAGAACTTCTCGCTTGAAACTAATGGCGCTTTCAGCTGCCAACGGTCTGATGATGCATGCGCCAGCCATATTCTTTGTGTATGGAAAGATATATCTTTATTAATATGTGAGAACGTCTGGCAATCGCATGCATCATCTGATCATTCATAGCTGACAGAGCCTGGTTTGAAGATATAAGTGCTTGATCTAAACCTCCCTATTATTACTTATTTCTAAAGTAAGCATATATCTATTAGGAAATGTTATCGCTCTTACAAACAAGAGATGGACTGTCATCCCGTACATACCCCCATGTGGCATACCGCCTAGTGTGTGCATACAACCTATAACCTATTACTGAGATACTCAGGCACACAGACCCAAAAATATTTTTTTTTTACCCAAAATATGTATCTCCTAATAAGTATCTTGGACACTGAATGAACTAATGGTTATATATTTCTTGCTTGCAAGATTCTAGAAGAAAAATCGAAAATAGGTACAAAGTACCTAAAGTATGCGCACAGTCAAACCCGATCAGGTTCAACTTCCGCTAGACCATGACATGTGACAGTCCTTTCGTTATAAAAACCCTGTCAGATATCAAGTCTGCGTCTTTTAATTTCTCCCTGCTGTGTGTTCGATGCGTTTTTGACCGAGTGCGCGGGGTGGGAATGTTGATCCCAACTGGGAGGGCTCTATAAGTTCAGTGTCCAAGATAATTATTAGGAGATACATATTTTGGGTAAAAAAATATTATATCTCCGGCAAAGATATTTTGGACACTGAATGAACTAATTGTTTATATTCAATTAGAATTATTGTAAAGGATGAGGCCACGAGACAGATACTCAGACTAAGCCTATGAAACCCAACTGCTGAAGTGGAATAGATTTGCATCCTGTAAAGAAAAGTGTTGTTCTTGGTAGACATGTGTAAATGTAGACCCTTGTGTCCCATACACAGTAGCTCAGAACTCCAAAAGCAACAGAGCTCCGAAAAGGAAACAGATGTACCTGTACTTCAGGTGCCCTAATGTTCACAGAGTGAAGGTGTCTTGGGTAAATATTGGTCATAGGCAAGGGAGTTAACTCATTCATGCATGGCCCAAATAGGATATAGAGATCTACCCCCTCCAATTCTGAGGATGAAAGAGCGGACCGCAGCAAACCTATGAGAAACACGGTTATTATGCCCCCCCACCAGGGGACAATTGGTCAAAGGGGAGGAGCCTGAGCAGGCCTTAAGATTCGGAGAGAAACACTGAGTCGACTCTCGTAACGATCCTAGCGAAATGGTTAAATTTTCAGGGCTTGATGACCTGATGTGATTCAGCATTTGATGTTCGCAAAAATTATATGCATCTGGAGCCCTGCAGAGGGACCCAGGGGAGAGAGGAGAAGCCTGTTTGTCACAGACCAATGGGGCACCAGGGATACACCATGAGAACATTTACATGGAGTTGTGCATATTGGGACCCGGACACTGGGAATAATGGCTGGTAAAGGAAAAGCTAACACCTAGAGGTGTGACCAAGACAGAGCTAGTCCACCTCTGGTACCAAAAGCCAAGTAACTGGAAAATGAAATGTATTGTCAACCCAGAAGATTAACGGATACAACTAATGGATCTGTCGGAACATTCTGGCTACCTGTGATGTAACTAACAGCCCTGAAGGTGTTTTAAAATTATGTGGAATGGATAATATTTTGTTCTCCTGGTGTGTGCTCAGGTAACAGAAGAGTTACAGAAACTGTTAGAAGCACAACAACTGGCATTATAAACCACATATGGGCATCCGGCAACTCAATCAAATACCTGAATAATTTTGAATGTCGAAAAGCAAGGTCACAGATAATCAGTTATCGCGAGACCACCATAAAACTTTGGCGCGACCAGTTTTTCGTTTGCGGCAGTGTCGTGTTGAGATAACCTCCAGGCCTCAAATTTGCAGGCCTGAACTAATGTTAACTTAAATAGTGAGACGGAACACTGTCGGTGTTGCGACACAGCCGTGTAGACTTGGTCGACATGCGACTGCGGAGATGTTGAAGAAAACCCACCACTGTGGTGTCTATTGGATCATTGGTCCAGTTGGACCCTAGATCTGCAGAACCGTACATGACCCTGATATGAGAAGGTGGAGAATGCCCACCCCCAACCCAGAGAACTACATGTAGTCAGGATGGCATGATCCGGTTTTTTGGAGATGGCACTAGTGGAACTCCTGGTCAGAACCCCGGGACTGAATACCATACCTGAACAGAGGAGAGGAGGACTGACCGAGACCTCGGCTGATGAGAGGGACTGAATCACGCAATCCCTGATGTAAAATCTGATGAGAATTAGAATCACGAATGTACCGATTTTCGATTTTTCTTCTAGAATCTTGCAAGCAAGAAATATATAACCATTAGTTCATTCAGTGTCCAAGATATCTTTGCTGGAGATATTAGCATTTTCAGATAGACACAGAACAATAACTCTGGAACGGAAAACCCGAACAAAACGATTGAACACTCGATTAAATGTCCTCATAGTAATGAACATCCAAACCAAATTTTATTGAGATCCGACAACAAGTGGTGGAGATATCTGCTTGGATAGACAAAAAACCAAAATTTTCCAGATAATCAAAGATGAATAACTATAGAATGGAAAACCCGAACAAAATGATTGAACACGCTATTGAATGTCCTCACAGCAGTGGACATCCATACCAAATTTCATTAAGATCCGAGTACTACAGTTCAAGTTATGACCTGAACAGACATTGCACAGATGGACAGACCAATATTTCCAGATAAACAAAGATGAATAACTCTAGAATGGAAAACCCCAAAATAGGATTAAACACTCCTTTGTATGTCCTCATAGCAGTGAACATTCACAGCAAAGTTCATTGAGATCCAAGAACTACTGTACAAAGTTATGTCCTGAATAGACATCGGACAGACGTTCAGACCCCCTCCCCTCTGACACACAGACAGATGCAAAACAGTCACAGTCATGATCATCTAATTGGTAGAATTTTAAGCATGACAAATCTAATTATTATTATAGAAACCTTTGAAACGGTTTGTTGGAATTTCTTGTCATTTTAGTTGATAGGTTTATATCATGACATTGTAGAGGATAAATTATGAAGGGTTAATATCAGTGCAGTTAATCCACTGTACATTGAAAACACTGACTCCTGGTAAGCAATTAACTGACACACTATCATAGGTATAAAATTCAGGTTACCCTCTCTCTGTGTAGATCACAATTCCATGCTTATTGGGGATTGAACTGGCTGATCCATCGCTCGATGGCTAATGGCAGTCTAATATGCAATGCACCTTGCCAACTGAGCCAACATGGTTTGAAGCCATACCAATAAAAGTTCAAACTGTAATATGATTATGTGTGCTATTCTCTGACAAAGTAAAAGTTTATGAGGACACCTAATGCCAATAAATAACTATATACATATACACCAGCATGCATTTATATAGTAGTCTATTAGGTAGAGACTTCTCTTTGGTTATCTCATTGACAATGTGACATGCAGTTACCATACACCTTACATACAATGCTATTTGTTATCAGGCCTATGAGATATAATGTAAACATATAAGACAAACAGATAATACAGAAACAAACATATGAAAACTGGTTACAGTGCCAGGTTTTCTTACTATTGTTTGGTCGCATATGCCCTGGAAAAATATATCAAAATTATAAGCAGAAATAATTTGCAAAATATGTTTCAAAAGCAATGCTTTATATATAATAACAAATAATATCAGATAATTATATCTTTCTAACCCTAAAGTTTTTATCTGATAACTTCCCCTGAACACTTTGAACAGTGAAGTTATTTTGTAAACATTCAGTTGGAAACATGTAATGCCAGAAATTAAAATACAAGCTGTAAAGTGTAAATACAAGTAAATTCAAACTAAAAACCATTATTTTAATTTTATCACCTGCAGGTTTCTTGGTGGCAATTATCACAAAATAGCCAAGATCAATACACAATAACCATTTGAGATTTTGCAAGTGCATAACCTATGATAAGACTAAAAATGTTTACGTGTGATGTACAGTTAAATTTTTCTTGTGGTTGTATGCATTTGAAAATTTAATTAGGCCACAGCAAGTTTATTAGTTGGTTTACGAACATCAGGGAAAATAATCTCTTGATGGAGGAGCAAAAAAAAACCCAGGCAGGTCTTGACATGCCAATTGGTGATTATATATGCCACGCGATTCTGGTGAATGCAAATCTCATATATTCACATGAAAATAATTTTTTGCAAATGAACATAAATAAAACCAACACATTAATATCTCAATTATTCCCATTTTCGCAAGTATAGCTATTATGATTGATTGAACGATTTGGTGAGAAGTCTTACACAAACTGAACAACACAGGAAAAAACATTTTGATGTCAATTTCTGGAGAAAAACAAGACAGTCAATGACTGTGGGGTCGCTCACCAGACTGCAAAGACTGATAAGACTGGGACTCTGGAGACCAAAACAGTCAGCACTTTTAATAATCACTTTAAAAGAAGTAGATTTAAACAGGATATGTGGCTAGAGAGACTTCAAGTATGTAGCTTGGTAAAAAACCACCTTGAAATTGCCAACTGTACACTACTGATCACCCCCCTCCTCCAGCTCAACAAGTCCCCTCCCGACCGGGATCCAGACTCCCAAGTCTTAGGTTGGAATTTCACAACCGACACCTCAAACTTTCTCAATTGTTGGAAATTTCCAATCTCACAAGCGCCTTTTTCTAAAACCATTTAAACATGTTTGAAGCCCAATTATCCATGGACCCAAAACACAATACATGTATGTCAGACCAATCAGTCAGGTGGTTCCAAGCTAGATGTTTTAATGAATTTGGTTTTTCTATGATTTTATTGGACACAAAAGTGTTAACTCCCCATAGACTGCCATTTCTTGACAGGTTGACCTCATTTTAACAAATCTGTATCTCAGTCACTAAAGGATCTTCCTGATTCCTCCATACTATATGTAAGCTAAATAGTCCAAAATCCCTTGAGAAGACATTTTAAGAATTACTATAGAGACATATAGTTATGTCCCTGGTCCCACCCTATTTAACCGGGTGACCCCATCTGAATAAATTTGAATCCCAGACACCAAAGAACCCTTCATACATATCATAAATATCAGTCAAATAGACCTGATGGTCCTTGTGAAGGAAGCATATTAAGAGGGAAACTGTCCTTCGCTTGGCCCCTATTTGACCAGGTGACCCCATTAAAAAAATCTGAATTGCAGTCAACGAAGAACATTCCATTCTATATAAGCCAACTAGTTCTTGCAAACATATTTTAAGAATTACTATGTAGTGAAATAGTTAAGTCTCTTGCTCTGCCCTTATTTGACTTTGTGATCCCATTTTCACAAATCTGATAAGGATAAAAATTAAGTTCCCCAGTTGAAGTTGGTGATATTCACCCATTGGGCACCTCATTTATGAATTTTATCTTCTGCAAATTAGGGGATATAGAAACTTCCTAGAAGGGAAATTTAACTAACAACAATGTAAATTTGATACTATAGATACTTCCCAGAAGATGAGGCCTAAGCAGAATGAGGTCGCCAGAGGGTGAATTTGGTGATGCTAGCCTGCTGTGCCGGATAGCATCACAAAAAGCGTGTCTGTTCCTACATTGTGTATGCCTGGCCTCAAGCAACACAATGTATTATACAACAAGCCTTGAAATAGTGTGATAGTGTGTCTGTCATTTGCAGAGTGAGGTCCCCAGAGGGTGAATTTAGTGACGCTAAATTCACCCTCTGGGGACCTCATTCTGATAAAGTCCTCAACTGCTATGGAAGACCTAGAATAAAATTGAATTTCCCCAGTTGAAGTTGGTGATGTTCACCCATTGGGCCCCTCAATTATGAATTTTATCTTCTGCAAATTAGGGGATATAGAAACTTCCTAGAAGGGAAATTTAACTAACAACAATGTAAATTTGATACAATAGATACTTCCCAGAAGATGAGGCCTAAGCAGAATGAGGTCCCCAAATGGTGAATTTGGTGATGCTAGCCTTGAATCAAGCTTTGAAATAGTCTGTCTGTTATTTGCAGAATGAGGTACCCAGAGGGTGAATTTAGTGAGGCTATCCTGCACAGCGGGCTAGTATCACTAAATTCACCCTCTGGGGACCTCATTCTGATAAGGCCCTCAACTGCTATGGAAGACCTAGAATAAGATTGAAGTTCCCCAGTTGAAATTGGTGATGTTCACCCATTGGGCACCTCAATCATGAATTTTATTTTCTGCAAATTAAGGGATACAGAAACTTCCTAGAAGGGAAATTTAACTAACAACAATGTAAATTTGATACTATAGATACTTCCCAGAAGATGAGGCCTAAGCAGAATGAGATCTTGAGACTCTAGATACTTCCCAGAAGATGAGGCCTAAGTGGAATAAGGTTCTCAGAGGGTGTATTTGGTTATGCTAGCCTGCTGTGTAGGATAGCGTCACTAAATTCACCCTCTGGGAACCTCATTCTCCAAATGCCAGGCACTCTGAGAAAATGAAATTAATCTGATTTTAATGACCACTGAGTGATAATGTAAACAACAAGGGTGCTTCATTGATAACACCATTAATCTCATTTAAATTATGGATGACATGAATACACTCCCTGGGGACTCTGCCTAAGGCTGCAGAAGCTATCTTTATCTCTCTATCTGCCTTGCCATGTGTCTATCAGTTCATAGGAGAGTTGCCTTGTAATGGGAATTTAAAAAAAAACAAACTTTATTTACCTGTGAGTTAGGATATGAGATAGGGTGGAATGCTGTTGGTTGGGGGGGGGGGGTGATATTTTTTTTTGTATGTTAAATTGATCAAGGAGTTCCTGAATTTTTTATTATTTTTTGGGGAATTATGGAACTATTTGACCCAGTGACCCCATTTGAACAAATCTGAACCCCAGTCATTCAATGACCCCACATACCAAATATAAACTAAATCGGCATAATGGTTGTTGACAAGAAGTCGTTATAAGAATTACCAAGGAGGAATATAGTTATGGGCCTGGTTTCGCAACTGTTTGACACAGTGACCTCATTTGAACAAATCTGAATGACAGGTACCTAGGGAACATCCACACCAAATATGATCAAAATGCAAAAATGTAATTTTTTGGTTTTTAGAGTTATGTCCCTGGCTCTGTCCCTATTTGACCCAGTGACCCAATTTGAACAAATCTGATTCCCAGTCACCCAAGGTCCCTCGGTAGCAAATATAAGCTAAATCGGCCCAATATATTTTTAGAAGAAGTCATTGTAAGAATCACTATGAGTTATGGCCCTGGTTTCTCAACTAATTGACCGGGTGACCTCATTTGAACAAATCTGAACACCAGTCACCCAAGGACTCTCCATACCAAATATTAGCTAAATTGGCACAATGGTTATGGACAAGAAGTTGTTGTAAGAATTACTGTGGAGGAATAGAGTTATGGCCCTGGTTTGGCAACTATTTGACCCAGTGACCTCATTTGAACAAATCTGAATGAGAGTCACCTAGGGAACATACACACCAAATATGAACCAATTCGGTATAATGGTTTAAGAGGAGAAGATGTTTTTAAAAAAGTTGACGGACGGACAGACGGACAGACGGACAGACGGACAGACAGACAGACAGACGGACGGACGGACGACGGACGAGGAGTGATGACTATAGCTCCACCGGAGACTTTGTCTCAGGTGAGCTAAAAAGTTGTCGCCAGTTCATAAACAAACTACTAGTAATTAAATTGGTGTCGCCTGATGAATATCAATAGATATTATGGGTGAGATCTCTAAAGTTTTAATGTTACCTGTGGGTATCCATGAGCAATACCCAAACATAACCCGTCCATTCGTTTGTAATGACAAACCAGGTGTTTTGTATTCTCATTGGTCAAATATTTTAGCTGTCATATGTCCATTTCGGTTTGAAAATAGAATAGAATTGCACTGAGTGACAGTGGGATTGTTCAAACAGCATCATGACCAAAATTACAAAATGCTCATCCCCTTGCCAAACTATAGTAGCTTTTATAATCTATGCAACCGACTCTGTCAAACAATCATACCCAGTGGATCACACACAACAACGGAATACATACACATAGTAAATAGCATGTCAATTAATTGTATGGGTGTATCCAGTGGATGTGTGCACATGTAAAATACACAAACTTTAAACATCACACCGTATAATTCTATAGCAAAAAATGCTGCAAAGTCAATATTTCAATATATATGCTCATACTGCAAAAGAACATAGTGAGGTGATATAATTTGTGGAAAAGAAATCTATTAAGTTGCTACAGAGATAGAGGAATAAATTTGGACAATTTTGTGAGTATTTCTTTCTATCAAGACAAAGCTTCTCCAATTTCAAATACATGGTGAAGTAATTTCACAGAATAAAGCCGCTTACACATGGAAGCGGCGCGGTTAGGGAGCATGTCAAAACCTCTTTCGCATATGCGAAAATATTGTCGATAATGTCGAAAAAGTTTTGACGTAATTGACGTAAATGTGCAAAAACGAAATGTCGGAAATGACGAAAAATAATGCGATAACGTCGAAAGCGACTGGCCATAAAAGTGCAATAACGTCGAAACCACAACAGACCAAAATTTCCGTAAAATGTCGAAACTTTCGACAACGCGAAAGTCGCGACATTGATCGATATTCGCAAACGATGAAAAGTTAAAACATCCATGTTGTCGCACTTCATAAATCCGCGCATTTATTTTTGCCTTCTGAGTAATCAGATGCCAGCTGAATTTTTATTGGCTGTCAACCAAAGGCCATACAAACAACTCTATGCGGTTAACACACAAGTACAATGACTTGACAGTTCGACTGTTTTGATAGCTATGAGTTCGCACAAGGCCTAATTAAACAATAGTCAACCCATTCCAAATGTGTGAAGGGGTGACATTTAGCAAAAGGCTATACAAACATATAGGTCTACTGACATATAATGACGTATATACCGGTCCCTCACAACTATGCGTGAACTGTGCGACAGTTTTGTTGTTGTCGTGATGTCTTCTCAATTAGTGAACAATGGTTTAACTCGTTGGACAAAAACAACACATCTGATATATAAAATTCCAAAATGAAGCGACTTGATGTCATAATATCAGTTCGATCATGGCTAGAAACAGTGATGAAATCGAATAGATCTATCGGTAGCGGACATATACGCAGTTGGGAAAATATTAGACCAGCAGTTTACACAGGTCGACAGTACGAAGAAGTTAGGGTTTTCACAACCCCAGGTATCACACATCTAACAGAAAAAAGATGAAATCACACAGAAATTTGAAACCAGCTGCACCCACCCACAACGGGAGCGACAACCGTCCATCCACATGATCCAGCATTTGAAGCAATAGGCCCGATATAGAACAAGCCCTCATCACATTGTATCAACGCCAGACATATATAGAGCCATACCCCCTAAGTTCATTGTTTTATAATGGTATGTTATCCATATTTTTATTATTCATTCAATAAAGAATCGAGAAAAACATAACACTCAACTCCTCTGTCAGTCAATGCTACCCACAAACGAAACTAGGATTGACCTGGGAAATTAGTGCTAAAAATAGCACAACATAACATGATTGTGCAATTCGTGGAAATTCCAAACTATTATATAATATGTTTTGTATTAACTTAACTTTGTCGCATCTGATCGCTGATATATATTGAATAAAATGTGTAGATTTGAAATAAAAGTATAAAAGTCGCCGACGAATTAATCATGATGACGCTGCGCTTCCGATATCTAACAATGATTTCATACTTATATTGCGAAAATTAAAGCATTGTTTACGACTGTCCGACGATGCCGTAAACACCCTGATTTGCGTCCACATTAAAATATGTGTCTGGTCTAGAAAGACAGATTGAAACTGTAGAAATTAACTCTACGTGGCATACAGAAAGTATACTATAAATCCGGGTTGTGGAATAATTTATTGTCGTCCTCGGCTGTATTCTTTTATTCATAATAGTTCGCACAATTAAATGGTGACGGTTTACCCAAAGTGAAGACAAGTTACATAATCACGCACAAAAACGATTTTCGAAATCAAAATTTGCATTGTTTACGGTACCACTCTGCAGTATTAATGCGACGGTGTAGCAATTATTGCTCGAGATTTAGGGGGACTTCAACCTGTACTGTAATATTTACTGTAAACCAGTGATGCAATATCACTGCTATAAACCCACGGATTTGCGGGCACCGTGTGACATCAAAACGTAGGAAATGATTGTGTTGGCCTATCCTATTATATAAATTGGGTCTGGGAATAATTTATTTGGGACTTTAAATAATCTTCTATTAATAATAGTTTATTATTAAACGAAGTTTGAATTGTCCGATATTAACCAAATCGGAGATTTCAGTAGATCGGAGAAATTTACTAATAGGCCTACATTTATAAACTCCGATCAAATCGGAAATGTTTTCATATCGGAGAATACTCCGATTAAATCAATGGAATTCTTATGATAAAAACTCCGATCTGAGAAATTTCAGCATGGACACCGACATCTTCCAGTTCGCGACACATCAGTATAAAACTGCGACTATGGAGTATTTATTGAACACAAACTGTCCTGCCAATCATATCGACACAACAGCAATATTGACGGATATAATGCTGCGATCTTGACGAAAACAAACACTGCGAAAATATGTCGAAACAGAACAGCGAACATTTGAGCAAAACTGCGAAACAAAACTGCGATAATTGCGAAAACATCGAACCAAGACAGCGAAAATGACGAAAAATTGACGAAAACGTACAACGTTACGGCGTGCGATAATGACGAAAAAACTCCGATAATGTAGAAAAAATGACGTCAATGACGCCACATTTTTCGCACTTTTTTCGCATATGAGAAAGAGGTTTTGACATGCTCCCTTATCTAGCGAATAAACTTTTTGTCATCGCCGCGAGATCTTCGAGTGTGTCGCTTTCACATGGCCGCGGCAGAATAATTATAAACGTGTTTCATAACATTAGTTTCTAGAATGGAGGCAGTGTCTGATGACACACTTGCACTGGCATATTTGTATCGACAACGAAAAAAGAAGAGAAATAGAAGGTTTTGGGTACACCCAATTAATAAAAAGAGATATTTACATGGTGTATTTAATCATTTATACCGTGAACTCTATTCAGATGAGGACAAATTTATACAATACTTTAGAACGTCAAGGGAACAGTTCGCATGGATACTTTTCTTCATCGAAGATGATATAAAGAAAGAATACAGGGTGCCCACAACAATTACTTGCGATATGCTTGAGGTGAGATGACCCGATGAATATGTGTGGAATACTTTGATCTGACAGTGATTCGTCGCTCGATCGCTCTGCAAAATGGCTCAAGGTTACATTGAAAATAATCGCGCCGCTCATTAAAAATGTCGCCACGCGTCGATTGGCCGCACTACGCAAATGTGTAAGGTCCCGTGCTTCATGACTGCACAAACTCGATCGTCCGGCCGCGTCTGCCATGTGTAAGCAGCTTAACTAACAGTAATTTCATTGGCAGTGGGTCTAATGACACCCCACCAACACAACCAAACTAACTTCTGGAAAACATCAACCAAAAATACTATATTGTCAGAAATTTGGATGGTGATGGTGGATTGTGACCTACCCTTAGTTACCACATGCCTGGTAGATAATTAAGTTGCATTATTTTGAATTGGAGTGTCTCCTTGGTAAATAGTTTGTTGCTATGATTTCTAATGCCATTCGCAACACATCTGACTTACATAACACATGCTTACTGTTGTCAATTTGAATCTGGAATATATATGCTATCTATATTTGTAACTTGTTATTCCAATTGTAGCTTTTCATTCCAGCATCTCACAAATTTAGGAGGGGTAAGGCTCCACATTTACCAACATGTTCCTTTGCCATAATGTTTGTCAAATGAACATATTATTAGCCAAATCATCACAGTATTTGCCAAATGTTTTGGGTCGAATTGGTAAAGACCTTTACTCTTTCATGATGTCTATTACATTGACATTAATAAAATTGTCAACCACTTCTCTGTGAGCTGACAACAAATGTATGACTTTCTCATCATTAATAACAAGGATGGTCACAAAACACATCAACCTATTGCTCAAATGAAAGTGTCAATGACACTGTAGCTCAAAATTGGGAGGCGTTAATGTTAAGAATGATAAAGGATAAGGAAAGTCAAAAAGTTTCAGTAAAAGGATTGTATTGTGTAGATGAAATTGTTTTCATTTCAACATTTCTTCAATAAATGCATGTGCTCGCATGATAAATCCAAGATAAAAAAAATATATATTGGAAATAAATGATGGCTCCCATCTAGAGGTCACCCCGAAGAACAAGCCCTGGAAATTAGGAAAAAATGTCCCACAGCAAATTTAATGCTGTGGCATGTTACTACAGCATTGCTTATTGCCGCGGCCAATTTCAGGGGCTGAAAGACCCATATGAAGTTTGGTAATGATCAGACGAGGGATGTGGTCTGTAGGGTGTGCCAAAGGATTTAGTCATGCAAAGAGTAAAATACAAGATGGTTGCCAGCAGCCATGATTTTCAATGTCATTTGTTCAAATTCGATATAGGTCCAATTTGGAGGCAATCCTAAATATACCTGTAAATTTATCTGACGTGCTGATGGATTAAAATTTGAAATCCAAGATGGCTAATGACGGCCATGTTTTCTAATGATTTTCTGAAAAAAATGATAGTTCCCATCTAGAGGTCACCCCAAAGATCCATATGAAGTTTGGTGATGATTGATGAGGGATGTGGCCTGTAGGGTGTGCCAAAGGAAATTGTTGAAGGACGGATGGACACACAGACACATGTACGCACGTACGTTGGACATCAACCCATGGCAATAGCACAAGCTTGATTTTGTCAAGTTGAGCTAAAAATGAAAAATCACAAGCCAAATATTTCTTTTTACAGAACGATAATATAGTTTGTTGAAGAGTGATTAATTTACAATTGGCTCATGTGGAAAACAGCAGCACAAGTCATGTGAGGGGGATAGGTATACTACATAATAATTTGAATAAATTAATTCTAGGTTAACGTAATGGTGCAAATGTCATTGGCCTCACCTGAATTTGGGATAATCTTGAAGGCAATTGGATTTGGGTTCCCTATATCCTGATCATATGCCTGTATAATTCCTATGGATTCACCCTAAAATAAAGTTTAGTAAGCAATCTATTGTTAATCCACTTCTGATATAAAATGAACAGATGGCACTCTTTTATCTGTAACCTATTGAAAGCATTCATCACTACCAGAATTGTATGGTAAAGTATAAAATATATTCAGAAGCACAGTTATTGTTATTCTCAGATGAGAATAACACAAACATTTATCACAATTAACTGTGTTTTTCTTCTTTTGTTTGAGCCACACTTTAATAGACAGCTAAAAGTGTTATGAATAATCCATTTTGGTGTTGCATTATAGATACGAATAATCCATTTTGAATTCGGTTTATACATGTATACATGTATATGAGAGTTAATTATATAGGCAAATATCAACAGTTTGTTTAATTTTGAAAATTTGAAACTATGGGGAACATTTTATTGGTGTCAAATAACAAAACAAAAGGAAAACAAAGCACATATTGTAGTAGATGATAGAACTTACGATTCGTGTATTTTCATTGGGGAACATAGCAATTGGTGATACAACAAAAGTTGGAGGTGAATCTTGTCGATCCTCAACTAACACCAAGATGTTTGCTGTTTGAGTGTTTTGTGTCTTTTTTCCAATTCTATTTGGGTTATCCTGAAAACAGAATCCATCAACCCAATTATCAAAATAATGTTCTTTCAAGATCCCCAAGATTTGTGATGAAATAGACCTGTACTCAGTAGTGACATATACCACAATGAACCAAAATCTTCATAGTCAGAACCACATATGTCAGATTTTGGTATGCCAAAAAAGCATCCATACATTTGTACCTTGTTATGTCGAGTTTTATATATAATACTGGTTACAACCATAGATTATCATCATTCTTTAATTTAATAAGTTAATTACATCTGCTTAACCCTTTCTTTCGAGCACTGTCTGCACCTCATTTGATAAAAGATTACTGATTGAGATGAACATTGTGTTCTGTCTATAGGCCAATAGCACACAATGTGACATTGTACATCAGTACTTATTCTGGATATACATAAGCAGTGAGATTGAAATTAATTGTGAGAACTTAGAAGTAATGAAAATATTCAATGGTTCTTTCCATAGCTGTCAATCAAATAATTATTCGCATTTATATTCTACCAATTAGCGACAGAGTCGATCATTTTCTGCATTGAACAATTTTATGCCATCTCTGTTCACACTAATTTGGATATCCAAAACAATGATTGTGTTGTCAAATTAAATGCATATGTTGGAAATTTATACATGACTATAACAGTATCTTTTATTTTGTGTGACTCTTTTTATTATTATATTTTTCACATTTTAAAGATGAGAACAGCATAAGCACAGGCTACACAATTAATTAATGTATTTGAAAAGAAGACTGTCTCCTAGAAACTGCTATGCACTTATGATTGGCTGTTGAATCATCCATTGATACTTACCCAGACAAATAGACTCATGATGTATTCTGTCTTAGTCTCATAATCAAGAGGTCTCTTGAGAGTTATGCTAGCTCGGAACATACCTTCACTTACTAGAGAAAACTGGACATCGAAAGTGTTACATGCATCAGCACTCTGAAATAGACAGTAACGTAGTAAGCATGGTTGGTTACAAGGGAACTAAAGTAGCTCCAAAGAAAACACCATCATCACAATGGACATGTTTTTGTTGATCTTACAGTGTGAATTTACTTCAGATATACACTGAAGTTCAAGGGTCGAGGAGTTCAGATTGCAGGTAGCTTAATTTACAGGCTTGGAAACACACAGGTAGGTTCAATTCCCTCAGGAATTAAGTACAATGGTCCCGATCGAGTTTGTGTTTTCCCCAGGCATCAAATAAGATTGTTACCTTTCTCCCTATTAAACCCATTTCTGATTGGCCCAACTCCTGTCACGGGCTGGTCCACAAATCACCCGGGTGATATTGTTTTTGTAGCCAGTCTGATGTTATAGGTAGCGGGGTAACGTCGCAAGAGCTATACTCTGACCTTCACCCCAAATTGGCATTCACGTTATATTCAACTAATTGACAGATCTCTTTCGGGTGGTTTTTAAGACACCAAAGTGGGCGGAACATCTTGATATATAAGCGAAATTGCACATACGGGTGGGTGGAGTCGATTTGTCAGTATAGATGTGCGCTATACGAGTATACCGTTAACTGAGGTCAAGGTCAGAGTATAGCTCTTGCGACGTTACCCCCGCTTCCGATGTTATATTGCAAGAATGTATTCATCTCCAAGCACCAGTGCAGTAACTCAGTAATTTGAGTGATTTGACTTCAAAAATATGCACTAAAAGTTTAAATCTTATATACCCATGCATTCGCAAAAATGACAAGTTGTGGTGTTAGCTAATTTGCATATATATAGCGAAAACTAATATTCTAATTTTAAGTTGATAATTTTATGGAAAGAAATGTTATTATGTACTTTTTACATTGATCCAACTGACTATTTTAATATCTTCATGACGAAATAATGATGTGAGATATAATGAGTCAAGTGATTTGAGGTCCACCGGTTAAAATTTGTGATAGTGTACAACGTAAACAACTATATTTGTTGTGCATTCAGATGTTTAACCCTTATAGTAGACTTATCCAGCATGTGTGTATGTTATTATTGCAACATATATGTATTTGTGTGGGGATATGCTTGGGAGTGTTGACACATATGAATGTAAATTTATGAAATTGACATCTTCTTGATAGCTTTCGGTGAATATCGTACTGAAATTAACATCGTGTGTAAATTTCGAGCACAAGACGACATGCCGTTACCATTACCGAAAAATATGCCAAATTTCAGATGAGGAAAACACAGTTCTATTGCTTATTGGTTTACAATGCATGGACCATTTCCACAATTTAACCACCAAAATGATGGTAAATCAATGGCCAGTAGCAAAGCATCTTGACTAACTTACACCGAACAGAAATCCTACGCCAATACAAATTAACTGAAACTCTTCGCAAAATTTGTGTGATGCGATGAATCATACATATAAATGACAAGAAATTTAGTTATGATATGTTGCCCTTCTTCTCGGAGACATTGCCATTTTGTTGCCCACACAAGAGCGGTGTTGAGCGGGTGACAACTGTATACTGTCAACACCTATGATCTGTATTCTGGATATTAGTATATAATTAACAGAGAGGAATGCATCCTGCATACCAATTAAGAATATAAGGAATACAAGACACAATATAATTTCACACTAAATATGATGATTATCATGCCTTTGCTGCAGTAATGTCCATAACTTCAACATTTCAAGTGGTATGAGACAGACTTGCATCAAAATGTGTCTTTTTGGGTTAAGAAATAATAAAAAATTGACAAACTTGGTGCTCTTATTAAAAGCTGAATACCCGCCTTTTTTGTGATTTATAATTATCAATTAAATTAGGCTATTAAATCCTGAGTATCACTTCAGAGTATGAATCTAGCGAACCACGTAAAAATGACAGGTATTATGCATGCGTACCAGAAAAGGAGGTGAGACCTCGCCAATTAAGGTTCCTTTTAACCCTTTCTTTTCTAAATACTCATTGACGAGTATTTCCCTTAGGACAGTGCATATAATAGGTCCAACAAACTACCATAAACTATTCATCTCGTTGGCCCATTGTGATTCCAAACCACTGCCGGAAGTCATATGATTTTCTCCTCAAAAAAGTGTACTCGCCAATTACATTAACACAGCATACAGTAAATTATCTGTGACATCACAAGTACGCATACAGTCTGCCTATTATCTATACATGACCCCAGCTTGGCGCAAACAATTAGATTTCCTGTGACTATATAAAATTCAATATTTTTGATATTTCTCATTTCAATGCATCCTACATTTAAGACATACGCTCAAGAGAGAGAGAGAGAGTGGTATGTTACTCACATATATGATCAACAAAGAAATAAATAGCACAACAGAACTGTGGACATCTGTATTATCTCAAAGTTGCTGTCAAAAAGACCTAAATATGTCACTACATTGTGTACGTGCTTTGTACATGGACCGATACTGCCGAAAAAGTTGATATGGACTTTGACGTGAAAAAATATAGACTATCGCTGCTATGGCGCATATTTGGTTTTAAATTCAATGGCAAGCTCAGTGATCTACAAAACTATGCAAAATTGTCTATGGTAAATGGTGTCCTATATCGAATACATATGGGCATACAATGAGGAATTCGAAAGCAATGCAATACATGCAAGTTTCATAGTAGAACAATATATTACTTCACCAGTTATACTAACTTTATGCCAACAGTATACTTATGTGTAACAGGATTCCAAATGTGATCTGCAGTGTTTACATGTTTTGATAAAGCATTTTGAGCAGGTGATCATGGTTTCGAAGATGAATTTCAAAATTGTACACATTTTGATAAAGCATTTTGAGCATGTGAACGAGAATTTGGAGATGAAACTCTCAACAATGTGATGGCCTGTCAGTGATGTGGACAAAGTTTTTTCTGTTAGAAAAATTATGACCCAAATCCTTATAAACATACATTGTACGAAGTTTCGCTAAGGAAACTTTCGATATGAAAGTATCAAGGTTCCAAAGTAAACTGATTCTTATGCCTAAGTCACATGATCAGTGCTTTTATTTTTAACAATACTTGCCCTCTTGGTATCGGAACGCTTACAACGATTACCAGAGTAATATGCTAATTTACTTCCTGCTTAGTCCTGAGTATTCCATAACAGTATATATGAAAGAGAATTAAGTTATATTTATGGGTAGTGATGACACCCATACACTATAGCAGGGTAGTAATTATATATGATGGAAAGTGTTCTATGTTACCTCTGGATTATTTTTGATTATAGTGCAATTCATTCCAATTCGACTGTATTCACTCGTATCTTTATCATGAACTATGATCTCGTTAAATATTGTAGACCCAACTGCTGCATTCTGAAAACAGAAATGGGTTAATTACTTTTCAGAGTAATGCATCACTTTCCAAATTAGAATTATTATTATTAGCATTATTTTGTCATTAGCATTAAAGATCCAAAGTTGGCACAGATGTATTTTCGCTCTAAGGGTCATATTAACTCTGCAACAAATGAATGAACGAATTCCCATCCTGGTTCCTAATTATACCAAAGATCATTGAAATCTGACCTATGGTCAGACAAATTCATGGATGGACAGATGGATGTTCAGCTGGACACATGGATGGATGCAATCCGTTTCTATATCTCCCACTAAACTTCATTTGCGGGGGTTAAAAACACCATGACATTATGCATCCAACATACCTCAGCCACTGATGTTTTGTATGGTAATCCATCAAACAAAGGAAAATTGTCATTCACATCCAGAACGTTGATGACAACTGTAGAACTAGCCTGCAAGATACAATTTTAATATTATTATATTATAAATGTATTCAAAATATATTAGGCACAAAATTAGTATAAACTAGAATGCACTCACTGGAGCTGCCTATACTTGCGCCCATCACACATTTGGCATGTGTTGCGGTGTCTTACCAACAACAGTTTGAACCACGGATGCTGGCCCCTCGTTTGAGAGATATCGATAACAAAATTCTAGATATCAAATCTCATTCATCCATCGCTGAAATAGTTGTGTGTACGGACAGAATATCTCTGTTATCTCAAGTTGATCTATTAAACTAATGCTAGTCTTAGTAATACGTACGAGTTGTTTGACATATTTATAGAACAATATAGACATCGTTCATATAAAGGCCGTGAACACGATTGGTCGCCGATTATGCCATATTATATATATACCAATTGGGTTAAATTACTATTTTGACTAGAATGACATCAAATGTGTATGCCATTGCACTTCACTGGCAAAAACCATCAAAGTAAATTACAAATACCGACACAATTAAATAAACGGAGTGGCTAAAGAGCGGCATACCCCTCTTTAGCACTGAGGGATACAGAACGGTATACCGCTCTTTAGCAATGAGGGCTAAAGAGCGGTATACCGCTCTTTATAGCCGGACACTAAAGATCGTACAGTACTGGTGATAATGAAAGACAGTAACTGTTCTTTATTGCGCCAGGACCATGTATAGCTAAATTGCTGTATAGACCGCCGGTGTACACCACTCTTGAGTGTATGACAGTTACTGTTCTTTAGTGCCAATGCTGAAGAGCGGTATTTAGCATTTGGTACTAAAGAGCGGTATACGGCTCTTTAGCCCCAAACGCTAAAGGGCGGGATATCGTTCTTTAGCGTGTCAGGCCCATATATAGCTAAAGAGCGGTATACCGCTCTTTAGCGTTTGGTACTAAAGAGCGGTATATCGATCTTTAGCCACGGCCTTAAATAAAAGACACGCGGCCATTGGCTAGCCTTTGATTAATAGTATGTCAATGAGAACATTCCATTAGCGACTGATCTACAGTCTTCGGGAACTTATAATCAGAATGTCTATGAGAAAGCTTGTTTTCCCAGTTAATTAATAATAATCTATGTTTCCACATTCACATTTTTCAGTGCAATTGTTTTTCAATTGAACCACGCGCTCGACTGTTTGGTCGGACATGATTTATATGCACCAGGATCTTTCGAAAATGTTTTAAACTTTCTAGAAATATGTTCGCACCTCACTGTCTCTGCGTAAAAAAAACCGATTCCGTACGCATCTTTTAGACTTGATCTCAACTCATTTCCTCGAGTTTCGAGTTACATAAAATAGGCTTCTAATGGGCAGTACTATTGCCCACTTTTGTTTTCATGCAGTATATATATATATATATATTTATAATAAAACAACACGAAGTCGTTGGCAGATGGAATGGTTAATAGCCAGTCCGTGTAATACGAGTCTCAGCTGTCTGGACATCGATGCAATTGTGTCTGGTGTTTTGCGCGCCCATGTAGCTCGTGACGTCCTGGTGTGCGTCGTGACATCATGGCGTCTTGATCGGTTTCCAGAAAGAAATCATTCAATGTTGTTAATTTATGAACGATTTATTACCAAAATAAAACCAGATGACGATGCAAATTAAGTATATATGTGGATTTAAATTACAATTGATGCAACCATTTCATATTTTGCGTGTCCATTATTTACAGTATGTACTTCCGGTATGACGTAACATGTTCGCGGAAGGACAGACAGACAAAGATCCGAACCGAAAACATTACTTGCATCCAGCATGGACTGGCGCAAGTAATGAGTTTACAATAAATGCTATGGTATTGTAGATAGGCGATCAAACTATAGCATTTAACCCTTTACCCAACAAACCGGCCAAATAAAGCTTCAACAGCCTAAAATATCTTCGGTCTGTCTCAATAGAACCATACAAATGTGGATATCATTGGAACCGGCTCCTTGACCACATTGTGATAGTTACAGTTATGCCCTGTGCCAATGCATTCTCTTATATATGTGAGTCGACCATAGGTCGCCTCGCATATATAAGAGAATGCAGTGCCTAAAAAAAATCTTTGTTTTTTTAACACTTTTTACCATTTTTTCTTACATTCTTTAACAATTTTATAATTTTTAATGTGTTAAGCCAATGCATTCTCTTATATATGCGAGGCGACCTATGGTCGACTCGCATATATAAGAGAATGCATTGGCACAGGGCCCTTCTGTTGGGTAAAGGGTTAAAGATCAAAATTACAGTGAGTATAAAGCTACATTAAATAAATCACAAAAATTTGCAGAATAGATACATATATATGCTTATAAATCAGTGGCGGATCCAGAAAATTTGAAAAGGGGGCGCTATGTATTGTTTTATATATATGATGCGTAGCATCCACTCGCCGCGAAACGGCGAGTTGGGGAGAGCATGAGAGGGGGGTTTAGCCCCCCCCTCTCGTAGTTGGGAGTCCGGGAAATTTTGCATATACTACATTCAAAACAACGCGTTTTCCTGTGTTCTGGGCCCAGTTTATATTGCTTTATATTAGGCATATATGGAACGAGTGACAAATTAATAACATTCAGTACAATTACGGTATACTATGGAGGGTTAGTGATGGAAGATCAAAGCTTCTTTTATTTTCTGAAAATCTGTGCAAATGATAGTGCATTATCTGGGTGACATGAAGATTTTGGCACGCCGGACATGGCCATGGAATAAGCCCCCGGAATCACCGGGTCGCCTATGGTTTGGGCTGATGCATGGGAGAATATTTTGAAATTCAGAATGAATATTCCCAAAATCATGGCTTCTAGACAGTACCAGTATAGAGGTGTTTCGGCTGGCAATACAATGCATCTATCCAACCACTTAATTCCTCCATTGACCATTCTGATTTTTTTCAGTTTTACTTCTAATAGCCATCAGCTTCATGATACACCAGCAAAATTAGTCATCAATACAAGCCAAACAGGTGGTCCAATCACACTCCAATCATATACTCGTTTTATTAGTATAAACACAGTTTTTCACCAAAAATATCTGACACCGAACTGATTAACTAGTATTCCAATCCCCTATTCATCTACATTCTGGTTGCATCCATAATGTTAATTAAACTATTGTATGTAGATTATCGGAATTCCGAAAGTATTTTCCGAAAACAAATGACGTTATGAACACTTTGCGGAAAACTGTTTGCGGAAATTTTTCGGTAATTACGTTCCTTCTTTCGGAAAATAGCGCTAAGGTTTGCGGAAAAGAAGACGACGTTTGCGGATTTTTTTCGGAATACGTCCGACGTTTTCGGAATTTGCGGAAATAATTGCGGAATCAACCCAACGTTATCGGAATTTTAGTTTCCTCTTTCGGAATTTGCAGAAATAATTGCGGAATTCACCCCAACGTTATCGGAATTTTAGTTTCCTCTTTCGGAATTTGCGGAAATAATTGCGGAATTCACCCTAACGTTATCGGAATTTGAATGCATGCGGACCTCGTTCCGGAAAATTTGCGGAATATATTCATGGGTGTCGGGCCGGTAAAATCGTAAACATCACCGCATACTGTAGAGTATATAGGTCTATTGCTATTGGGTTCGTTTATTTATTAGGTTTACAGTGTTTATTAACTTAATAAAAACAATACAGCAATTAAAACACCTTTCCTTGACGAATCTTGGTATGGCTTCATCAAGCATTCATTGCCACAGCTATATAGTCAAAACGTGTTTTAATTCACAAGCACGAATCATGTATATATATGGCATGCAGGGAGTGAGTACCGGTACCCTATATAAACCTCCTGACATGTACTCATATATATTTGACACGAGAGTGCGCAATTATCGCTACATGTATAACAAGTTCCATGACACTGGAAAAGTTCACGGCTGACCTAGTTAATTATAGCAATGATGTCAGTTTGACACTGTTTGCAATGTCAACACTGTCCTCCCCGTGCATTGAAGTCCGTGCCTACTGACTTCTTTCATTAATAGTCGCATTGCGATTGGTTAGACAACAAACAAACACCGACGTCAATCATAGTATTTCAGGTATTGTTCCCACCCGGCCTCTATCTCAGTCTGAATGGAGTTACCACTGATTGGTTAAATCGAGCTCTGCCCATGCAAACTGCATGTCTTTTGTGGATTCCGTTTTCGTTAGCTAACGACCAGAATATGCGATGAGGCGTGACTGCATGCATCCTTTATATTTCACTTAAATATATGATATATGTTGCCTATTGTGGACCCCCCCCCCCAACTTTTCGCAAGTAGGGGAACCTAATACAGTCGTAATAGTATATAATACAGTTAATACTGCCAATTTTCAAATCTAGTTATCGCCATAGAATGACATATTTTTTTTATCTTCCGAAACACTTATTTGCATATTACATTTTAGATACATTAGGTCCCGGCTTTAATTCGGCTTTACTCCTAACAATTTAATAAAGAGCGTTCCGTAGTTTTTTCATGAATCCTGATGGATAGTAAAAATTAAAAGAGTGCAGGAAATTTCGATACAAATCTCCAGTGCAAAGGTTATACGCGAAGCAGTCATATTTAACTGACAAGTGTACACGTGCATAGGCCTATATGGGCTACTAGTTATAAGTAGCTGTAAATGAATGTTGTTTTCTTTAATACGGCTACACTTGATTTTTTTTAAATTGAAAAATAGACCAACATTCTATAAATGTATCTTCAGCCAGATAAATACGTATTGTTCCCAATACTGCATTATTAAGTCACACCCAACTATAATTGCAACTGTAACGTTTACTCAGGCGATTTGCATTGGAAGACATGTCCATTCAAATTAATCCGACCACTTTTTTTCTGGACATGTTGTGTGAATTCAACTGCGAAAATTAATGTGACCTTCAATTAATAATTCCGTCAGAAACGGCATGGGTAGAAATTCAGTACAAATCTCAGTATAAGCAGGTCATACACTGACACACTTGGGTAACTTTGACAAGACAATAAATATTACCAATGTGGTCAGTTGATGACCTATATCATATTATTCATATATTTATATCATTAAGAGGTAAACCTATTATATGCCCATTTACAGTAGTAATCTTACGAACATTGCCACAAAAAAAGTGAATAAAACCCCTGATTGGGAACTTGTTAATCGCCGTTATTTTTGCGCGCATCTGTATCTCTCAAATGCCAGGTGCAGCGAATTACGTCAGCACGAGGACTGTGTAGCAATGAACATGATTTGCTACATCGTATACCGTTGTTTGAGTGAACATGATTGTATGTCACTTTCTCGGCGATATTCTCATTCAAGTTTAATCAAAAGTCCACTGGCACGATGCCCCGCGACTTTGTCTTTATAGTAACTATTGAAAAGATTTGAACACACATTCAAGAATGGTGGTCAACAATGCTCGATTTCACCAATTCCCATAATACACCGCGCTGGGTGCCGGGTTCCGGTTTACGCTGTACAAGCAGATTCGCATTTTGCAGGATTATAAAGTCAAATTTGAACGAGAGAATTACCTATATCCCCTGATGATAATAGAGCAGTTCACAATAATTTAGCTTTCCGCACTAGAAACCACAAACTGCCAAAAAGAACTCGGCGCTTGGACGAATAGGCCTACGGATTATTCGGACAGAATCTTCACTCTCTGTAATCTCGAAATCGGCGATGAATACCACATGGTACTGAATTGTAGGGAACTTGGCAAACTAAGAATAAAATATCTGAAACCCGACTTCTATCAGAGACCAAACACTTATAATTAGCCGCTCTATTTAACTCCCGAAATCATATATATTGTATTTATGTATACAACTCTTCTGTAATGTCTATAATTGACGACCAGAATAAACTTAATTGAATTGAATAGCCGGGACAACTCTGTTAGCCGGGACAACTTGGTCCATGTAACAGCATAGATGAAGGAAGGATTTTTAGTCTATGCTAACAGCGAGTCATCCCGGCTAGATATGGAACGTTACACGATTCGTTGTTACTTTCATGACGTCAGCCAATAGAATGTTCGCGTCATGTGAGTGACGTCTAATGACCACCCACATTACGCCGTGACTCGGTGATTGACAGCTAGTTTTGTGCACGTCAACCGAGTTGTCCCGGTTGACCATCGATCTATATTAAAAATATACGTCGATGGGTTGACCGAGTTGTCTCGACTCATTTAACAGCGCGACCGAGTTGTCCTGGCAGACCGAGTTGACTCGGCTAGCCGAGTTGTCCCGGCTCATGTAACAAGCCCCTTTGGTTCATAAAATGTTCGCGGGCGAAACATACCTTACCACGCACAAACGCTCTTTATTTTTTATTGTGAAGAAAATTCTGGCTGGCAGTAAATTCCAAAAGGAGGCCCACATGGACGGATGTAGTCAATGTAATTTCAAACCAAATAATTATAGTTTAAATTAGTGTAATTTAATTTAGTATACCGGTAGGACGTCGACTATATAGGCCCTACTTATAAGATTATCACACCTTGTCGCCTGACGTAGCCTGACGTAGCAGATCGCCAACACACTGAATAGATCGTCTGGCTAAACAATGGGCTCAATCAAACCACATTTATAGTGCCCTCTTTGTGTTTTTCAACACATTCTAAAAACGGCAAGTACACTGTGACCGAAAGGCAAGTATACCACGGTCGAACTGCAAGTATACCGCGGTCGAACGGCAAGTATACCGCGGCCGGACGGCAAGTATAGGCCTACATCGCGGCCGAACGGCAATTAGACCGCTGACCATTAACTGCAGTTAGCCAGTGTGGCCGCGATGTTGTTGCAGTTCGGCCGCGGTGGAAACACAAACCGCACCGCGGTTAAGTGGACACTTGTTTTGTCCAGCGTGGTAGCTAATTGCTTGTTATGGAAATCCCTCATTTAGGTGATAAGCACCCCAGTATATTGGGTATATAAACGATAATAGTAAAACTATTCTGATAAAACTATCGTAATGATAGAAGAGTTTATAATAAAACTGTGGATACAGTGTGTTGAATGATCATATTAAAATATAGCACGTTTGTTTGTTGATTCGAGCAATTATATTTACAGTGCTGATTAACAATCCCTTTAATGCCTTGTGTGTCAGGTTCCCGTTTGTGATGCGTCTTGTCTCGAGATTTAATTGCGACGTGACGATTTGCGGAAGTATATTTCGCCGCAACAATTTTCCGGACACTTCGCCGAGATTTGGGACAGTTCGCCGGAAACTGACGATAACTTCACCGAAGGTCGGGACTATTCGCCGTAATTTAAGACATTTCGCCGAGATATACAACTTTTCGCCGGAATAGACGACTGTTAAAAAAAATCACCGAAATAAATTTACTTATATGTGGGTGTATTGTGGGACAATTGAAAATTTCTGACATTTATCGCAAGTTATTGCATTATTGTGCGCATACACAGTTTTATGACAAGCAATAGCCTACACAACTCAACATTCGTAGTTCTATCCATCTTGGGTGGATATGGTAAATGTTGTAAAGCCAGTGATATATATACCATATGAAAGTCGCTAAAACAACCTAGTTACTATACGGATCACCACCGCTAAAACAACATAGGCCTATAGGCTATACTTACTTTTCGGATCACCAATGGCTTCGGGTGAATTGTAATATGTAATATGAACACACCTCAGGTAACAGTATTGTCGGTAAAACACAAATGATGGTAATAATCACACGTGCTAGGAAGGAAGAATGGCTTCGGGTGAATTGTAATATGAACACACCTCAGGTAACAGTATTGTCGGTAAAACACAAATGATGGTAATAATCACACGTGCCAGGAAGGAAGCCCGAAGTTTGTGTTCATAGTACCTATGTCAAACAGTCTTCACTAATGACTAATTAGCAGTTCGCAGGATTATAATACCTGTGTCAATCAGTCTTCACTAATGACTAATTACGGGATTATAATATTCCGGCGAACTGTCACTCCGTCGAAAATGAGTTTCGGCGAAATGTCCATTCCGGCGAAATTTACTTCCGACGAGGAGTCCAGTCCCCAATCATGAATTTTCAACATTTTCGGAAAGTTACTTTTCGCAATGTCGACGTTACGGACTTTGCGGAATGTTTGCGGAATTCTTTATTTAACGTTTCGGTAATTTTTGCGGAAAACTCAATTTAACGTTTCGGTAATTTTTGCGGAAAATTCATGGCGTTTGCGGAAATCTTTATGTAACGTTTCGGTAATTTTGCGGAAAACTCATGGCGTTTTTCGGAACATTTGCGGAAAAATTCAGACGATAGCGTTGCGGAAATCTCGACGTTTCGGAAAATATTTGCGGATTCCGCAAAGACTTTTGAGACGCTCCCTTATCGCAATACTTTGTTTCCCTTATCTATCCCTTGTTGCTGGGGATATAAAATATGGTATAATAAGAATTAAAAACATGTTCTATTAAAATATAATACATGTATAGATAAGACAGGAAAGGTATGCGGCTTATACGGACCCTGGCTCTTACAGACCCTGGCTCTTACGGACCCTGGCTTTTACGGACCACCGGCTGATACGGACCCTGGCTTATACGGACCCCGGCTCATACGGACCTCAATTAAAATATGCAATTTTCAAACTTACATTTATGAATTTAATATATAATTATGATTGTCTTTTCACACATATATCTGTATTAATTGAGAATTTCGGTGATTTTTTTGGTGATTTTCAAACTTATATTTATGAATATAGCTGATTTTTTCAGTGATTTTCAAACTTATATTTATGAATTTAATATATAATTATGATTGTCATTTCGCACATATATCTGTATTAATTGAGAATTTTTTTGATTTTTGTGGTGATTTTCAAACTTATATTTATGAATTTAACCGATTTTTTCGTTTTTTTTTTCAAACTTATATTTATGAATTTAATATATAATTATGATTGTATTTTCACACATATATCTGTATTAATAGAGAATTTCAGTGATGTTCTGGCTTGAAAAAGCATTTATTGAATCGCGTTAATTAAATCTCTTCATCGTTGTATAAACACGCGCGTGTGATCCCTTTATGTCGTTGTATAAACAGACATGCGGTGATAAATGGTCAGTCAATGGTGATCAGGATGAATCCACTGAGTTTGATGTGTTACGAAAACATGTTAGTAAAAACACAACTTGTTTCAACTGATTTATTGTCCCTTGTATACACACTCGTGTGTGATCCCTTATATTGTTTTATAAACAGACACGCGATGATGAATGGTCAGTGAATGGTGATCAGTATGAATCCACTGAGTTTGATTTGTTATGAAAACATGTTAGTAAAAACACAACTGGTATATATTCAACTGATTTATTTTTGACTGACATAATTCCACAATGACTGCATTGAACCTGAATGTTTTACTTGAGATGCACAACAGCTACTACTCGTCGGTGAGGATAACTGCCAGCAAACTACTGAAAGAAGCCGCCAAGCTGTATGCCCCAATTTAGATAATGTTCGTCTGATGTAACGTTGTTCCATTTTTGTTATCATCAGATTTTTTGTTATCTCAGTATGTATGTTGTCAGTATTTTGATTTTATTTAAATAAACATAAAAAATAAAATTGTATATTTTAATTGAGGTCCGTATGAGCCAGGGTCCGTATAAGCCGAGAGTCCGTATAAGCCAGGGTCCGTATCAGCCGGTGGTCCGTAAAAGCCAGGGTCCGTATCAGCCAGGGTCCGTAAGAGCCAGGGTCCGTATGAGCCGGCATTCACAGGAAACATGGAAGAGAAAACCTTTACGGGGATTTTTTAAAATGTCGCTAAAAATTTAATATTCGTATCAATTTAATTAGTGGTGTTTTGTTGGGCGAATGCTTTGAACCGGATTATAACTGCAGCTATCTGATTAAATAACTGTATGCTTATTTAATATTTTGAGTGAACAATGGTGACTTCACAGATAATACAGCGTTGACACTTTGTTTTTACATCAATCATTGAGCTGAATTGGAGTCTTATTTTTATGACCACTGTCCAAACTAAACACTAATTGGCTAAAAGTACAGGATGGTAGTGTATTGTCACCAATAAAGTTCACAATGAATGAGCCGTCACAAAAACGACCACTCAGAGATGAATGTATAGACCAGAAATTTAAACTTATAAAGGATCCCTAGTCTACACTAAAGCCAAAATGAGCTCAGCATCAAGTATGTCAAATCTACTGCACGTTCGTTCGGTTGATATCACTTTCCGCGTTCAGATTTCGGAGGTAAAAATTAATGTATTCGTTCACTTGTCGACTATAAAAGCCGTCCGATGTTCGGAATAGAGAGTTTCCGGTTTACAGAGGTAATTTTTAGTGAGAATGCACTTGGGTGAATTCGGGACCGGACAATTTTTTCGGTATGGAGGTTTTACTGTATCTTAACAATTGAGAAATGCATTGTCTATGTTGAAAATGCCCATAACTCAGGCATATATAAATCAATGAACCACAAGATAGTACTTACAGAAGCACCAAATCTATCAAACACCAGGAATGTTACTTTAAGCATTTCTCCTCCTTGATTGTCACCTATGATACTACTCTACAATGAAAAAGTTAAATAATAAATTCAGTGCTCCAAGCAAATTTTTATGAAACCTATATTTTTTTACTTCTAATTAAGATTCTTGTGTATAAAATGTTTGGAATAATGTTTGGAACGAGAAGTGCCACCTGAAAGACACTATCTTGTTTAATATTGAATTTTCCATTCATTTATTTCATATATTTTTTATGCCTTTAGAGAGACAGCAATAACTAGAGATGGGCCTGTCCCAGGTGGGACTAAGGTATACCCCCTATAATGAAAATGGTCTAACTTGAAAAAGGGGGATAACTCTTCAAAAGAAAAGTCCAGGGTCTGTATGAGCCAGGGTCCATAAGAGCCAGGGTCCGTATCAGCTGCATACCAAAGGTATTCCCCTGTATCAATAATTTTGAAAGTAAAAAAAGGGGATAACTACACAAAAAACGTCCGACAGAGCTCATAATTGCTGTTGCACAGGTTCCCATGGTACTAAATATCTGTACCATTTTTTTTTAAATTGACCAAAAAGTGTAGGAATAAAAGCTCAGACAAAACTGCATCCACAGACAGACAGCTAGACAGACAGACGGACGGACAAGCTGATTCCAGTATACCTCCCACAACTCATTACAGGGGGTGTAATTATTTTCTTTATTTTACAAGAACAACATAATCATTGCTATATACAAGGGTCTAGTTTATGTCATAGCTAGTTTTCAAATTTTTTTTCAACAGTAGGTATTCAGCAAAAAAGGTGTTGTATTTTGTTATAGCTGGAGGTCAGAAACCCTGAATACATCTAACACGGACTGGAATTTTATATCACGGGGTCAATTATCTCTGGTAGGTTTTGATATGAAGATGATCAATGGACTCCAGACATGTAGTAATAACAGTATTTATTGTTGAATTCCAAACATATATAATAGCAGGTATAAAACAGTCTATCGGGTGCCGATGAAATGCAATATAATCCGGGTGCCGTGAATAGAGAATAAGAACTGGGTGCCGTGAAGAGTGAAGTCTAAAGATGAATTTACTTAACTTACATGATGATGAAGTGATTTGGGGGGCTAACCCCGGGATCTTCGAAAGGGCCGAATGGCCCTTTCCTTAACCCCTCATTTTTAGCTTTATTAATTCAAGTTCATAAAAAAAAGAAAAAGAAGAAGCAATTTTGATGTTAAAATTATTTTCTCTTTTTTCTCTTCTTTTTTGGATTATGTTTTCCAATGATGATGGGGGTGATGTCTGATGTGTCTGCAGTAATGTAGTCATGAGCTGTTCCTGTCTTCGTTTGTCTTCTTCCTTTTGTTTTTCCCATTCTGCATTTCATTTTTCTGTTTCTTCACGTTGTTGTTGAATTTTAGCATTGAGAGCTGATAATGCTGTTCCCCCATCTTCATCAGGAGCAGGGGGTGGTGATTCCTGCTCCTTTTCCTTGATGGAGATGGAGGACACCGGGATGTGATGGTACTCCGGTGTCCGAGGTGGAAGGCTGTCCAACTCCACGTCGAAGCTGGCGGCAGGAACATCTGGGGTGGTGTCCACGTTCCCGCTCGCCTCGACGACAACAGCAGGGACCTCCGGCAGATCAACGGAGTCCCTGCTAGCTGGTGCGATGTCGCCTGTCTCCATGCAGGTCGGGTCGTCTGGGCGTCTCTCAGACAACTCCGACCAACCGGCTGTGACGCTGGACGGCTGGACCACACAGGGAGGGGTGACCGGCAGATCAACGGTCACCCCCGTCCTCTTCTTCCACTTCGCCCGTCTGGCGGCGTCCCTTCTCCTTCTTGCTGGTGTCTTCTTTCTCGGAGGATCTCTCTTCATGTTACGGCTGGTGGCTTTGGTGTAACTATCCCGGGCAGCAGACCTCTGAATGCCAGCATCTTCCGTCCTGAACTCGATGCAAAGGACCAGATAGCCCCTGCTAGCCTGGAGTTGCCAGCTAGCAGTGTCCACTATCCGACTCCTTTGCATTGCAGCCAACGCGGCGTCGGGGATTAGCTCCATAATCCTAATCCAAAACCGTCTCACTCAGGCCGGCATTAGTACGAGGGCAGCTGCACCCGAAGGCGCGACCACACAACTCACTCGTGCTAACGTCTGATGGGAGGAACAGCAGACAGACAAAGCAATTATGACTGTCCCGCTCGACTCGCCGCCAGATTAACTTACATTTAGAAGTTTTGATATATATATACAACTTAGTGAAACAATAGATTTGATTAGCCAAAGAAGTGTGAAAGCCTGAAGCATACTAATTAACAGCAGGACTTGCCACCTGGACATTTAGAATAATAGGTGTAAAGATTTATGTCAATTGATAAGAGTTATATGAAGCTTAATTGTAGAATTAGCAATTTACGTGGCAAGCCCTAGTTAAGATGATAAAGATAAAGAACAATTGAGGCATGATTGATTGATAGTAATAAGCAGATTAGAGAAGAAATGACTATGAAGTAAAGTAAATAAGAAATAGTTTGAATTGGGGAAATAAGGCTTGGTGATACATCCTTCAAAATTCTGTAATGGAATAATATATATAGGTTATCCCCACCATGTCGGTTTTCGATATCTGTAGTCAAATCAAGCTTACTTTCTCTGGACTGTATATCGAGGAGTCCGCCAGGCCGAGTTGATTGTAGTCCAGGAAAGGTAGGGAGAATTGAATACCAATCTCAGGAAACTACAAGCTGGTGATAACCAATTTATCTTGAAATTTGTTCAGCAGAATATCGAATAAAAGATGCTTTGGTATGGGAACTATGTTATTTCGCGTATAAATATTGTTATGCGTCACTGTGAAGAACTACACCATTAATGATTTAGTGTGTCAAAATAGATCTGTTTGTGCATACGCATTGAATCCAAACTTTGCTGTTTTCATAGAATACAACTTATTTTTCAAGTGTTTTTGCCATTATCTACATTTGATTTGAAATGACATACATATATGTCCGACAGAATGTTAAGTTTCGAAAATAGCAATCCAGGAGATTTTTGCGGGAGGGGCCACCTCCAATTTGCGACCGCATTTCCCCCAAAAGAAATGGACACATTTCACCATTTATTAACAAATCTTAAGAAGCAGAAACTTAGTTTAATATAAGTAACGAGAGGCTGATCACGATCGGCAGATGTTTAACCCATACCTTGGTGATAGTGATTAGCTATTTTCGGCTTGGGTCTATAAAATCCTATTAAAAAAAAAGAAAAGGGCCATTACCCAAATTTGAATTATATCTGTATTTTGGGCTGAGAAACCAAACATACCAAATTTGGTTTCGATCAGATAAATTTGTTTTGAGTTATTGCAGCATGTGTGAATTCTAAGTCGAAGAAGGGCCATAACTCCGTAAAAAAAATTGGATCCAACTCAAATTTGAATTCTATCTGTATTTTGGGCTGCGAAACTCACATACTAAATTTGGTTTCAATCAGATAAATCTGTTTTGAGTTATTGCGGCATGTGTGAATTCTAAGTCGAAGAAGGACTATAACTCGTAAAAAAAACTCTGATCAAACCCAAATTCGATCTCAAACCTGGGCTGAGAAACACATATAAAACTCGGTTCCAATCGAATAAAATATGTTTGCATTATCTACCATGCATAAAGTGTCTACAGACAGATGGACAGAGAGACAGATGGATGAACGACGAGTGGTCAATCTGTACGTCGACACTATGTGTACCATACTATGGTATGGGTACACATAAAAATAAAAATAAATGAATCATTCAATAGGGGCAAAGAGTGCGTCAAAATAATAAAAAATGAAATGAGATATATCAGATAAAAGGTATTCCTATCAGGAATGTTGAGAAGGGTTAATTTTTAACTACAAAAATCCATGCAAGTGGAAGAGAAACCTGGAGATATAATAGAATGATTAAATCAACAATATAAAATAGCATAAAATTAATGACCATGGTTAATAATTTTAACTATAAAATTAGGGCACTGTATCAGGAATGTCACTTGAAAACCAGAGACCTATGTGGGAGTTAATACACTCTGGGCCACCACTGTCAGTACAGTGAGCTGTGAGATCAGATTAATAGCACATCAAATTGGACTGTGAGAACTGCAGAACCCAGATTCTGACATCCATCAATCACTTTTTGATAAACAATTATTGCCAGTGTTGTTTGTCTGCCTGGACAAGCAAGAGGGAATGTTATCATTATATTTCTAATAGAGTTGTCCACCACTCCACCATATAGCTTTTAAAATGGGTTTGAACTTACAGGTATGTGTATAACAAATGTACTCTCAACATTGCATATTGGATATTCACATGATAATTTATTGATAGCATTATATTAAATGCAATTATTGCAATATAATCTTCATATAGGACATCACACCTAATTAATGTATAAAACTATCAAATAGAGTGTTTGTTAATAACCTTGGTTCAAGAGTATAAGGGTTAATTAATCAAAACGAAAATCCATACATGAAGAGTGTGCTAAGGAAAACCTTGGTAAGAAATATGAGGTAAATCAGAAGAAATATATTTGACTTTATTGCTTTGGATGGCATGTGTGTGAAAGGGTTAATTATTTCTAATCCAATCAACCGATCTATACTAAAAATATATACAGATGAGCCATGTATCATCATAAACCTGCATATAAAATATGAACACAATCGGACAAAAAATACATGAGTTATGGCATCGGATAGAACATGACCAGGTATGGATGGAATGTGTTAATCATTTCTAAACCGATCGATACAAAAAACTATACAGGTGAGGGGTGTGTCATCATAAACATGCACATAAAATTTTAACACCATCCGATAAAAAATATTTGAGTAATCCAATCGGATAGCAAGTGTCTACGGACAGATGGACAGACAGACGGACAGACGGACGGACGAATGGTTGATCCGGACGTCGGCATTATGTGTACCATACATGGTATGGTTACACATAAAAATGAACCCGAGTTTAATACACAGGTTACAACAGGACAGGTATGCATGAAAACGAAAGTACAAATTGATCCGTCTTACGGTTTTACCCACAAAGGAAATGGAACCATTTCCGTTTGCGCCACGAATCCGTTGCTTAGAAATATTCATCAATTGTGCCTTACAATACAGATGCACACTTGTGATTATACGTATTGTATACTATAACAACACTCTTTATACGTGTGAAAATAAATTAATATTAGTCACAGTTCACCACTGGTCAGTCTTCAATCAGAGGAAACAGCAAAAGCTACCGACGGTACAGTCTGTGAATGTTATTGTGTGGGTATTTACGGTGCTGGAAATAAGGAAATCCAAAAGCAGGAATAATTAAAAAATAAAATAACATCGTTCTTTTTTTATTTTGAATGCTGGGTTTTGCTGAATCAGGGAGAAATTGGAGGTTATCCGTATCTGCGGAATTGCTGTGGCTATCCAGGAGTCTCAAAGACAATCCGTGAAACTTAACAGCTCTGATGTCCAATGTGTTGTAAAGAGAATAATAATAACTAATGCTAATTGCCAGTGTAGATCAATTGTTTTTAGAAAAGAAGCAAAATTCTCCACAGCCCACATGCATCCACTATTTCCATCCAGGATATGGCTTGGTTACATCCAGGATACAGAATCAGAAACCCCCTAGTCATTTATACATGTAATTGAGGAAAAAGAAGTTAATTGTGAGATAAATTCATCTATTTTATTAACTCTAGCTATTTTCAGCAAATGCTATCTGAGAATTTAGCTTAGCTTGAGTGAACTTTTAATAGTGAACAGAAGTTAAAGACACATCAATATTAAGTCCTTAAACTAAAAGGCTGCTATCAACATGGATGTAACCTATTAAACTAGTCATCATGCAGGTCAGATGTGCAGGCAACTAACTCTGCCAAAATGGGCCGATTTAGCGCATTTGCATGCATGGAATTAGCCCAATGTGCGACCTTATATAGTGATTTTGAACTGGGTTCCTAATTTGCTGACTAACCAGACCTCTCACTGCAGATTTATGCATGAATTGTGAGGTTTAGATTAATAAACTTCTAACATCACCCATCAAGTACCCACAGACTATAACACTCTATACCCCCAAAATATATTATCCAATAGTGATTCTTTATTTGCCAGTGAGGCACGGAATGTACCATATTATAGTCAGTATTGAATAAGCCTGCTACTCATGTGTAAATGTGCACAGTCGGTGAACATTATGCAAAGTTTATCAATAAATGATAGTTCAACTACCATTGGGCACAATCTCATGCACGATTTATGGAATATTATAGACAGTTGATTGTTGACATGTGAAGTTTGAAGTTTGTTCATTCTAAACATGTCTGACACCAGTATACCGACTGTAATTCTGCTCAGGGAACAATAACTATTAATTAGAAAGTGTTTCGTTTAATACTGGCCAATTCCTCCTGAAATTTTAGCTCTGATACATTTTAAAGTATCATCAGACCTGTTTACTTTCCCGATTTCGGCGGGAGTCTCCCGATGTTGTGTCATTTCTCCTGTGCTCCCGATCGGGAAACGAAATCTCCCGATTCAAAAGATAAAACAAAAAATTAGCATATGGCTGTAGCAAGCGATAAGCCATGCATGCTATAGTGTTACAAATCAATTAGGATTATATCACCTGCGAGTTAAACAGTGACAAAATGTTGACACAACGTCGACTCTCTTTTGTTTAACAGCGTTGAGTAAGTAAATGCGGTCTTCTATGTCCAGACAAGGATTATAATATATCAAACAATATGCCTTCCTTTTTGGCCATACTTAATAAAGTGTTGGTTTCTGCTCGTCCCGACTGACTGGTTTAAAACTGCCGACTCAAATTATTATATTGCCGATTTAAACTTTTTGTTTGTTTTTGTGTCTGTCAAAGTTCCGTTTCCGTTTTTGTTGTATTCCGGTTTTGTATACGCAATAACAGAACGCGAATCGAACGGACCTCAAACAATTCTGTCAATTGTGTACTCTCTTTAAATTCACCGATGTTACCTGATGTTACTGAATATATTTGGCAACAAAATTATCCGAGCACCATTTTATAGTGGGCAAAAATAGTTTTATTGTATTCCCTTGTTCGAAATAAAACGTGATCCATATTTAAACCGGAAAATCGTAATTTTATTCCCAATCATGGGCCAATGTGGCAATGATTCAGACTCAGAGATTTTAGAGACACTCGGTATCAAGGCCGTTAATTGTGGCAGATGCAAACCAAATGCAACGAACAGTCTATATGACATTTAAATGAAAACTGTGAAGTTTTTTTCCATCATACTTACATTGAAAAAAAATCTCCCTATTTTTCACTAAATCTCCCTATTTCTGAGGACAAATCTCCCTATTTCCAATTTTGAAAGTAAACAGGTCTGAGTATCATGTGTATTTGATCCTGTTTATTGTTTCCTATAAGAAAGCAGAATTTGATCCATACCTCACGATCCAGTTCTCTTTGAAGATACACAGAACCATTAACTGTAACTGCCAGGGTCTGACCAAGGCTGTCAAACTCCAGCGGACAAGCGGATGGACCAGATGTGCAGTCAGGGTCTTCGGCTTTTAAGTCCCCAATATGAGTGCCTGTAAAAGATAGATGCATCAGTAAATAAGCATCTCAAAATAAATAAGTTTCCCCAGATATATAAACACCTAAAAAAAGTTAGTTCCCCCCTCATATAATACCCTGTATCTCCTATGTTATTCACCCGATCGTTTTGAACTTTATTTCATAAATTAGCAATTACCTGATATGAACAACTTGGATCTCTAATCTTAAGCCTACCAGATTTACAACGCAGTTAGTTCCGCTTTCCGTTTCGTGTTTTTGAAAAACCGGAAGCGAAAAATACCACGCAATATCCTACTCAGTCATTCTATTTTTCGGCGAACAACAAGCCGGTTGATTTATTCACGCAGATAAGATTAAGATATCTTTTACAGAATCTTAATACTATGAGAGAGAAGCAGCTTGTCTCTCTACTCCACAACTGTAGGTTGCCAGCAAACGGAGTTCTAAGATAGAATATGTATGAACTTTGCAACTCAAGTATGAGGAGTTAACTTGGCGACATCGGAAGATTCAACATTTTGGTGGTCTTGCCATGGTTATAACATAGTTTTTTCGTGCTGTGCAAAGAACATATTAATCAGATTTTGAAAACAATCGTGGAAATATGATAACAATTATATGGCAGAATCAGAGAGTGAGTTATTTACAGAGCCAAAGTTATTATTCACCTCCGATGAATGGCTAGATTAGGATATTGCGCTGTATTTTTCGCTTCCACCAGTTATTCAAAAACACGGAATGGAAAGCAGAACGGAAAGCGGAATGAACCGCGGCGTAAATCCGGTAGGCTTAAGATTAAAGATCCGAGTGTACATATGAGGTAATTATAATTTATTCATAAAATTAGGACATGAGTCCAAATTAGGTAATTTTTTAAATGCCGAATATTCTGGAAGTTAAGAATCCCGATAGTTTTCTAACCTTCTTCTGAATGTCCCTTGATTGTAAAATTTGCCATTTTCAAAAATTACAATTTCAACTTTGATGCTCAAAATGCTAAAAATACATGGTATTTGTTGATATGTGGGTCATGTGCAAGTCGCAGAATGGGGCCTATGGACATTGTAAGTACTTTTTTGCCATAATTATGCAACATTGGAGTTTGTTTTTTCTCATTGCTGTCATCAATGTGAACTACATGTTTTGTAGAATCGTTAAAACTTTGTTTACCTAAATTGTCTGTATATATCTCTCCATGAATAAAGGACAATAAAGATATATATAATTACGCTATATCAATCTCAAGAATCCTGAGGCTGATTGTCACAAAATGCAAAAATTTATATGTGTTATCAGTATCTTAATAAGACTGACGAAGTGAGATGATGTTAACCCACTGATTGTTGCTTTTTTGTGAGAGCACTGTTTGTGTGGAGTTCAAAAGTCACAAAACTGTTATGAGGGTACAAAACTCATTTATAGGAGACTCATGTGAAGAACAATTTAGTTTTGCATGTAACTCCATGCCACACTGATACTGGAGGCACCTTTCCCACATTATAGTGAGAATGCACTGGATTAAATATTGTCATATGGCTGCCAATTTCTCTTGCAGTAGATGAGGTAAACTGCTCGATACATTTTGTGCTATGTGCCAAGTCTGGACACTATTAAGGAGAGATCCACTTGATGTTAACCTAGAATTCTGACATGGACATGCCCAAATGCTCAGCATACATGAATATGTCCCCTCTGAGTAAACCTGGTAATTTTGTGATTTTTGGAAAGTTAACTAACTTAGAAATCAAGCATGTAGTCACTCACCATAGTGTAAAGTTACATTGTTAAGTTATGTTGGTCACATATATGAGATCATTGATATCTCCTCATCAATAGGGAGCACCTAAAGTTTCTAGAATAGGTGCAGCAACATGCAAATTATCATCTCCATCCACCGGAATGATAACATTTAATTCTGACTTTATATAGAAATACCACCCCCCCCCCCCCCTTTCTCTTCAATGGCAACTCGTTCTGACTAATTTTTATTTCATAAAATTCCATTTGAACACAATCTCCATCCCTTGAGCTGAAACTTTGCAACTGTCTGCTTTGGGTAGCAGTGTTAATGATGTTTTATTACTTCAGAAAACCTTTGCAAAAATGTAGTCTTTTTTCGAGTTCACAATCATTATGTAGACCTCACAGATCTCTCAGGTATCAGTTTTGTTATGTTAATCAGGATAAAATCCAATATTTGGCAAGATAATTACAAATTAAACTATGTAGATCTATGCACTGCATGAACACTCAATTGATTCGAGATAAGCTTGAAAAATTCTTAACTTTCAAAACTGAGGATACCGAGGAGATGATAACAAATCTTAAAATAATAACCAAAGCTGCAGATAAATCTATGAAAATAATAAATGATCGATCCAGATTTGTGCAAAATGATCCACTATAAAGCTGAACTACTCCAATAATATAACAAAGACCCTTTTAGTGAGGGGTTCTTTTTTATTAAAAGGCTTGCAAGAAAATACGTAAAACATGAAAAAGAAATTATCAATAAACTTGATAACATGAAGTCTGAGAAAACAAAAGAATTTTGGTCACTCATACTAGAATCTTTGAATTTTGGGGCAATGACGACATGAGTCGATAGCAAATTTATGTATAGTATAACCAGCATCAGACCCACTGATTTATATCTAAATGGCACCTGTATATGTCAGCGTTGCCCATGGTGTGTATGGAATGGTTGACCGCTAGTATCGGGTAGTAATATATGCGCATAGCATATAATCTACAAATAACATACGATATATTAAGCAAACTGTGATGCTATATAGTTTCATGTTCCACATGTTTGTAGAACAGACATAATTTAAACAAATAGTTTCAGTTTAAACAAGAGATGGACTGTCGTCCGGTGCATACCCCCTCGTGGCATACCGCCTAGTGTGGGCACATCTATAACTTATGACGGCTATACTCAGACATATGGACCCAGAAATCAGCATTTTCATATAAACAAAGATGAATAACTATAGAACAAAAAACCAAAACAAACATTTGAATGTGCGATTAAATGTCCTCATAGTGGTGAACATCCATACAAAATTTCATTGAGATCCGAGCATTACTGCTCAAGTTATGAGCTGAACAGACATCGGATGGACCAAACAGCCAACATTTCCAGATAAACAAAGATGAATAGCTCTAGAATGGAAAAGCGGAACAAAACGATGGAACCCTCTTTTTAATGTCCTCATAGTAGTGAACATCCATACCAAATTTCATCGAGATCCCAGCACAACTGTTGAAATTACGACATGAACAGACACCCGACAGACCAAATAGCCAACATTTCGAGATAAACACAGATGAATAACTCTAGAATGGAAAATCCGAACAAAACGATGGAACCCTCTATTGAATGCCCTCATAGTAGTGAACATCCATACAAATTTAATTGAGATCCGAGCACTACTGTTCAAGTTATGACATGAACAGACACCAAACGGACCAAAAATCCAACATTTCAAGATAAACAAAGATGAATAACTCTAGAATGGAAAATCCGAACAAAACGATGGAACCCTCTATTTAATGTCCTCATAGTTGTGAACATCCACACCAAATTTGGTTGAGATCCCAGAACAACTGTTGAAGTTACGACATGAACAGACACCAGACGGACCAAAAAGCCACTATTTCCAGATAAACAAAGATGAATAACTCTAGAATGGAAAATCCAAACAAAACAATGGAACCCTCTATTTAATGTCCTCATAATAGTGAACATCCAAACCTAATTTCATTGAGATCCGAGCACTACTGTTCAAGTTATGACATGAACAGACATCGGACGGACGTACGGACAGACGCACAGACGAACGGACGCACAGACGGGTGCAAAACAGTATACCCCCCTTTTTAAAAAAAAAGGGGGGATAATTACTCTCGCATATACTAATCAGTGTTCTGCCACATATGGGGAAGGGTCTATTGCATATCAAGTTGATTTATTCATACATGCACATGCACAGACCAGCGAAATGAGAAATAAACGGTTTATAGCATACTTATGCATGACCCACTAAATATATATTTAAATAGCCCCATACATGTTAGCAGTGGCCATGGTGTGTATATGGAATGGTAAAAATACCACTGATGGTTAGTGCAATGGTGTCATTCGATGATTTGTGTATTTGCTTAATAGCAACCGTTGCTATCCTTAATTAAGACATTTGTCTCACTCTTCTGGTGGGCTATATCTCAAATTTCACATTAGGGTATTACCTTCATCAAAAATGTAATCACTGGCCTTGAATTATGATGCTATAAGCTATAATAGCATTTTCCCAGTCAATTCCATTACCAAGGAGTTGCCACGTGGGAAAGTCTCCCAATCTTATAGTGATCAGAGGTCTATGGGGATAAACCTGTAAAGTTTCAGACCTGTGTCACAAATTAAACATAACCAACATCATGCGACAAGACATGATCTAATTTAAAGGGAAAATACCACGGGGAGCCCCGGGTCAGGGTGTCGATCGCTGTGTGGCATCAGGTTCAAAGGGTTAAGAAAGCTATTGATAAAGTGTGGAACACCAGCTTATTTTATAAACTGAGACAAATTGGCGTTAGCGACTACTATTACAATGTTATTAAAACATGTAAGAGAAGACTCAATTGTGTGTAAGCACCAACTCATGGGAGATAACAGAAACCTTTCTCTCTAATATTGGAGTCATGCAAGGTGACTATACCTGAGTCAAACGCTATTCAAAACCTACATAAATGACCTTCCAGAAATATTAAAAAACAATGTCACCCAGTCTCATTAACACGTTGGCTGCCACTACGAGTTAACCTGTAGTAAACGGTTCCATGTGGAATGCTACTATGAGTTAACTCGTAGTGATGTCTATACCACATAAATAACAAAACCACCAGCAACATCGGTTTATGCGCCAATACATGCCCAACAATCCCATTGATCGATTTTATATGTATAATTAAAATGGCTTGAGATACAACGATTCCCACATCCCGAACAAGATGTGGGTGCAGTTAGAAATCTTGCTAGGACACTCCAATTCACCAGGACCTCTTCTGTACGTCCCTGGTCCATGGCAGACATGTGCAAATAGACCTTTCCCGGACCATATAGAGGGCTTTCATTGCATAAATCAGTAATCAGTTTGCTCTAGATTGTTCAGGTCTCATTTGAAGCTATAGGCCTATAACTGATAATACACCTCATTGTTTGGGGATGGTAAATTATTGGAATTTATGGGTCACTCGCATTTATATAAGAGAATGCACTGGTACAGGATCTGTAATGCTGCACCACCACAGCCTTGGGTTAAATGTGAAAAAGGTGACCTGGACATGGAATACTTGGGTTAAGAGAGTCCAATTTAAGTTTACAATGATAATGTATCAAATTCTACCAACAACACCCATCAAGATAAAGACACCTCACTGCTGACCCATTAATATCAATTATATAGCAGAGCTGTCAACAAATCACAGACATTGTTTATATTGATGCTGGCATCTCTATTAAACCAATAACATTTATAATGACCTCAGACCATCTGTAGAGTGATATACTCAGCTTTGCAATGCAGCACAGATGTACTAGTCTACTGTTAATATCATGTGATGTGTATTTATGAAACTTGTTTTAAATTAGATACCCTAGCTGTCTTTATCTGCACATTGGCATAAGAGACATCAGAAAATAATATAGCCTTATCAATAGCTAAGTAGTCAAAAGGCATGGGATGGAATTGGTGAATTTGGTTTAAAGTCGTTAGTTTTTCAAATTTTGTTAACTTAAAAAAATAATTGTTTTTAATTATTTAAAAAAAATATATTTTATTAGATTTTTTTTAATTTATATATTTTTTTTTTTTTAAATTGAGCAAGGAATTCAATCTAAATTTTTTTTTGAGTGAATATATTTTTTCGAAAAAGGGCCATAACTCAGTTAAAATTAGTCAGATTAAACCCATATTCGAAATCGATCTGTATTTTAGGCTGAGAAACGTACATACCAAATTTGGTTGCGATCAGATAGAAAATCTTTCAGTTATCGCATTATGCGTAAAGTGTCTATGGACAGACAGACGGAAGAACGAACGACGAGTGGTCAATCCGGACGTTGACACTATGTTTATGGGTAAACATAAAAAAGGCCTTTCATGATCGACAGATGTTTAACCCTTCTCTAGCAATATAGTAAATAGCTATGATCGGAAGCATAATCTAGAGTTTTGATGTTGAATTATAAGATATACTGTCATGCACTAAAGAGTACATGTACATGTATAAACAAATGTACATAATAAAACAAATTCTAAATTTATTGGAATTTATGGGTCCTTGTGCAAATATTGCACTAATAGTGTCACTTTGACATCGGTAGGCATATAATAACATTGGAATACCCTAGGACCCCTAATCTGAGATAAATAATCACAGTCCATACCCTGGTGGTCAGTATAATTATAGCTCCCAAGAAAATAATTTAGACAAAACACAAGTGTTATCTATATGAAAGTGTCAATGACACTGTAGCTCAACTTGGAAAGGGAAAATTTAATGTATTAGTCAATGGAGCGATTAGGAATGTGGAAAGTTGAATGTCTAATACTAGTTTATAGACATGAAGAGAAAAGTAAAATCCAAGATGCCTGCTGGCGGCCATGTTTTCGGCCGAAAGACCCCAAAATGAGTCGTTCCCATCTACATGTCATTATTAACATTCATGACAAATTTTTATGATGATCAGACTAAAGGTACGAGCTGTAGCCTGTGCTAAAGAATTTAGTCATACAAAGAGTAAAATCCAAGATGGCTGCTGGCGGCCATGTTTTTTGGCCGAATGACCCCAAAATTACTCGTTCCCATCTACATGCCAATATTAACATCCATGACAAATTTCATAATGATCAGACGAACAGTACGACCTGTGGCCTGTGCTAATGGATTGAATTTTGAAATCCAAGATGGCCGCTGGCGGCCATTGTTTTTTGTCCGAATGACCCCAAAATGACTCGTTCCCATCTACATTCCAATTTCAACAGCCATGACAAATTTTATGATGATCGGACTAAAGGTACGACCTGTAGCCCGTGCTGAAGGATTTAGTCATACAAAGAGTAAAATCAAAGATGGCTGCTGGCGGCCATGTTTTTTGGCCGAATGACCCCAAAATGAATCGTTCCCATCTACATGTCATTATTAACATTCATGACAAATTTTATGATGATCAGACTAAAGGTACGAGCTGTAGCCCGTGCTAAAGAATTTAGTCATACAAAGAGTAAAATCCAAGATGGCTGCTGGCGGCCATGTTTTTTGGCCGAATGACCCCAAAATTACTCGTTCCCATCTACATGCCAATATTATCATCCATGACAAATTTTATGATGATCAGACTAAAGGTACGACCTGTAGCCCGTGCTAAAGAATTTAGTCATACAAAGAGTAAAATCCAAGATGGCTGCTGGCGGCCATGTTTTTTGGCCGAATGACCCCAAAATTACTCGTTCCCATCTACATGTCAATATTAACATCCACGACAAATTTCATGATGATCAGACGAACAGTACGACATGTGACCCGTGCTAATGGATTAAATTTTGAAATCCAAGATGGCCGCTGCGGCCATGTTTTTTGTCCGAATGACTCCAAAATGGAATCACGGAACTAAATGGTTTCCCATAGGCGACAGTGTTAACGTTTCGGCCAAATTCACTGAATTGAAGCCTGCAGGCCATATCAGTGATGTTTACCCGGCTAGATTGACACCAGTTGATCACGAAAATGGTAGAAAAATCATAGGTCATGTGTTTACTTTTTAAAATAAATCCCCAAGTGTACGACAGGGCTATCCCACAGCCAAATTTGAACTGGACAAATCCAGAACTACAGCAGCTAGTTAAATAAATTTCCCGCTCACAAAAATCCATTCCCCCATTCATTCACCAGTTTAAATTATTTAGATATGATGTACAAATCAAATAAACGCGATGTCATCCTTTAATAACGTGTCGCATGTATCAGGTGAAGGTCATTCTTCAGTTACCTTCACCTTTAGCATTCCACGGTGTACTTGTTCCCCGACTCTAGAACACATTTAGCTCCCTGATTCCAAATGACTCGTTCCCATCTACATTCCAATTTCAACAGCCATGAAAATTTTTATGATGATCAGACTAAAGGTACGACCTGTAACCCGTGCTAAAGAATTTAGTCATACAAAGAGTAAAATCCAAGATGGCTGCTGGCGGCCATGTTTTTTGGCCGAATGACCCCAAAATTACTCGTTCCCATCTACATGCCAATATTAACATCCATGACAAATTTCATAATGATCAGACGAACAGTACGACCTGTACGTGGCCTGTGCTAATGGATTGAATTTTGAAATCCAAGATGGCCGCTGGCGGCCATTGTTTTTTGTCCGAATGACCCCAAAATGACTCGTTCCCATCTACATTCCAATTTCAACAGCCATGACAAATTTTATGATGATCGGACTAAAGGTACGACCTGTAGCCCGTGCTAAAGGAATTAGTCATACAAAGAGTAAAATCAAAGATGCCTGCTGGCGGCCATGTTTTTTGACCGAACAACCCCAAAATGACTCGTTCCCATCTACATGTTATTATCAACATTCTTGACAAATTTTATGATGATCAGACTAAAGGTACGACCTGTAGCCCGTGCTGAAGGATTTAGTCATACAAAGAGTAAAATCAAAGATGGCTGCTGGCGGCCATGTTTTTTGGCCGAATGACCCCAAAATGAATCGTTCCCATCTACATGTCATTATTAACATTCATGACAAATTTTATGATGATCAGACTAAAGGTACGAGCTGTAGCCCATGCTAAAGAATTTAGTCATACAAAGAGTAAAATCCAAGATGGCTGCTGGCGGCCGTGTTTTTTGGCCGAATGACCCCAAAATTACTCGTTCCCATCTACATGCCAATATTAACATCCATGACAAATTTCATAATGATCAGACGAACAGTACGACCTGTGGCCTGTGCTAATGGATTGAATTTTGAAATCCAAGATGGCCGCTGGCGGCCATTGTTTTTTGTCCGAATGACCACAAAATGACTCGTTCCCATCTACATTCCAATTTCAACAGCCATGACAAATTTTATGATGATCGGACTAAAGGTACGACCTGTAGCCCGTGCTAAAGGATTTAGTCATACAAAGAGTAAAATCAAAGATGCCTGCTGGCGGCCATGTTTTTTGACCGAATGACCCCAAAATGACTCGTTCCCATCTACATGTCATTATTAACATTCATGACAAATTTTATGATGATCAGACTAAAGGTACGACCTGTAGCCCGTGCTAAAGGATTTAGTCATACAAAGAGTAAAATCCAAGATGGCTGCTGGCGGCCATGTTTTTGGGCGTAATGACCCCAAAATTACTCGTTTCCCGTCTACATGTAAATATTATCATCCATGACAAATTTTATGATGATCAGACTAAAGGTACGACCTGTAGCCCGTGCTAAAGAATTTAGTCATACAAAGAGTAAAATCCAAGATGGCTGCTGGCGGCCATGTTTTTTGGCCGAATGACCCCAAAATTACTCGTTCCCATCTACATGTCAATATTAACATCCACGACAAATTTCATGATGATCAGACGAACAGTACGACATGTGACCCGTGCTAATGGATTAAATTTTGAAATCCAAGATGGCCGCTGCGGCCATGTTTTTTGTCCGAATGACTCCAAAATGGAATCACGGAACTAAATGGTTTCCCATAGGCGACAGTGTTAACGTTTCGGCCAAATTCACTGAATTGAAGCCTGCAGGCCATATCAGTGATGTTTACCCGGCTAGATTGACACCAGTTGATCACGAAAATGGTAGAAAAATCATAGGTCATGTGTTTACTTTTTAAAATAAATCCCCAAGTGTACGACAGGGCTATCCCACAGCCAAATTTGAACTGGACAAATCCAGAACTACAGCAGCTAGTTAAATAAATTTCCCGCTCACAAAAATCCATTCCCCCATTCATTCACCAGTTTAAATTATTTAGATATGATGTACAAATCAAATAAACGCGATGTCATCCTTTAATAACGTGTCGCATGTATCAGGTGAAGGTCATTCTTCAGTTACCTTCACCTTTAGCATTCCACGGTGTACTTGTTCCCCGACTCTAGAACACATTTAGCTCCCTGATTCCAAATGACTCGTTCCCATCTACATTCCAATTTCAACAGCCATGAAAATTTTTATGATGATCAGACTAAAGGTACGACCTGTAGCCCGTGCTGAAGGATTTAGTCATACAAAGAGTAAAATCAAAGATGGCTGCTGGCGGCCATGTTTTTTGGCCGAATGACCCCAAAATGAATCGTTCCCATCTACATGTCATTATTAACATTCATGACAAATTTTATGATGATCAGACTAAAGGTACGAGCTGTAGCCCGTGCTAAAGAATTTAGTCATACAAAGAGTAAAATCAAAGATGGCTGCTGGCGGCCATGTTTTTTGGCCGAATGACCCCAAAATTACTCGTTCCCATCTACATGCCAATATTAACATCCATGACAAATTTCATAATGATCAGACGAACAGTACGACCTGTGGCCTGTGCTAATGGATTGAATTTTGAAATCCAAGATGGCCGCTGGCGGCCATTGTTTTTTGTCCGAATGACCCCAAAATGACTCGTTCCCATCTACATTCCAATTTCAACAGCCATGACAAATTTTATGATGATCGGACTAAAGGTACGACCTGTAGCCCGTGCTAAAGGAATTAGTCATACAAAGAGTAAAATCAAAGATGCCTGCTGGCGGCCATGTTTTTTGACCGAACGACCCCAAAATGACTCGTTCCCATCTACATGTTATTATCAACATTCTTGACAAATTTTATGATGATCAGACTAAAGGTACGACCTGTAGCCCGTGCTGAAGGATTTAGTCATACAAAGAGTAAAATCAAAGATGGCTGCTGGCGGCCATGTTTTTTGGCCGAATGACCCCAAAATGAATCGTTCCCATCTACATGTCATTATTAACATTCATGACAAATTTTATGATGATCAGACTAAAGGTACGAGCTGTAGCCCGTGCTAAAGAATTTAGTCATACAAAGAGTAAAATCCAAGATGGCTGCTGGCGGCCATGTTTTTTGGCCGAATGACCCCAAAATTACTCGTTCCCATCTACATGTCAATATTAACATCCGTGACAAATTTCATGATGATCAGACTAAAGGTACGACCTGTAGCCCGTGCTGAAGGATTTAGTCATACAAAGAGTAAAATCAAAGATGGCTGCTGGCGGCCATGTTTTTTGGCCGAATGACCCCAAAATGAATCGTTCCCATCTACATGTCATTATTAACATTCATGACAAATTTTATGATGATCAGACTAAAGGTACGAGCTGTAGCCCATGCTAAAGAATTTAGTCATACAAAGAGTAAAATCCAAGATGGCTGCTGGCGGCCATGTTTTTTGGCCGAATGACCCCAAAATTACTCGTTCCCATCTACATGTCAATATTAACATCCGTGACAAATTTCATGATGATCAGACGAACAGTACGACCTGTGGCCCGTGCTATTGGATTGAATTTTGAAATCCAAGATGGCCACTGGCGGCCATGTTTTTTGTCCGAATGACCCCAAAATGACTCGTTCCCATCTACATTCCAATTTCAACAGCCATGACAAATTTTATGATGATCAGACTAAAAGTACGACCTGTAGCCCGTGCTAAAGGATTTAGTCATACAAAGAGTGAAATCAAAGATGCCTGCTGGCGGCCATGTTTTTGGCCGAATGACCCCAAAATTACTCGTTCCCATCTACATGTCAATATTAACATCCATGACAAATTTCAAGACAATCAGACAAACAGTACGCCCTGTAGCCCGTGCTAATGGATTGAATTTTGAAATCCAAGATGGCCACTGGCGGCCATGTTTTTTTACCGAATGACCCCAAAATTAATCATTCTGGTCTAAATGTTGATGTCAACAGCTATGATAAATTTCATAATGATCCGACCAAAGGTACGACCTGTAGACTGCATTGTTGACGCCTTACGTACACACGCACACACGGACGAAGGACGACAAAGCCATGGCAATAGCTCAAACTTTACAAAGTAAACTTGAGCTAATAATGATTTTACAGCCATAATATAATAATAATAATAATATTTGTATAGCACTTATCCCCAATAAGCGGGCCCTAAGCGCTTGACATAAACATAAACATGAAATACAAATATACACAATATCAAAGTCATTTTCTGAAACGCCGCGCAAACAAGTAAGTTTTCAATGACTTTTTAAAGTCGTCAAGTGATGGTGACTCTTATATGTTCAATGGCAGAGGATTCCATGCATTTGCGCATGTTACTTTGAAAGATCGGTAGCCAACCGTGATCAAATTAGCACCAGATGGTGTCAAAAGAAGTTTGTCCTCTGAACGAAGTGATCGGTGTGGGACATACGGAACAAGGATATCACTGAAGTATGCTGGAAGAGCTTTTGAGTCATGGGTTGCTATCTGTCACAGGTAGCCAAGGTAATTCTTGCAACATTTCATCTATGTCGTGAGATCTTTTACGACACAGAACTATCCTTGCAGCAGTGTGTTGCAGACGCTGAAGCCTGGTAATTTGGATAGATGGTATACCAGTCAAAAGAGAGTTGCAATAGTCAAGTCGACTGAGAATCAGAGATGAAGCAAGTTTTTTAGCTGAGTCAGTGTTTATGTATTTCCTCATTTGACCCTGTTTTCGAAGTTCAATGTATATTGCCTTGCATATCTGGCTAATATGTGATGCCATAGAGAGTGATCTATCCAAAAATACACCAAGATTCTTCGCGATATCTGAGAAATAAACTTGGTTACCATCAATGGTCATAACATCTATGCCCACCTTTTATATGTATGACGGCTTAGACACCCACATTACTTCAGTTTTGTCACTATTTAATTTTAGTTTATTAGCCAACATCCACGATTTCACAGAACCGATGCTGTTTTCCATTACAGTGAGAAGAAAATAGGGGTTATCACCAGAAATGTAAAGCTGAGTATCATCAGCATACATGTGTGCAGAGACACTTTGTCTCCTGATGATCTCACCAAGTGGTTTGGTGTAGATTAAGTACAAGACAGGCCCCAGGACAGATCCCTGAGGGACTCCATATTGCAGATGAGAGGTTTTGGAAAATGCACTGCCAATTTGAATCCTCTGAAGACGATTAGAGAGATATGAACCGAACCGCGCTGTCAGATATCCCAAAAGAAATTTCCAATCGCTTCAACAGTATTTCGTGATCAAGAGTATCGAAAGCTGTGCTCATGTCAAGCAGGGATACTAGTGAAAAGTTGTTATCGTCACTGGCAAGAAGAAGGTTTGAAGTGATACACAACAATGCAGTTTCAGTACTGTGATCAGGTTTGTATGCTGACTGAAACTTTTCCAGAAGCAAATGTTTCTCCATATGATTTCTCAGTTGTTTGAGGACAGCTTTTTCTAAAAGCTTCGAGACGAATTGAAGGTTTGAGATGGGCTTATAGTTCTTTAGCAAGTCGGCATCCAGAGAATTATTTTTAATCAGGGGAATCACAACGGCCTCCTTAAAACAGTCAGGAACAACACCTTCAGACAAAGACCAATTTATGAGCTTTGTGATTGGTTCTAATATAAAATCAATATGTTCCACCAGTAAAGAAGTTGGAATGGGATCCAAAACACATGTTTTTGAAGTGGATGATAAAATAAGTTCCTTGATCTCATCACATGTAAGCTTGCAGAACGAACTAAGACTGTCACCAACGAAAGGTTTGAACTCTGCTTCAGTGTTTGATACATCTAGCTGGTAACGCAGGTTTGCAATTTTGTCACGGAAATAATCACCAAAAGCATCCAGTAAATCACTTTCTTTAACATTAGTTGGAAGAATTGGTACTTTTTTCTTACCACTTAGTTCGTTGGTTATGGAATAGATGACTTTTGTTGATTTAGCATTCGCGATTTTAGAGTTATAATATTCCGAACGGGCAGATCTAGTCATTTGATTCATACGGTTGTTCTTTTCAACATAGATTTGACGATCAACTGTTAGACCGGATTTTCGCTATCTCCTCTCAGCATGCCGCTTATCAGCTTTGGCACTCTTTATTTCATCATTGAACCACGGGGTAGATGGACGACATTGAATTTTGCGTGTGACTAAAGGCGCATGACCATCCAGTAAAGCGCGTATATTAATGAACCACTGAAGAGAGGATTTCCTTGGATGGGTGTAGAAGGGTGAATATCTGAAAACTGTACAATTTGGAGGATTGCATTGCTCGAAATTCATAGTTCAAATTCGCATAAAAAAACATTTCCATGTTGAACCTGATGACTTACCATGAATTAGGATTTGCTTCGGCATGCTGGAATTTTATTCCCATTGCCATGGCAACATGACTCACTCAAGGTAGGTAGTAAAACATGTCACTCCTGTTACTAACAAACAACAATCAGCTTACACCAAGTGCGGCCATTTCACCCAACTAAAATGTATATATTGTTATTACCTTTTGTTACTTCCAGGAAATAATTAAGCTTGAATAAGCTCATCATAGTAAATATGTTTAAAATCCCTATACTCTGGGTGAATTCGCATATTTCTTGCATAAAAGTGCAAAACTGATAGGCCATGAACTCAAGAGTTCCCAGTTGATCACATATGCATAAGTGTCTACACTTTGTATCAATCCCATTATAATAATAAATGTTTTCTTTGGGTGATTATTTTTTTAGCCAAATGGAAATATGCGCTGGTAACTAGGAGTGACATTGGTAACAGGAGTGACATTTTGGTAACAGGAGTGACACACCTGGTTTTTACAATGTTGTTATAAGTTTTTTTTTTAAATGGCTTATATTGAATTCCTATCTTCTTGATCTACAAGGACAAACACTGGCCAGAAAAAGGGGTGGTGGCAATAACTGTTTGTTGCACATATCTGTCACTCCTGTTACTGTCACTCCTGTTACCAAAAAAGTAACAGGAGTGACAGTAACAGGAGTGACATATATGGTAGTTTATAGAAAATTTCGAAAAATTTTCCAGGATTTGATAACTAATGACTTATGATTTGCACAAAAGACTCAATATAGTATATAAAACATATATTCCTGATAAATGGGAAATGATGGAAAGAAATGATATTGCAGTAACAGGAGTGACAAACAATTAACCTACTCTCTTCATTTGTTCAGCAATGTGCTCCGGTCTGCAGAAATGATTTCAAATCACCGCCTTTTGAACTTTTGTTGGGATTACCTATTTAATGAACTTCTCTCTGGTGGCAGGTTTCTCAAGAAGGCTACTCTACACCCTAGTGTAATGCCTTGTTATACTCTTGTTAACAGGAGTGACACAAAAATTGGTAACAGGTGCAATGTGGTCTATATTTTAAAGTTTGAAAGAAGAAAGTCCATCTTCCAGCTATAGTTGTTATGTTCACGTTTCATGGACTCAAATAAGATTGAATATGTTGAATTTATCTTATATTTTGAGGAAAAAAATGATCTATATAGTGTTGAATGTTGAAAAGTAACATTCAGCAATTTCATGACATGGCCCCAAGTTGGCTCTGTAAAAATCCAACAGCTCAAAATTGATCCAGGTTTTTGCCTGAAATTCATTATAAATATGATGTCACCTGGAAAAAATATTATTTGGTTTACTCCCGTTGCACACTACTCTGTAATTATAGGGCCAATGGTAGTAACATCAAATTGTACAGTTTTCAGATATTCACCCAGAAACTAGATCACCGGAAAATTTAACACTGTCGATGGACTTCAAATCTCGAGAGGTAGTGGTTCATTTAAGTGATATGGGACACACAATGTCTGTTTTGAGAGTTACCAAGAAGTGGTCAGATAAATCGATGTCCTGCACCGTGAGGTTTATGGGTTGAGGGTCAGTTTTGCGAACAATCACCCAGTCCAAAATATGGTTTTGTCGGTGCGTAGGTACGGATACAAGTTGTTTCATGCCCGAATCATCAATTAAAGTTTTTTTGGCTTTAACGTCACTGTCAGTTGTCGAATCAAAATGGAAATTGAAGTCGCCGAGAATAAACAATTGTCTTTGATATCCAACGTAACTATCCAAGAGTTTTGTGAACTCAGTTAAGAACATCGAATTTTTTTGTTTATTTCTTTTATTAGGTGGTGGTCGGTACAGACAGAGGAGAGATACTGAACGACCGGATGATCTGACAACGAATTCACAGAGTTCAAAGGATTTGAATTTCGAGATGGTGGTGGATTTGACTATGAGGGTCTCCGAGAAAATTAACACAATGCCTCCGCCGCGTCCGGTCTTTCGAGCTGAAGAGAACAGCTTATAACCCGGAGGAGTCATTTCCTGCATTATCAGTTCATCTCCAGATAAACTTAGCCAAGATTCCGTTATGAATATCAGGTCGAATTTACAGTCAACCAGGAAGTTATAAATTTTCGCCGTCTTATTCCTAACCGAATGAGCATTGAAGTAAGCCATGGAAAGAAAATATGATGAGGATGCTGGCTCCTATGACTCCTAAACTAGAACTAGATTACCACAGCTCATATATAAAAAGACAATAAGTATATTTCGATCAGTATTTTGGGCTGAGAAACTCATATACAAAATTTGGTTCCGATTGGATAGAAATTGTTTGAGTTGTCGCACCATGCAGAAAGTGTCCATGGACAGATGTACAGATTGATGTACCAACGGACGAACAAAAAGTGGTCAATTCGGATGTCGACATTATGTGTACCATACTAGAGGTGTGACTGTCCCAATGGGACTAAGGATACCCCCCGTGTTTTTAAAATACTAAGATGTTTCACATGTCAGTAAACATTTAGTTAAAATAATAAAATAACAGTTCCCATTGCAAGTGCACAACCCTAACCCTAATCTTAAACCTATTGACCGAAAAATGTAGGAATAAAAGCTCGGACAAAATTATGCATGTTGCGAAAATGTTCTAAGTCAAAAAAGGGGAATAATTCCACACAAAAAAGTCGGACAGACATCATAATCGCAGTTGCACAGGTTCCCATGGTACTAAATATCAGTGCCAAGATTTAAAAACATTAACCGAAAAATGTAGGAATAAAAGCTCGGACAAAATTATGCATGTTGCAAACAAATTTCTAAGTCGAAAAAAGGGGGATAACCCCACCAAAAAATATCGGACAGTCGTCATAATCGCAGGTGCACAATTTCCCATGGTATTAAATATCTGTGCCAAGTTTAAAAAAAATTGACCTAAAAATGTAGGAATAAAAGCTCGGACAAAATTATACATGTTGCAAAAATTTTGCAAGTCGAAAAAGGGGGGATAACTCCACCAAAAAAAGTCTGACAGACATCATAATCGCAGGTGCGCAGGTTCCAATGGTGGTTGATGTCTGTGCTAAGTTTCACGGAAATTGATAAAAAAAAACGACTGAGAAAAACTCCAGACAAATTTGTGTCCATGGACGGACAGATGGGCGACGGACGGACGAGCTGATTCCAGTATACCCCCCTAACTTCGTTGCGGGGGGTATAATAAATACATATTGCAAGTTAGGAATAACACGACTAACAGTGCAGTTTTAAGGGAGCTAGGGAAATTTCCACTATTCACTGAAGCTTTATACAATTCGATAAAATACTGGGCAAGATTCTCTAAATCGGAAGACCCACTGTTACTGGATGCACTTAGTCTTTCAATGGACCTTTACAACAGGAAAAAAGAAAGTTGGTAATTAATGTACTAATAACTCTTCTGAAATACCTACACATTAAGCCAAATAATAGTTAAAAATCTAAAGGTGAATTTAAAATATTGGGGGACTACGGTGGACTCAAAGGTAAAATAAATGCCCAAAGGAGGAAAAACTACAAGAATTGACAGAAAAAAATATGGCAAAAACTAAGAACCTACAAATTATTTTAAAATAACTAGAACCATATCTCTGCAAAGCCTCACACTGTATTAGGGTGACTGGTCTCATGAAAAAACTTTGAATCAGCGCACAAACTTTAAAGACATATTATGGACTTGTTCGTGTGCGTTAAACTATTATGTTAGTATTCAGACAGTATGCCAACTGGAGGAATATAGAAATCTACTACATCGCCGAAAATCTCAAGCAAATCGATCATACCACTCCACAGAAAACATCATCTGAACTACACTCAATTGTAAATATTTACTTCTCGATTCGGGACGCAACTATCGGCGATAAAGTAATGAATAGAACTTAATGAAGAAGACAGAATATGTAAGCTTTGTAAGACAGATGTTGAATCAGAAATACAATTTTAATTATAATGTCCCACAATTGAGCCTTCCGTGAAAGACAACTTTGTTGGGAAAAAGTAAATATGTTACCCTGGTTTCAGCCAATTTGTATTAAATTTGCATGGTTGATGGCAACAGAGGATGATGGTATATATATTACCGGTACTAACTTGAAAGAATTTATGTATAATCTACATGCTTCAAGACTGAATCCAAACGAATACCAAAATAAAAATCTCAAGATATATATTGAAATGTATGTATTGTTTATTCTTCTATTCTGAGATTCATCAAAAGCATTAATATTTTCTTTTCTTTTCTTATTTATATTTATTTTGCAGTATGGGAGACACCTCAACCTCCCCTAGCTATACATACAGCACATTATCTAAATGGTAAACCAACATAAGTTTATGGGTAGCTGCTCCAAAGTAGTTATTACAAATTCATCTCACTATCTGATAATTCTACATTATCCTTTAGGCTTATATATAAATACCATTGAGATACGGTACTGCTATAAATAAATTCTCGATAGACACACAATTATATATATTCTAATGCCAAATGTTATAGGGGGCAGGTTGAGGATTGAGCAATCTTTTATCATGTCACTATAGTCATACACAATCATGTTCTTTTCACTTTAATTATATTAACTTTTGCTATTAATTGACCCACCCGAAAGGGTGTCCTTATTCACAATAAACTTATTTGTATTCGTACATATAGGTTTCTTGCCTGTTAGCGAATAACTATTTGTGTCAATAACATCTTCTTAGCAATTATATACATACCTTTAGGAGTGTTTTCTTCTATCCCAACTGTATGAAGTCGATGTTCAAGGTCACCATCACTGAGAAACCGTGGAGGCAAGTTTCGACCTATAATAGATAGTATGCTATGGATCAATTAGTTCAGACTTAGATAATTATAAAGAGCAATCCATTTAGCAAACTATATATGAGTTATGTCTTGAACTTGACATTTCCCATGTGCAGTTACATGTATACCAATAAATAGGAGAGCAGAGGAATGTGGAATATAACAGATTAGGGCTTCAGCACTGTAGAATATTTTAGAAGTATTTTGATAGACTGAACAATATATTCATAGTCCAAGCATTTTAACATAGCATCTGGGCATTAAAATAGTAAATCTAAGTCAAAGATTTATGTCAGAAAACACAGCTAAGGTTAGATATCACTTTTTACAAATTAGCTATTTATTAAATAATATCTACAGATTTAGACAGAAACTAATAATTGATATGATTTACAATGGGAACCTTAAAAAGTTAAAAAACCATCCAAATCCCTTTGTAAGCAAGTGTTCAGTGGGTAGAGTGATTTTCCACTTCAGATTCTGAAGCTGTGGGCTTTGCAATGGAGAAGTGGTCTCTTTTTCATAAACTAAAGGCAAGATATGTGTGTAAAATGTGGTATCTTATACATTCTTTCCTTAAAATTAAGCCACATGTAGTGATGAATTTAGTTGCATAAAAGTTTAGTTGCTGTGATCATATTATGTTTCTGAAGTCCTGAACAGATTTTAATTCTTTGAGCTAGATTATGTTTGCCTGTGACACCACATCTGCATTTTGGTTCCAATCAGATAAAAACAATTTGAATTAATACATGTATCTCAGCATGTGTGAATTCTATGTTGAATAAGGGTCATAACTCTATTGAAAAACGTCGGATCAAACTCATATTTGAACTCGATCTGTATTGTGGGCTGAGAAACTCATATATCAAATTTGTTTCCGATCAGATAAAAAAATGTTTGAGTTATTGCAACATGCATGAATTCTGCATGCAGTCGAAAAGGGGCAATAGCTACGTAAACAAAAACTCGATCTGTATTTTGAGCTGAGAAACTCATATATAAAAATTGGTTCCGATCAGATAGAAAAAGTTTGAGTTATCGCACCATGCGTAAAGTGTCCATAGACAGACAGACAGACAAATGCACATCCCGACGGATGGATGAAGGAATGATGAGTTGTCAATCTGGAAGAAAAACACTATGTGTACCATACTATGTTATGGGTACACACAAAATCAGGGCAACCCAATATACTCAATGTTTAGTAAATTATTTAATTTAAAAAACATGATTTCATATTTTAATACAATTATAGATTTATACACGTACATGTCTTGTATGCATGTACGGGGAGTTGTTTACAATAAAATGCATCTCAAATGTTGTTATATAATTATATACATACATGTCCTTGTATGCTTGTACATGTGTCATGGAGTACACAATAATATCCACCACAACAGTCCTCGAAATAGGCCACAGCAATAAGCAATACCATGGGAAATACCTTGACAATATGTGCAAATCATGATCTAAACGCTTGTTGTGTGAATGTGCATATTCGCAACTTTAAATTCTACACACAATGAGAGCTCATGTGGGGGAGGGGTAAGTGGGTGTCTGATCGGGTGACACATCTGACAGGATCAGCTAAAATCACACCTACAGTAATGCTCTAAATAATCGACCCCTTAACCACAGCATAATTATGGGTAACTTTTCAGGATTTAGTCGGAAATATTGCTTGTTGCAATTCATCAGAAAGCTCTCAGTGAGAGCTTTCTGATGAATGTTAACAAGCCATATTTCCAACTAAATCCTGAAAAGTTACCCATAATTCTGCTGTGGTTAAGGGGTCGATTATTTAGAGCATTACTGTATATGTTGCTCCCTGGAATGATAGTGACAAGTCAGAATGGAGGACTGGCTGATGGACCACAAAGCCCCTACGGTTGTCAACTTAGGTATAGTGAAAGAAATAATGGCTTACATCCTATCGGTTATATATTTTCCCCACATAAAGAAAGTTGTACATAAATGTATGGATGTATTCTTTCTCTTCAAAACATTAGAAAATTAGCATCTTTACTCCAAAATTAAAAACAACATCCCACAGTGTTAATTGTTTATCAAGTTCAAAACTTTCTAATGAAGTTTCCCCGACATCGGAGAAACTTTGATGTTCTTGAAACATTTGACTATAAGTCTGCATTTGGCACATGTGTACATCCTTGAAAATATCAATGAGCTGAGTTTTGTCACTATATAAAGCGATTTTATCACGCTTATAGTTGCACTGTGGCGGGAAGCAAGTAGCTTGAGGGCCACAACACAAAAGTTTTGGTGTGGGGACTGCCATTTTGTTGTTATGGAATATCGGAATAACGGATGTTTGAATAGCGCAGGAAGAATATTGCGTAACCTATATAAATTTCATACATGCAAATCGCAGCATGCTTTTAGTTGTCATTATAGTGATTGCAGGACTGGGATAATGGCAAATATTATAGGTATGTGACTCAGGTATTCTAACTACCAGGTGTTCATCGGCGCTTTGAGTTAAATGCTAATAGATGTGCGTCATCTATAAGGATGATCGACTGATGACAGTTAAACACAATTTTGAAATTTCATGAACTTTATGTAGCTATTAATAAATAAAAAAATTTAAATCAGCTGAAAACACTGTTTTCTGTTTGAACACAATCAAATACTGAGAATTAGTCATTCGGCTTCAAACAAGTCCGACTGCATGGAAACACCACTTCGATGAGAGTTCATTGGAACTTCATCCATTGAGATTACTCAAACTTGGTATAAATGTTAGAAGTATAGACCCTGCATATGTAAATCGGGTTCTACAGAGTTTACATTCTGTGAACTTCTTTTTCTTTTTTTTGAGCAAAACGAAATGCGCCCAGACATCCGATTTACGCATTTCTCGAGTCTCCATGATACTGTCTACTAGTAGTGAGTCAGAAAGTAGATGTCAAATGATCAGGCCATACTGCATTGAAAACGATTGCATTGATCTTTGCCGACAACTTATGTTTCCAATGACATCGGAATATCAAAGACGATGTCATGCATCTTTGATGTTAAGCCGCCAAAGCCAGACATTGTAACTTGGAATTCATGGAAGACTTTTGATCTCGCACCAGATTTTGACTTTGAGTATGCTTAATTTTGATCAGTCTTTATCCTGGCCATAATTCTTTGTAGCCATTTTTTTTTAGCCACTTTTGAAATAGTTTAGCCACATAATGTGGGATCAATCAGCACAAGATGTAAAACGATATAAACATTTATTTACTGCAAGTTATCAGCACTTATAAGTCATAACAATATACAACATCAACAAATTAACAATAACGTTCAAAATTCAAACATTGTTGAAAATCTTACGCGATTTCACATCCGTCCACTTTCTGAACTCAAGTTCAAAAGGAAACTCATTTATTGGAGGCCCTCCAATTGATATTTTCATGAGAATGTTCAAATATGCTGCAGACAGTCTATTTCATTGCTTTGTTTCAATAAGATTCTGAGTAGAAAATGCTCATTCGCAATCTACAGTTGACACTGGTACACATTACAGAATTGCAGCTAAATTACTAGCTATCGTAAAGAGTTCTTTATTCCTGATCGCAAACTGAACATAATTGTCTATATCGTCCATGTGCTTTTTGATCCTACACACTTTCCTTAATCTCTCAATTTCAATTTCCACTTCTTCCCATTAATGTCAACATCGCGGTATCGTTTCACATAATCCACCAAATGCTTTGAATGCTTTGTGATAACTTGCTTACACTATAGAACGGCCCAAACATTTTGGACAAACTAGAGAGGAACTCTGAGTCTCCGAGTCCTCATCATCATCAGGGCGAAGGCCCTGGTGTCTCAGCATATTTCTCAACTTTTGATATAGTCATAACAGGCGCGAGTCTCATTGTCCCATTCACCACTGTCCGTCCACTACATTAACATTAATGAAATGGGAGAAGCTATCACAAGTTTCTAATTGAGCATATAAATGATTTCACTCTTTTGTAATCAGTTCAAAACCACCATAAAATAATTCCCTTTTGTTACACAAGAAGCCATTTCATAAATCTATGTTTACTCGATTGTGGTAGCGTCTAAAGCATCCACCTCTAGTCCAAAGTAGGAAAATATGGACTGTTACCAGTTGGTTGAAAAATCAAATGTAAACACTATCAGGCATGAAATTTCTAACTGTCCGAAAATTTTAATCAAATTAGGGGGGGTCAAAACCCCACCCCCTCTACACTTCCGCCCTATTGCCCCCCCCCCCCCCCCCCCCCACCCAGGCAACTTAGAAATCAAGAGGAATCTATACATTATTATACCAGTATCAAAAAGCACAGGTAGGGTGGCTGGTTGATAATTAATTCTCTTATCTCCGCCCCTATTTGAACAAACGTGAATCCCCATCTATGAGATCCATTCATTTGGTAATTTTAACAGTTGAACTGAACTTATTTTCCTCAAATTTCCTAAAATCACCCCAAATCTGAACAAATCTAAACCCCAGTCACCGAAGGACCTTCCATACCAAACATACAAACATAAGCTAAATAGACCCGATGGTTCTTGAGACGAAATTGTTTTAAGAATTACTATGGAAGGAAAGAGTTATGGCCCTGGGTTTTCACCTATTTGACCTGATGAACTCATTTGAACAAATCTGAATGTGAGTCGTCTAGGGGACATCCACACCAAAATATATAAACCCATTTGGTCTTTAATATATATCTGGAGAAGAAAACAATTGATGGACGGATAGAGACATAATGACAGATGGATGGATGGGAGAATAGTCTGACATAGAGACAGACAAATTCAATTCAATATACCCCCCAAGTTTTCTTTGCAAAATCAGGGTATAATGAGTTGAACTGGATACTGGTGGTTAAGAAAATAATATTCGAACAGCCAAGCCTGAACATAGTGTCTGACATTTGCAGAATGAGGTCCCCAAAGGGTGAATTTAATGAAGCAATCCTGCAATGCAGGCTAGCATCACCAAATTCACCCTCTGGGGACCTCATTCTGTTTAGGCCTCAACTGCTATGGGAGACATTGCATCAGATTGAAGTTCTCCAGTTAAAGTTGGTGATGTGCACCCATTGGGCACCTCAATTATGCATTTTATCTTCTACAAATTAGGGGATATAGAAACTAAACAAAAGGGAAAAAGTAAGTAAAAATGTCAATTTAAGACCCTATATACTTCCCAGAAGATGAGGCCTAAGCAGAATGAGGACCATGGCTAGTGTATTTGGTGATTGATGCTAGCCTGCTGTGCAGGGTAGCATAACTAAATTCACCCTCTGGGGACCTCATTCTGCAAATGTCAGACACACTAAATTGAGGTTTGAGAACAATAATTTGTTTTGATTTGGCATCAGTGCTGGCTAAGCAATTGTTCACACCCATCAGCCTGATAACATCTCAATTGATGACTGTGTATTTATATTAACTCTCTCTGTAGCTAATACAATTGACTGAATCTGCTGGTGGGAGAGATCATGTGAGTTAGGAGATGAGATGGGGTGGGATGCTGTTGGTTGGGGCAGGGTGGTGGTCTGGGTCATGTGGGGGGGGGGGGGGGGGGGGTGATGGAAAGGGAAAGTTTCCATGATTTCATTTAAGATTTTCATAACTCTGCGGATGTTACAACGGTGTCAGTTTTCGTAAAATTTTTTAATGTTTAAAAAAAATATATATATATATATATATATTGTATGTTAAATTGATCAAGGAGTTCAATCTGAATTTTTTATTTTTATATTTTTTTTTTTTTGGAGTTATGTCCCTGAGTCCACCCCTATTTGACCCAGTGACCCCATTTGAACAAATCTGAACCCCAGTCATTCAAGGACCCTCCATACCAAATATAAGCTAAATCAGCCAAATGGTTCTAGACAAGAAGTCGTTATAAGAATTACCCAGGAGGAAAATAGTTATGGCCCTGGTTTCGCAACTAATTGACCTGGTGACCTCATTTGAACAAATCTGAATGTGAGTCACCTAGGGAACATCCACATCAAATATGAACCCATTCGGTTTTATGGTTCCGAAGAAGAAGATGTTTAAAGAATTGTTGACGGACGACAGACGAGGAGTGATGACTATAGCTCCACCGGAGACTTCCGTCTCAGGTGAGCTAAAACCTGAGACAAGATAATGCAACTTCACGATGATAACATCACTGAAAACAAGCGACAACCAATCAGATATACAGAGAAGTGAACAAGCTGATATGGGATTGGTTCAAGCGTGTATATAAAATTTAAAGTTTTCAAGTTTCATGAGGTATATCTTATGAATTAAGTTTATCAGCCGTGTATCGTATTTACCTGTGTTATTTATATTTATAGTTGATTTTCGTAGTTTATTCAATAAAGTCACATTAATCAATAATGCAGTGTTTGTGTCTCGGTCGCTCTTAGTAACAGCAGCAATATATTCCGAAGGATGCATGATTTTCTATTAACCGAACACCTGGACCGAACCCAGAGGGTGTTCGCTTCTGAGAGGTTTTACTGTACTGCTTTTGAAAACAACTACACCAACCTATATGAGGCTATACACAATTAAGCTGGCTTTAGTTGAAACAGTACACATCCATATTTTTGATTACCCATTTGGTTTACCACAATATTACATCTAGCTAGAATATATATATATATACCTTGTTGTGCTTGGACATTTGTCCGATGGAATAATGCTGAAAGAAAAAATAAAGCAGTATTACACAAGTTCTTCTGTTTCCGGATAACTTAGTATATTTCCCATATTTAAATAATTTCTGAATAAGAAATTGCAATAAATTTCTTATATGCCTCTTAAAAAAAAAAATTGACATAAGTAATTAATACAAATATCAGCATCCCTCATCACTTTGAAAAAGAAATTCTCTGTGAACACAAACTATTTTGTTTAACCAAGTTTCATTACTAAATCCAGTTTGATGAGTAGTTCCGTTATAAAATGTTCAGATAGGCCGTTTGTCGAACTCATTATCTGAACATAATGAGTAAGAATTGTTTTTAATACATATGGAAAAATTCATTCAGCATATGCTGAGAATGTAATTATCAAAATTGATCAAACACACTTACCCAGTAGTAAGGACAGGCACAGCAGCTCCTGTAGATGAGGTCTCGTCATTCCTCTGCTTTAGGCCAAGCCTCGAAAATCAGCCTGCAAGTGAAATATGGAATGTCATTGAAACACATTGATATATAACCAGACTGATTATTCACTGGCAAGCCCTAAATAAAACCATTTATTACACGATTGCTAGATTTACAGTAATACTGCTGTGCCATATTTACAATTCTGTTTGCCACACATGTTCCATATGCATTCTATTTGACATCACACTATATAAATGAAGTCCGCTTAAACCATGAAACCAGAGCATTAACATCACACATAAAACAAAAACAAGCCATGTACATGTATGTGCCTGAATAAACCTTGATAGTTGTTTTAGAGTTTTATGTTATCAAATCAACCCACTTCAAAGGCCTGAGTCCCTTTAATATTAGTAGTAAAATCAAATTCATAAAATTTGGCCTGGAACCCTGAATACATCTTTCATAATTCTTATATTCCTCATTGCCAGTTTGAAAAGGGACCACTCACACAAGTTTTCAACAGCTGATGTAAGGTAAGGTTATACAAAGTATTATGAATACTAATGGGTTAGTAGATCTATCATAGATTGTCTATCAGACTATCACTTGCTGGCAACGCTTCCAGCAACAGCAATAGAAATTTATAAAACTCGTTTTAAAAGCACAATTGCATTATTGTTCCCTGAAAACACACGATAACATTTGGTGTTACACATATATATCACCAACATGTAATGTATATAAGTGTTTTAAAAGATACACATATCTCAGCTGAGCATGTAATTATAAAAAAATATATTACTGTTAACCAGGGTGACTTGAGACACCGAGGTGACTTGAGACAAAATAAGATATGCCATGTTTTAAAGGACTAAAACTAAAGCACAAGTGTTCAAGCATCAATATGAATGTGTTTTATCCTAATGACAGGTGTTTAAAACTAGATCATAGATTGTTATTAATGGCACAGACATTAATTGAAAGAAATTAAGCTGCTGGTCTGAGCATTTTTTTTTCCAAACACTGCCCACCATTTGAAAACTTCCACTTCATCTCAGACACAACCGGAACTATCTGAATAGGAATACAACCGAGACTAGAAATACTGATGGGATGTGTCAACTAATTGTCTTTATATATAGGATTTAATATTTTTTTATTTTAGAATAAAATCATATTTCTGACATACCCGGGGTGACTTGAGACACTGTTTTAAGTTACCACACTTGCGTGCATTTACCATGTTATGCCAGGATACCAATACCCAGTATACCGACTACTAATTTACTAGCACACCTACAGGTATGTATAACTAATATCAATACCAAATAACGCTGATATGATACCCCAGTTATTGAGCTATCCTGCTCCCCCTAACTGTAGAGCCTACTGGAATGTAATGTAATGCACAATGACTAGAATGGACCCAGTGACGCAGTTTGAAACCTTAGCCTGATAACATCAGAAATAGCAACCCAGTTGAAAAGTTATATTTTAAATGTTTTGTAATATTTCAGTATGATGTCTTTATTTGGTTTATATCAGTACACAGTATAATATGATGCACAAACTACCAGAAAATTGAACCATTCTATCCAAAAGATCTCTTGAAGGATCGAGGTTAACATCAGGTTTATGTGTCACTACTCATCTATCTTAATTTGTGCCTCATCTAAATCATGAAATTATAGGTGGCACGCCAAATAATGTCAAGTGAATGTTAAAAGGGAAAGTTTAAATGGCTGTTCAAACTAGTAACTTGTTTGACAGACGAGTGAAAGTACCCGGCAGATGGTTGTGATCATGTCAACAACATATCGTCCACTGTTAACATTTGTAAAGATACTTGATACACACAATTGATGCCATTTATAAATGAAGTGCCACATGCACAATTGCATTGTTTTCTAATATGGATCAAAGGTTCCATAACTGAAGCCCCAGTGAAGTATGTTGCATTGCTAACATCTGATGTGTAATGCAACCTTCTTTCTCCATTGCATTGTCATTAGTCTATCCTACTACTTGAGTCACATTAGAGCAATTAAACAAGTTGTTCATATTTATTTTGAGCAAAGTTGAAAATAAAATGAAAAAATAAAATGAAAAGCCACCCGCCTGCATGTCACCAGTTATAAACACAAGTATATTTTGTTTTGGCCTAAGCTCTGGAATGGAAAATCCGAACAAAACGATTAAACCCTCTATTGTATGTCCTCATAGTAGTGAACATCCATACAACCTTTCATTGAGATCCGAGAACCACTGTTCAAGTTATGACCTGAAAAGACATCGGACAGACCAAAAAGCAAACAGATGCAGACATAAACACCATGTGGGATAAATTTAAAGGAGGAGTGTCAGAAATAGTGAAAAACAGGGTACCGGTACCAACATTGGCAAAAAGAAAGAGAGGAAAGCTACCATGGATGAATAAAAAACTGTTACAACAAATCAGGAAAAAGGAGAAATTATATAAGATATATATTAAAGAAAAAAAAGACATGGGATAAATACAGACACCAACAAAGATTATGTAGAAGAGAATTCAGACGAGCGGAGAGTGACTATATCAACAAAATCATTGAAAAAGGAAAAGAAAAGAAGACCACAAAACCCTTCTGGCGTTTCATGAAAGCGAAAAAACAAGACAACATCGGCATGATAAACTTTTTCGCAGCAGATAATTGTTTGCGGAAAGCGTGCAACAAATTACTCAGCTTCCTGCATACTCACTGCAACCAACTCTTGAGCTAATTAAGGTGAATTTCAAACAAATGTACAAAACAAGAATCTAAGACCAAAGAAAAATAAAGGTTTGGGTCAAGTTACATGTCAGAAAAATTGGGGCCAGTATGGTACCCGGTATAGGCAAGCTTGAAATATAATTTTTTTTATATAATTTTGACATTCCTATGATTTTTCGTCTCTTAATGCATGATTTTCTTTGTATATAAAGCGGTAATAAACACAGTATGCTTTGACAGATGATACCAAACAGTCCATTCTGAATACACAAATGTATGAGAAATTATAATTATTTTTCAACAAAATTCTTGACACCATGAAAATCTGGGGTTGGTGTGTTTAGAATAGGCTGGGCTGGTATACTAGTAGGGAAACATGAACCACAAAAATTTGTGGGTATATGGTTAGCATTTTAATGTCACACTAGGAAGAATGTGTGCGGGTCAACATATGGCCTGTACTAGTAAATTTATGCCCTGGATAACAGATAAAAGAAATAACGAGGCACAATTTAAATAATAATTATATTGGATCTAAATTTAATTCAATTGCAATATTGTTCTACGTAAATAATGTGCAGACACACCTGGCTGTACCGGTACATAGATCATGTCATGAAAGTCTACTTTGGCTATGCCCGTACATAGAGATCGTATTCCATCATTTGACAAATGGGAACTTTTTGATGTTCTGTTGGGGAACTTCATATGCGTAAAACATGAACATGTACCTAGACAAACATTTACTGGAACTTGGATTCTGAACTTTCTGAAGCAGCATGTGGATCAGCAATCTGCGAAGGCGGTCACATATAATTGAGTTTGACATATTGTACCATCGTTTGTCCATGTACTAGCAGTAGTAGCTAGTACGTACATATGCAAAGTCGTTTCATAAATGACTACTAGTAAGTACCGGTACTAAGGCCGATGGGGTCATTGTCACAATGCTCCGGTCACATTCGTAACGGTTTATAGCAAGCTTTTTAAATCGATCACAAATGTAGCCAGCTTTTCAACGGCGATCACATTCGTAGCCAGCTTTTCTAATCGCATGCTTTATATGGCGCGAAATATGACGTCATCGCGTTTGTGACTAAAATGTCAACATCATGCTCCAAAACTGACTTTGTTTATCAACTTAAATTACATTAATGGCATATAATTCGAGCATTCTAACGACATTGATCGGAAACCTCTCAGGTTATTAGACAGAACTATTAAATATCAATTTAAAAGTCAAGTTGTTTTTCATCCACCAATTCAGAAAAATTACCGTAGATTATTTATAACCTAATCGTGTTCACCGATGCTAACATGAATATGAAAAGCTGGCTATAAATGTGATCACCATAGAAAAGCTGGGTACAGTTGTGATCAATTTAAAAATCTGGCCACGATTGTGATCAATGCCTTGTGACAATGACCCCATCAGCGTACTAACTTGAACTTGACACAGGATTTGTAAGATGATCGAACAATTTTAAAAGAATGTTCCTTGAAGTAGGGATAGTAGGCGAAAATTTCAAAATCAACTATATACATTGTGTTATATATCATTTGAAAGGGCATTGCAATGTGAATACAAAAGTGAAAGAATTTTGAAGATTGCCCTTGTTAAACAAAAGTTATGGCCCTTTGTATTTTCGGAAAGTCAGAATTTTTCCGCCGGTCCTTATCGGTCCTTAGTTTGAATCTTGACAGTGAGGGTCCAATCACCTATATTACCTTCAATAAAAGTTTCAACATACATTTATGTTCATGTCATGTATCATTTTAAAGGGAATTTTATCCTGAAAAATGTTATACATGAATTTAGGGTAAAGGCCTTCTATATCTTGAGTTATACCCCTTGGATGTTATGGAAATTCTATATATATATTCTTGTTGGGTCAAAAACTGCTAAAATTCGAAACCCGTTGAGTGCCGATGGATTGTAATCATCTGTATCGACTATGGCAAATGAGCTGAGGCAAATACAAATGAATGTTATATATCATTTGAAAGGGTATTTCATTCTGAATACAAAACACTAAGCATTTCAAAGATTCCCCTTATTATTCAAAAGTTATGGCCCTTTGAATTTTGTGGGAATCAGATTTTTCTGCCAGTCCTAAGGTTCAAATCTTGCCAGTGGGGGTCCAATCATATGTCTTGCATATAACTTCATCAAATGTTTCAACATATACATTTATATTCATGTCATATATCATTTTGAAGGGAATTGTATTTAAAAAATTACTATAAATTAATTTAGGCCATTGGACTTCTATACAGTATCTTGAGTTATATCCCTGGGATATTATGGAAATTCTATATATATATTATATTCTTGTCGGCTCAAAAACTTCTAAAGTTAAAAACCCGCAGATTGCCGATGGCTTTAATCATTTGTACCAACTATGGCAAATGGTCTGAAGAAATTACAAATGCATGTTATACTTCATTTGAAAGGGCATTTCACTCTGAATACAAAAATGAAACCATTTTGAAGATTCCCCTTGTTATTCAAAAGTTATGGCCCTTTTTCCTCCAGTCCTAGATTCAAATCTTGCCAGCAAGGGTCCAACCGCATGTACTAGTACTACCATTCAAAAACATTTCAACAGACATTTATATTTATGTCATATATATAATTTTGAAGGAAATTTCATTCCGAATAATATAATAACTCAATTGAGGCCATTTATAGCCTTCTATATCTTAAGTTATATGAACTTATATCCCTAGGATATATGGAAATTATATATATACTGCATGTAGTATATATCTGTGTAGGGTCAACAACTGCTAGTTTGTCTCAAATCGAGTGCCAATGGATTGTAATCATATGGATCAGAGTAGTGAGAGTACTGACTATGGGAAATGGTCTGAAGCAATTAAAAATACATGCCATATATCTTTTTGAAGGGATTGTTTTATTCATCATATATCTGACCCAGGGTCTGTTACAGATGAGATATAAGATTCCCAAATCCCCATCCTGTTCAAGAATTCATTCAGAATACAAGTCGGTTTTTCTTAGACAAAACACCTAACCATATCTATGGCATAATTGTCTGGTATTCTCCTGCAATAAAACTTGTACATGTAAAATTTTTAAATTCACAAATTTCACAGTACCCTTGGAACATGTACTGGGCCAAAAAAGATTGTGCCATATACTCTGTAATTGTGGGGGTGATAACCACCCGCCTGACATCACCGGATTGTGTGCGAGTTGAGTGTTAACTTTTAATCTATCAGGAACTGTGAGACATGTCTTTTATATTTTGAGGAAGACATTTTCCATACATGTACCTCCTCATTTTGGGCACATTTGGAGAACAAAACCATGTCCGACCTCTTTGCATTGTTCGTTCATTTCTTTAGGTGTGAACTGCATAAATAAAGACAATGAAAATTTCACATATTCCATATTGATTGTATAATCCACTTTTTCCAAAGTAGGCTACACTAATTAATGTGGTGACAGTATTGATATCTGATCAACCACCCTTTTGATATGACACATCCAGATGATGTGAAATCCAGATTATCTAATATACTAGAATGTCGTATCATAGCCTACTTGTTACTGCATCATATACGGTAGGTACCGATATCCTTCGAGTTCTAATGATATTGATAATATAATGTTGAACAGAGGTCTAGGTAACCGTAACGTATATACATGTCTATCATATCATGACCAAAGGCTCAGAGTGTCAAATTATTTTTCAGATGCAACAGACTTGCCAAAAGTTTAGAAGTATACAAATTCCTTTTGTACACCCATTGGATTTATCCTACTGCACTACTGCAGTGGGCCTACATGTATGGGTGAAAAGTTTCAAACTGATAGCAAGTAATGTCTGTCCAAAAAGGATAATAATTTTAGAATTTTAGGCTGAATAAAAAATTCACATAAATTAATTTATGACTGGAAAATCAATAGAATAAATCATTTCAACCCAGCTTTTTCTGTCTGAATTTTCAAACTGATATGTGTGAAGCATGAAATTTCGAACTCATTAAATGGTGTTGGTCCAAAGTTTGAGGGTGAGACCCCGACAATGTACACTGTATAACATTACACCGCTCCCCATCGATCGTTACACCCCTGCATACCATCAGATACATATAGTTTACCAGTATAAAACAATGAATTTGATGAAAGAATAATTTATATTGAAATGGAAATAAAACATTTAAGTCTAAATAGTTTTAATATCACCCAGAAACTTGGCCAAACACTTATTGAACCTGTCGCAGTGGCATTACCACAGTGTCAACACGTCCTTACATTCCATACTCCTCCACTGGGTTAGTGGGTTTCATCTATCAGTAACAACAACAACAACAACAAAAATAAACAAATCAAAATATTAAATCAAGATAGGGTACTTGAAATAAAATCTCAACTGCCAATTTATTATTATTGTAGTCTAGAGTAAGTTTTTTTAAATGTGAGATATGGAATACATGGAAAACGCTGTGTAATTTTGACCACGTCAACAGCGCAACACGTGGATTTGTTGACAAAACGCGAATGCACGATCATACATTGAGGTCAAAAATACAAAAAGGGCTCCAGAGGGTGCGCTAAATACCGATATATTCTTGAAGATAAGGATCTGGGGATTATGTTTATGAAAGAAATTATGTCCGTTTGGGTCCGTTAAGGTTACACTGGTGTAAATAAGGTTCCGAGCGACATCTAGCGGATGCGGGAGGAATATATAGGAGAGAATAAAATAGACACTGGGCCATGATTGGTCAATAGCCTTGTGTGCTTTTCACATAAAAAAATCATCACACCTCTTCCCTATGATTTCCCATAGGTAAAATAACAATTGGCACAGGAATTAACCCTTTGTAGTGAAGTTTGAATTTTTTGGTGTGGTCTAAAATATGACTGTATTTTTTTATGCGGTTCTGACACTAGTTACGAAAACATAAGATTTAAAGGCGAATTCCCTGCTAGACAGACATGATTTTTTTGTGTAAAAAGTTTCCCAAAATGTCAATTTTTCAGATTTAAAGAAAATTTTGGACCCAACATTTATATTGCCAACACTATACGCTAAAACGTTAGCACTGAGGCCTATGGAAAACATTTACACCAGTGTAACCTTAAGGTGTTTTATGCCCTTTTAATCAGCGCGCATAGTAAAATTTGCACGAAAATAGGCAACGTTCTCGCTACTTTACAGCGATCAAACGAGAATAATTTGCATCAAAAAATATTTTTTCGAGCTTGACACGATAGGTCATGTATTCAAGATTATGCAAATTTTTTATTTCCACATGATTTCATTGGTAGGTCACTCGCAGCAACCAGCCAATAAGCCGCATCGAGAGCATTCGAGATCTTAAAATTCAAAATGGCGGCGGGCATACGTAAACAAGAAAGTCACCTTGACCGCTGTATTCCATGCGTTCTCATATTTAACACTTGTATTAAAAACAAACCTTTGCAACTGAACATGATAATCCTATAACACATGAACACAATAAGCTGAAAAATAATGACATTTAGCATGTTTAACTTGATATACTGGTGAGGTAAAGTTTGATAATTTAGCATTGTGCAGAATGGGGAAACGTACATGTAATTACGTCGTTGGCTTCCCATCGCTACTTGAAGTTTATGACCTTAATCTTCATCAACTTCCATGGCTTCTATGCATGATCCCTGGGGAAAATCAATTCAAGTTCAACTTATTCTAGGGCAGCCACCTGCACTGCACTGGAACATCACTGGAATTTCATGGTTGATCAACTGAATCCGAATTTCATGGTCATTGAATTTTCCTATCCAGTCTACACTGTATTAAGGACTTTGCTAACCCAATTTTCCCCAAATTTGATGGAGTCAAAATAAAGGTTTATGTTCACTTTTGTTAGTAATCACAGTAACCAAACACATGAATGCAACATGTTAAGAGCATTATTAATGGTGGAATATGTTAGAAATACTAAATGTGAAATTTATAGAGGTTTTTAAAATCTATTTTTTTCGAACCCAAAATCAATAAACACAAAGTCCATATCAAAGAAAAAAATATGGCAATGTCTACTGAACACTGTGAAGAATGATGAACAATAAAATAATATTCATATTTATCAAGCATTCTTTGATAAAATTACTAAGAACCAATTGTTTACAAATCATTGAGTAAGTTACCTGACATCGCTTATAGTGAGGTGGAAGTTAAATGTTAACATCTGTGGACAGTGGTGTGTTGTGAATCTCTTGACAAAAGAATTGTCTAATCCCCAATCTGATGTACCCCCATAGCCCAGAAACTAGGTCACCAATCATCCTGAGTCAGGATAAAGTACAACACTGGCTGGTCATAATCCCCATGAACCCCAACAGACTTGAGTGAACATTATCTTGACCCATCAAATTCAGTTCCCAAATAGCTTTGCTGACCAATGAAAGCTACCATTTGTAGACAACTGCTTCCAAGCCAAAAATCTTAATAAAACTGAAGAAATGTGAGTATATCTTTATTGTTCATCATTCTTCACAGTGTTCAGTACACATACCCATATTTTTTTCTTAGATATGACCTTTGTGTTTGTTGATTTTGGGTTCGAAAAAATAAATTTTAAAAACTTCTATAACTTTCACATTTTGAATTTCTAACATAATCTACCATGAATTATACTCTTAAAATGTAGTATCCATGGGTATGGTTACTGTGATTAGTAATAAAAGTGAACATAAACCTTTATTTTGGACTCCATTAAATTTGGGGAAAATTGGGTTAGCAAAGTCCTTAAACTGTTCATCCCATTCAAAATTGGCGAGCTCGCCGGTTTCCGTGTCAACACACCATTTCACTTCGAAGTTTGAGTTTAAATTTGGATGTAATTGTAAACATAGTTCAGTCATGAATGTACATGTAGTGCGTATCCTTCTGGAAGCATCAATCTCATGAATCTGCGAAAGCGGTCATCACTGGTCATGTTCAATGTTGACCTATTGTAAACAGACGATTAACAGTACTATTTCCTTCAAGTTCACATATGATCAAGAATGATTACGGTATTCCAATTTATTAGTTTCACGATGTGCATACACTGTCATAATAATCATATTCCATATAATTAATTAATTATATTCCTCAATGTTCCATCAACTTCAACAGATCCACTGAATCGATCATGGCAGCGGCGGTTTTTAATTTCAAAATTTGACCGCTCAAATTTCGCCTGTTTGAAAAGGCATCTTGCAGAAAGAAACGGATCATTGAGGTTGTTTTATGGGTATTTTGCTTCATCTGGATTATTTCTACACAAAGAATATACAATCAATGATTTATATTGGCATTATATTAATAACTGATATATCTAAAACGGCGCACATTTTGTATGACTCAATTCCATATTCCAGTTCCCGTTTCACTTTTTAATTTTATAACTTTCGATTTCAAAGGGCACATCCGCCATGATATATTTGTTTTGTTTTCAAGATAACAAACCCAGGATCGCGACAATAAAGCTATCCGACAATAGAACTGTTAAAGCCACATGGGGTATTGAACCTTTTAAAAACATTATTTGGAATTTTGTTGTCCATGAATTGCATAATCCATCGCTTGTTAGATCGGAATTAAAAAAAAATAATCAGCCCCCGAAATTAGGAAAAATGTCCCCACGGCAAATTTAATCAAGCTGAATATGGATATCACAATAATCACATGTTACCACGGTGTTTCACACAGCATTGCTGTATTTTGCTGTGGATTATGTTGAATCAATGATGCAAATTATCAAACCCAAATTTTAAACAAATATATGGTGAAAAAAAAATTGAAATATTCCAAGTTTAAAACGCACATGTGGCGAACAAAGATTCCAATGCACTAACTGCGAACTTGAAACTAATATAAAATTCACTGTGAACTTATCGCAAACTTTTGCATCCAATCTAAATTTACTGCAAAAAAATATACATGAAATATTTGTGGATTGCTAAAATAAAAACACTCGGCCAAGGATTGATGCCTTAATTAATTTAATGTTTCAAATTATTAAATCCAAACTTTAAATAATTATTTTGTGAAAAACAAAATGAAATTCCAAGTTTGAAAATCACATGCAGCGAACAAATATTCCAAACCAAGATTCCAGCACACTTACCGCAAACTTGAAACTAATCTAAAATTTACTGTGAACTTATCGCAAAATGGTTTGCCTTGAATTTAAATTTTCTGCAAAGTTGCAGCAAACAAACTAAATTTACAGCAAAGTTGCAGCAAACAAAAAGTTTGCGGCAAAGATCTGCGAATATGTGCAATTGACTTTCTGCGAACAAACCATTTGCTGCAAACATGCCGCACATTTGCCGCTAACTTGCAGCAAACAACCATTTCGATAAGGGATATTAAAGAAAACAGAGACATGGGATAAATACAGACACCAACAAAGATTATGTAGAAGAGAATTCAGATGAGCGGAGAGTGACTAACTATATCAACAAAATCATTGAAAAAGGAAAAGAAAAGAAGACCACAAAACCCTTCTGGCGTTTCATGAAAGCGAAAAAACAAGACAACATCGGCATACCTCCACTCAAGAAAGGAATAACACTAACCACCAACAGTATAGAGAAGTCTGAATTGCTCATCAACCAGTTCCGGTCAGTTTTCACCAAAGACCCAGGTCATGAACTACCGCGGACCTACCGAAAAAGGCACTGGACATAGAGAATGTGAAAATCGTCAAGCCAGGGGTAGCATAAAACTGCTATCAAACATAAAAACATCCAAAGCACCTGGCCCCGATGGCATCCCAAACAAAATCTTGAAGATCTGTGCCGAGGAAGCCGCAACATCACTCACAACGACATTCCAATGATCGCTTGACACAGGTGAATTACCAACTGACTGGCTCGAGGCTAACATCACACCAATATTTAAAAAGGGCAACGTCCATGCACCTGCCAGAAAATTACAGGCCCGTATCACTAACCTCGGTGGCCTGCAAAATCCTTGAGCACATACTATGCCGTCACATCAGAGACCACCTTGAAAAATACGATATCCTCACCGACAGAAACCATGGATTCCCCTCTGGACACTCCTGCGTGACAGGATTTTTCAAAGGCATTCGACACAGTACCTCACCAAAGCCTACTACACAAACTTAACAGCTATGGTGTTACAGATCAATCTCTCAAGTGGATAGACACCTTCCTAACAAAACGGCAGATGAGAGTAGCAGTGGAAGGGGAATTCTCAAAACACATAGCAGTCAAGTCCGGCATACCACAGGGTACTGTACTTGGTCCTCTCCTCTTCATGTGTCACATATTAAATGACTTACCACAAGCAGTCACATTGCAAGTCAAACTCTTCGCCAATGATTGTCTCCTCTACCGCCAAATAAAGAACCAACAAGAACATATTGCTCTTCAAGAAGACCTGAAGTCATTAGAAAAATGGGCAGCTGTTTGGGGCATGCGGTTCAATGCGAAGAAATGTAACATCTTATCAATAAAACCCACGTCAACGCATATGTACCAACTGGATAACCAAATACTACAAACAGTTGAAGAAACACAATACCTAGGGCTAATCATCACCAACACCCTCACTTGGTCATCCCACATATCCAAGATAGTAAGAAAAGCAGGCAGCACCCTTGGATTCCTCCGTCGAAACCTCAGGAGAGCGGACAAAAAACACACAAAAATGGCCTATGAATCCACAGTTTAAGATCCACCCTCGAATATGCAGCGGAAGTTTGGGATCCATACCAGCAAAAAGATATCAACGTCATAGAGAGAATCAACAAAAGAGGGGTGCGATTCATCCAAAACAACTAGAACAAAAGGGGCCGTAACTGAAATGCTAATGGAACAACTTATGGAGCCACTACACCAAAGAAGAAACACGATGAGAATGAATTTAACCTGTTCGGCAGAGTAGTCGATGGGCTGGTGCCGGCTATTCTATCAAAAGACATATTAATACCAAAAAAGAAAGGAAGGAAAATAAAGGCGAAAAAGTACCCAGGCTTTATAACATCGAACCTTGTTGAAAAGGAGGAGTGTATTAACTCCAACTCCATCGAAAGGATACGAGCAAACACGGCACAATTTAGACACTCATTCTTTGTTCGAGCTATCGAGGATGGAACAGCCTGGAGGATAGCACATGCGAGGAAACAACGGACAAAACAGCATAGTCCTGCCACAGTGCAAACACAGTCGAGAGGCTCCAGTGCTGAAACACATACAGATACAGATACATTTCCAGATAAACAAAGATGAATAACTCTAGAATGGAATATCTGAACAAAACGATGGAACGCTCTATTGAATGTCCTCACTGTAGTGAACATCCATACCAAATTTTATTTAGATCTGAGGACTACTGTAAGTTATGACATGAACAGACATCGGACGGATGGACATATGGATGGATGGATGGACAGGTGCTAAACAGTAACCCCCCATTTTTTTTAAAGAGGGTATAATAACTATTTCCTAGTTCCAGAAGCTCCTATTGATTTTTCTCTTTGACTTAACCCTTTGAACCCGAGAGACCGGAATACCGGTCCAATCCTTATATTCCTATATCCCGGAATACCGGTCCGGAAATCAGACGTTATTTGACATGAAATTACAGCTCAACAAACGCACCTATCAACTAGAGGTTTACTTCTACTTTGCACACACGCGTCACATGTTTACCCATGTGACTTTGATAGACAACCTGGTGACAGAGGTTCTGTTTTTTCGCGCATGCGCAGAGGCATATTTTGAGAAAAAAATCTTTTTTTTTATCGCCAGAAAAGGGGAAGTATTTCGGTAGAAATTTCGCGATCAAAGCCCAAATTAACTAGAATTATACTTTGCGCAAATGAGTCACATCCATGTTCATAGCTCTGACTTTAGCAGCCAAATTGGAAACGGGGGTCTCTTTGCGCACGCACACATGTGCATTTAGAGAAATGCGTTTTATCGTAGGCAAAGGATAAGAATTTCATGATAAATATATAGCGCTACCAAAGGAAGCCACAATATAATATACATGTATATTGGACGTGGAATCGACTGTCTCGTTGAAATTAATACTGTGTGACATATTTCATCGCAAACTAGTTCAGTTAGCATAGTATATTGCCGTTTAGTTGAGCATGTATACATGTATATACGTCCCAGTTAAGAGCATTATGAGTTACGTCGTCGGAAACACTATATAACGTCAGGCGCCTCGGGTTGGGGCCATTTAACGTTCAGGACGTCAGGGTTCAAAGGGTTAATATTAATTTGTACTTAAACGTTGATGACATGCCAATAATAATAGACTTTGTGATGTCTAAGCAACAGTTAAACACTTTCAACGTCAGTGGGCATCAATTGAATAGTTCCCTTAGGAAATTCTTAAATAAACAACGTTTGTGGAACATTTCCCACCTATGAATATTTATCAATCTCCTCTTGTATTATTTGTTTTTTTTCTGTTTTTCTATATGTCATCTGCTTTTATTACCTGAACACCAGGTTACACCCCTACAAATGAATAATAGGCCATCCCAATGTATACTTTTATAACTGATGTGAGATTCCGTTTGGTAAAGAAATGATTAATAATTTAGCTGAAAATAATAGAGCTATAGAAAGGGCGATAGTTTTTTAACTCTATAAAACAATTGCACAATATTGAGAATGCAATGTTATAAGGTGATAGCTAGATACCATCATGAAGAAGCAAACAGAAAAAAAGACATAAAAGCATAAAAAGTGAAAAATCCCTGATTTTATGAAAAGTCCTACTGGTCTGAAAATAAGAGGACTCATTGTATATTGCAATGTAAATATAATGACTTTGTGATACCTGTTGGTATCATTTAGTGGATATATGGTAATAAAGGATATTATTATTATTCGATTAATCGACTATCCTTTGACAGGTGCGGTAGTCGACAGTTATTTACTTTCGTCGACTAATCGCCAAAGGGGGGTGGGTATGGTTGTGTATGTAAGCAGTACTGTGCACAAATGCCATACCTGGAAGTAAAAGTTAACAGTGTGTAGCACAATTCACCACCCGATAGCATATTCTCTTGCCAATTCTGAATCGGCTTCATTTGTTTTTTATGTCGCAGCAGCTGGTCGCAGCCAAAGTTTGATGGTCATCTTCAAAGAATTCGATGTGCCACATGTTCTCATGCGGCTTCCTTTAGCTTTGAATGGCTTTGATGTCATGTTACGCCTAGAAATTATGTTTAACTGTGAATGTATGTTCCTATGGATTGGTAATTAACGATCATTATAGCCAATATGGACGACGTGCATCGGACTGCATCTATATGTTTCATTTTTCAAATTTCATACCGTGAAACGTTCACCATTATTGACAAAGTCACAAAGTTTCAGTAAATGGATTGTATTGTGTGAATGAAATTAATTTCATTTCAAACATTTCTCCACTAAATATGGGCTGCAGGGTGTGCCGATGGATTCAAATGTGAAATCCAAGGCAATTTACGGAAGAATTGGACATCTTCCATCCAGAGGTCATACCAAAGAACCATATTAAAGGAAGTTAGTCATGAAAAGAGTAAAATCCAAGATGGCCACTGGCAACCACGTTTTTAAAATTCCCATCTAGAGGTCACCCTGAAGATCCTTATGAAGTTTGGTGACGATCGGATGAGGGATGTGGCCTGTAGGTTGTGCCAAAGGAATTAGTCATACAAAGATTAAAATCCAAGATGGCCGCTGACAGTCATGTTTTTAAATGAATTTCGAAAAAAATTGATGGCTCCCATCTAGAGGTCACCCTGAAGATGCATATAATGTTTGGTGATGATCGGATGAGGGATGTTGTCTGTAGGCTGTGCCAAAGGATTTAGTCATGCAAAGAGTAAAATACAAGATGGCTGCTGGCAGTCAAATTTGATAGCTCTAATCTAGAGGTGATCCTAATGATGCCTGTAAATTTACAAAACATATCTTAGATATGCAGGCTGCAGGGTGTGCCGATGGATTCAAGTTTGAAATCCAAGATGGCTGCTGGTGGCCATTTTGTTAACGAATTTCAGAAATAATCGATGGCTCCCATCTAGAGGTCAGTCAGGTCCAGGGACCAGCCTAGACCAGATTTTGAGGGCGAAATGACTTCGCCCTACTATAAAAATATAGCGAAGTGGCCGTTCTATAGGGCGAAGTGAGTCTACAAAATTTAATTTGATCAGTACTACGACAGGAGTCGCTATAGAACGAAAATAGGAGAGATGAAATATGTCAATTAAACTTATGAAACAATGGTTGAAATATGGAGTCATTATGTTCACTTCATGACCCTAATAACTATTAATAATACCCTAACATAATTGTGAGAGGATAGCAGCATTTTATATCGTAATTGTGGGAGAATGACAGGATTTTATTTCATATTTTTCGGGTTGTTAAAAATGCCAACAATATTTATCAAACAGAAACGAAACGAAATCATGAACACTTTTACTGCGCTCTGTCAGTAATCCCGTTTGAAATTTTAATATGCTTCACAAATGAATTTGTTTTAAAATTTCTTTAACCAAACTCCATAGAGGGAGTGATGAATTGACACATTGTGAGAGGTGTGAGTTGTAATCTTCATTGTAAGGTGTGGTAATCACAGTAATCTAAAAATAACAACAACCAGATTAACACTTGAGGCCCGACGATGTTTTCACAGCTGCCAGTAATCAGACTCCGTTGTCAACATGCTTCCAGATTGGAGCATTACAGGTGTTAATTGTTTTATAACACCATGATACACCCTGTAAGTGGAGTATTGTGTGCAATCACAGTTGACAGTTGTAAATTATCATAAATTATTTGGGGCATTTTGCCGAATTTCGTCAGTCAACTTTGGAATTTTTAGGGCGACTTGAACTTCGCCCGACTGCAAAAATAAGGCGAAGCGGACGGCGCTAGGGCGAAGAAGTCTCCCACGTCGCCCTCTCGGCTGGTCCCTGGTCAGGTCACCCCAAAGATCTTTATGAAGTTTGATGATGATCAGATGAGAGATATGGCCTGTCAAGCGTGCAAAAGGATTTGTCATGCAAAGAGTAAAATTCAAGTTGGCTGCTGACGGCCATGTTTTTAACAAATTTAGGAAATAATCGATGGCTCCCATCTAGAGGTCACCCTGAAGATCCGTATGAAGTTTGGCGACGATGTGGTCTGTAGGGTGTGCCATTTAAGTCATGCAAAGAGTAAAATACAAGATTGCTACTGGCGGCCATGTTTTTCATCAAAAATCGCTAAAATTTTATAGCTCCCATCTAGAGGTGATCCTAAACAAGCCTGTAAATTTTCTAAACATTTCTCCAATAAATGCGGGCTGCAGGATGTGCCGATGGATTCATATTTTAAATCCAAAATGGCTGCTGACGGCCATGTTTTTTAACAAATTTCGGAAAACATTGTTGGCTCCCCATCTAGATGAGGTCACCTCCGAAGATCCATATGAAGTTTGGTGATGATCGGATGAAGGATGCCGCCTGTAGGGTGAGCAAAAGGAAATTGTTGGCGGATGAACGACGGACGCCGACCTACGGCAATAGCTCAAACTTTACAAAGTAAGTTTAGCTAAAAACGAGAGGACGATCACAATTGGCAGATATTTAACCAATATTTTGGCAATAGTGATTAGCTATTTTCAGCTTGGACGCTAAAATCTATAACATTCAATGTCAATCTTTGGCGCAAAACCCATTTTCGAACTCAATCTGTATTTTGGGCTGAGAAACTCACATACCAAATTTGGTTTTGATCAGATAAAATATTTTTGAGTTACTAGCATCACACCATGCGTAAAGTGTCTATGGACAGGCAGACAGACAGACGAGTGGTCAATCTGGATGTCAACACTATGTGTACCATAACATGGTATGCAGCCCTTGAAATTTTGAAAAAATGTCCCATGGCAAATTTAATGCTGTACGTGGCATATTAGATATTCCACATGTTGCCACGACATTACTTATTGTCGTGATCAATTATGAGGATTGGACCGTATGGGTACACATAAAACGGATTGAAAACTTAAAATATAAGTACTACAGTTATACACTGTTTCAGCAGTATTCAGAAATTAAAATATGATAACAATTTCTGACAATTTTGGAAAAAAATGGCACTCAAAAATTCAAAGGGCAAGTTTAATTCAAAATAGAAAAGTAACACTGAATTTCATAGCCTACATATATATGACATGCACAGACAGCCCTTTAGATTTGTGTAAATTTGTGTCAGGAAAAACCACAGTTTCAAAATTTGTACCAATTTTTTTTTCTGAGAATGACCGTTTCCAAGATAATTTTTCATGGATATCAACAAGCTGAACATTATCAATATGAAATACGACATGTCAGTTTTTCTTAGTACTATGTACAGGTGTATAAACATAGCTACATGCATGCAATATGGCAAAAATTCCATTCTCGTTAATATTTTGGGCACAGCGTTTACTAGCTAGATCATGCCATGAATCTACTCTGGCTTTCGCATGTAGATATCATATTCCACCAGTTCAAAACCTGGGAAGTTTTGACAGTTAACATTACAAAATGGAAAAAATAATGGGGGGAATATATTTCTTAGTTATCACCTGTCCCTTCCTTAATAATGTGCTTCACTGTAGGTGAAAGTCCCAACTCAAAATTGCACGATTTAAGTGACTTTGTGAGCGATTAATAAAATTTGCTTCGCATCTCTTACATTTTATGCAGTGGAATTTCTCCTGGTTTATTAATTCAAAGTTTATTGTGATATCGGCTCACAAAAGTCACACAAAAGCATGCAATCTCAAGTTGGGACCACCCCCTATTAAATGTGAAGTAGATTATTGAGGCACATTAATATGTTTTTAATACAGATACAAATTTATTAATTAGATATAACATTTTTGCCCAGAAATGCTTGTTATTGAACTAGGTGAAAATATCGCTTCAATTTGCCCTTAAATCGAGTAATATCATAATTTACGACATCACCAATCGGAGTAATATCATTTTACAACATCACAAATCGAAGTTACGACATGCCGTAACTCTATCTCACTGCTAGATAATAAGTAGACATAGATTTTTGTGACGTCACTCATTTCAAAGAGATGTCGATAACACATGATACTAATGGCTAGGCGATCTAATTAATAGATAGGATATTACCGGTACCTGGAAAATTGGTTTGATATATCATGGCCTAGCTGATATATCAGCCCTTGGTAACCTCATTTATTAATTAGCTATAGGTTATCAGCCGCAATAAATAGAACGCTGCCCGCGTCATAAGTAACAAAAGTCGGCCAATAAGTGGAAAACACGGCCAATAAGTAAAAAGGTCGGCCAATAAGTAGAAAGGCGGCCAATAAGTCAACGGTAACGTAAATGACGTCATACGTATTTAGCTCGATCGGCAAAGAATATTGGGTTGACGGAAGATATCCCTTACCGAACAGAATGGCTTATTATTAAGCCATCCCTAAGCCCTCGCTTAGCCATCAGAGACCAATGATGGCTAAGATAAACCATCACTATAGTTATATTAGCACTCATAAAGAATAAGAAGGGGTGTGATGGCTTAGATAGCCATCCAATCAGGAAGAATTTCTGGTGATGGCCAAGGTGATGGTTAGTGGATGGCTAACAACATGGAATTATATTCACTAGCCATCATTACTGGTGGTTAAGAATTTATTCGATAACCATCAGACTGGAGAATTTTTAACATTCGAATGTTATTAGCCTTCACGAAAGTCATATTAATGGTTAGGAGACCTGCTCTCATGAGACTGCCATGGACCTGACATATGGCTGCCATATGTTGGTCCAACCAGATAGAGGCTGCATAGATGCATCCTGGGATATTGTACTCAACTACATTTGAATTGTAACTGCTAGTCTATATTCACTGCTCAAGTTTGTTGTTCCAGTATTTTTTACACTTATGTTCTTAGCAGTCTTATAAACTTGTGATTTCTTTAGTTGAGATTCATTGGACTAGAACTGTAATGGCTTCAAGATAGCTGAGCCTGCTAATTTTAAAAGTTGTGAAATAACTCTCAGAAATCCACATGTTTATCAAACATTCTGCCTGAGATTCTGAGAAAATATCCTGCTGCCACTAAGATATATACAAATTAATCTGGAAATTGGTAAGTACAATCCTGATCAGCACTATATTTTCTAATTTATTGGGCATGATATGACACATTAAACATCTTGAAAAAAAAACATATTCATATTTAACCATTCCGATGGGAGCTTCTTGAAATTTTTTGAAAATCCTGTACCAATGCAATAATATTCTCTAGCTATAGCCAGTAAATTCTCTTATATATGCAAGGCTTGATCCCTATAGATGGGAAACTCGCATATATAAGAGAATTCAGCTGGAACCAGGTTCTTTAATGCTGCACCAGCATATATAGTTCTCATATTGGAAGGGTTAAAAGATCTATCTTGACCATGATTCCAGATACCATGCAGTACGTGTGTCCAGTGATACAATTGTAAATCGTTTCCACTGTATTTATGATGAAAACTTGGCAAAAGATAACAAAAATAATGGACATTGTTAAATATGTTGTTAAAAATTATTTTTATGATATAACATATTATTGTAAAGATAATTCATTCTCAAATAGATGATGCCAAAGAGTTATTCCTCCTGAAGCAAGTTATATAACATAGCAATCCTAAGCCATCACTAAATGTCCAGGGCTAACAATCCGATGGCTTACTAGCCATCAGCCTACTAGCCATCGGCTTACTAGCCATCGGCCTACTAGCCATCGCTTACTAGCCATCGGCTTACTAGCGATCGGCCTACTAGCCATCAGCTTACAAGCCATCAGTAGCACACCGTATTACCGATCCGGATTACCACCGGTCACAATGCGGATCACTACCGGCTGTTTTGACAAAAGCGTGCCACGTGGCATCATTGTAGTTGGATCATTTTCGCCCTACATTCTGTGGAAGGTGTGAATTTTTTCTCCCTTCGTGTATAGGAGTAACTGGGCTAGCGGAGGACGCCAATAAAGTATACAATATATGTTCACTTATTCTTATATTTGTAACGCATGTTTACCATTGTGTTTCATTATTTCGAGCAGTAGCTGATATGGATGGTTCATGTTTTATTTCTTTATGCGGTATTCTCGTGGTACGAAAAGATAGACCATTTACTAAGTCATTCGCCTAATGTACACGTTTGTATGTTCGATTTGTGGCCATCTGGGACGTTTTGAACATAGATACCCATGAAATGAACGGGTCCGGATCTGTACCGGCAGGTGATGCGGATGTGTACCGGCAGCACACATTGGGGTGATGCGGATATCTGCCGGCAATAACAAACATTTGGTGTGTTTTCGCCACGAAAAACACGTTTGTGAATTATTTATATGGTGAATTGCCAGTATAGTGAATGTGTGTATATACCTTATTGCCTATGCATGTAATATAAAGTAAGCAACTTCGTGCTAATGATGTGTTTTCTTCTTTTATAAAACTTGTGTATATATATAACATTAATCTTATAAACCGAGTCCCGTCTAATGCAGATTGTTATAATTCATGGCCGAAATAATTATCTAACACTATCAGGACTTATTATTGATTTACAATCACATGTTTAATATGTAACATCAGTATGTTTGTTACGTTTACTAGGTAATAGTTTTAGTGTCAACATTCATGTTTTAACATAATCAAATTAAATTGTCAAATGCATAAAATTAATATGACTCCAGTCTGCGAAGAATTCAGAATGGGCCCTTATACTAATGAGTATGTGTGGCTCCTTATGTCACAATTTCTAAAGACATTTATTGTTCTCACCATTGTATTATCTTTTCAGATGTCACCCCAATACCGCTGTTATTACTGCTCCGAGAAGACCGAACAACTAAATGCAATTGTTAATCACAATATTGCAGAGCATGATTCGGAAACGTTAAAGTACAGACAATTAGAATTGAATGTACAAACTGGAAAATCGGGATACCGGACTAAGTGTCACGAAGGCGTAATTCCAAAAGAAACGCGAATAACATTTGAAAATGGCAATATTACATTCAAAAAAAGAAGAAAACAAGACGAAAGCGAAGGGGTTAACGTGACCGAAACCGACGATGTTAACGTGACCGAAACCGACGATGTGACCGAGACTGAAATTGACGTTAAGGATATTGTTGAAAAGGCAATGCAAAGGTGCCAGCCGTGGGAGACTGAGTTGTATAGGTCCGGACACTATTCACGTTAATTGCAGAAGACAAGTTTCCTAAAGAAAACATATGTTATTCGCTGTTCGGGGACTTGGTGCAGTGGTACGCGACAGAATCGACATCACAGATGCGATACTCCAAGGAGGAAACCTTAAAGTTCTGGCAAGTCGGTTATCGCCTATTTGGAGGAAAATTCCTCAGGTTTATGTCCGGACCCCGGAATAAAGGACAGGTAATTAGTGGCGCATCAACTGCGGGAAAATGCTTAGTCCGTGAACTTTGCAGTGCCGTCTGTCAAAACCCTGGACAGGACCAGACTTTCTCCAATCCATCCCGGAATCATATGTGACACCATAGAAACGATCGCTGACCATATGAACGGAGGATTGATCAAGATTGGGGTTGACGGGAAAAAAATAGCTCGAGGTAAAGGGAAAAATGTTGGTGACATCAACTGCTGGGGGTGTGAACGGGAGCCAACGTTGGCGCAGAGAAAGGAAAGATCGATGAAAGAAGAAAAGTTGATAGAAGAAGCTTATATGTTCGTTAGCGAGTTATCCGAAGAAGAAATGTACGGCGACGAATCAGAGAAATTGTTAGATGTTCTGAAGAAATTGGTTGCAACTATTGGCCACAGAATGGAAGACCTGAGGTTAGAGAAGATGCGAGACGAACGATGCATCGACAAGTATACGAAAATGGGAGATCTTGGTAGTGGCGACTGGAAGAAGTCGAAGTATGCACAGATCATTAGTGATATGCGAGTGAGAAAGTACGACACCGATCAGGCCATAGTCGACAGCCTCGATATTGTGAACAAACTATCTGTGATAATGGCATCACTCAATTGTGAGTTGGACAAATATTCTCACGGAAATGTCGTCGATCTTGGAAATTGTGCTAAATATACCGAACTGGATCCGTCATACGATGGCGATGATGCCATGTTTATCAAACAGAGAACTGAACGCTGGCATAGTATTCGGGATAAGGCATGTGTGACCGGCAGCACGTGTGGCAAGGCCATAGGACTACAGAAATTAATCGACCTGAAAAAACATTTCGACCTATTTGTGCATGGAAAGCAGATTGCTTCGGAACTTCCACAGAGAGTGAAGGACGCAATGGAGCATGGAACTGTGCACGAAATTGATGATTTCGGATGAGTAAACGGTAGTAGTTTACTCAATTGTGTATGCTATAAACTGAAACTGGGCAATTGCTTGTACTAGATATCCATATCACTCCATGCATACTAAGTTTCTATATAAAGTTATTTTCTGTGTTAAGCCGGATTAATGCTAATATTTGCTTGTGAGTCAAGAATGATCTAACTACTGGTGCTGTGTTTTTCTGTGTAAACTTTATTATACAAACATACATTTTTTGCCAATTATACCGAACAAGGCAACATTCATTACAATGTAGACTAGCGTATAGTGAATATATTTGACATATATCATGTCCAAAACCCAGTTTTCCCGATATATATATTTGCCTATAATGTTAATATTTTGTTTCGAGCAACATAACAATGTCAGTGTTTTTTTCTGTATAATTAAATTAATTAATGCCCTTTCATATATGCGAGTCAGCATATATAGTACACTATGTCACACGTCTGATCCAAATACTTTATACAATGAGTGTGTATATTGGTACTAGCTATTAAAATGGGCATGTGTTTCACAAATCGACGCCGTTTAAATGGTATAAATGGTAAACATGTATGTTTGTATAATATAGTTTACACAGAAAAACACAGCACCAGTAGTTAGATCATTCATGACATTAGCATTAATCCGGCTTAACACATGCTTAACACAGAAAAAAACTTTCTATATAAACTTAGTATGCATGGAGTGCATATGTCTGTTGTGTGCATATTAAAATTACCACAATATTACTATTCGTGCATGCCGTGTGCATCGTTTGTCTTAATACGTCATGCATGAATAATGTACCGTATTAGGGGAGAGAGGGAGAGAAAGATAATACGGACGATATGCGACATATATATACAGTAGGAATTACATTGGCAATAGCAACTTGTCGTGGGACATCTGATGTTATCTTATATTTACTAGATTGTAAGTATATACTTACAAGTAACAAATGCGTACCTTTAATTGTACGTGTTATCGTGTTCATATTAAATAATATTGATTTGCCCGAGTTCCACGCTTTAGGCTGTCACTATTAATTAGGACCTTGATCTTATCCATCAATCTAATCGCTGTTGTAGTTCCACCCCGACATGCAATATTAAATGGTTATCCATATGTCGTTCTGGCCTACCAATTAGTTAGGCCTACCCGCCAGGGACTAATGTTTGCCAACAGAGTAAATATAGATGGAAACATACATGGGTTTACCTATACAACTATGGTTGTGCACCAAGCAACATAATTCACGTAAATCTGCAGTTATGTCACATTTACACTTTAGATAATTGACTTCGTTGTGTTATAACACAAGAACATTATCAGACTGGGTCTAGTACCCGTCTACCAAGGATATATTGTGACAATTATAATCCAAAATGTTCAAATTATAGCTTTTATGTGGAAAAAACTATTCATTCGCTTGCGGATATCTGCACCCGACACCGGCAGACACCCGCATCCGACACAAAATAGTGAACGGTGCCGATCCGCATCCTGTTTTTTGGAACACATGAGTATGGAAATCGATACTACGCGTTTAATTTACATTCAACTTGACAAACCATATTGCCATTTTGTACAGTTATGGACATTCTTGTATACGCAACAGAAATAAGAGAAAATTCCATGCATTTGCATCATGTATTGTGCCAATGAAGATAAATAATGGGCCACGTGCAACTAGATCCTAGTAACATATGCTACCTCTAAGGTTATCGTAGGCGATTATTTTATATTTTCTTGGCGTGGCCATTTTCTAATGTATGTAAGAAAGACGGCGGCAACAAACTTTGTGTGGGTTACATTCAGATATATAATATAATTAACGTTTTAGTCGACCTACCGTTACACAAATTGCCACTTTCAGCCGGTAGTGATCCGCATCGTGACCGGTGGTAATCCGGATCGGTAATACGGTGTGAGTAGCGTACTAGCCATCGGCGTACTAGCCATCGGCCTATTAGCCATCCATCCATCGAGGGCTAAGCGATGGCTTAGCTCATTTAAATATTTCGGCCTATAGGAGGGCTAAGCGATGGCTAATAAGCCATCATCTAGCCATCACCTAGCCTCGATGGCTAAATTTTGCATTAGCCATCCATATCCTCTGAAAACTACTAACCATCAGTAAGCCATCATTCCTTCTCTTCCGAATGCTAAAGAATAGCTAACAGATGGCTAATTATTTCGGTAAGGGATATTACAGTTGCTTCCGGGTGAATTACCGGTACTGACTGTCACTGTTTTTGGGAGTAAATATACGTGGATGAACTGCATGTATCCGTATCAAAATCATTCCCAGTGGAAACAGACAATACTGTGAAATCGCTGCAAGTTCTTCACAAAGTTCACAAGAATAAAAATTGCTGAAATATTGTTAATTTAATAACGCACACAATGGTATATATCTATGTTAATATTCATCTTGTGAAACAAGCCAATGTTGCTATAATTAATAAAATACTTATTAATTGGTTGTTTCCACATTGAGCGAGTTATATGACGCCTCGGTCTGTCATATTAATTAGCCTTCGGGCTGTGGCCTCAGGCCAATACGACAGACCTCGGCCTCATAACTCGGCTAATATGGAAACAACCAATTAATAACATATACATGTAATATATCAGCCTAATTCAACCTTCAGACTCAGGCTGATTTATATATATATATATATATATATATATGAGGTTACCTCCGGCTGATATAGCGCCTAATTTCAAACAAACCAAGTAATATCCTTTAAGTTTAAATATGGCATGATCTAACTGTTAATTTACCAACTTGAATTTGGGGGAATATATAATTTTAGGGAAAGACTATTTTGCCGCAAAAATTACGTCACCAAAGTTGTAAATAATCTATTACATCATAGCTTGCGACATCAGTAAACATGGCGTACGTAGTCTGCATAAAATATTTTGTCCCATTCCTTTGACTCTCCTATGGCAGTTTTTGATGCCGTTGCCAAAAACGAATTAGCAACGCAATATAGCAAATATTGGAAACGCGACAGCAAGACAATCAAGAATGTTTATAGCGCCATATTTTCAAACTGATGAAAGAAGGGTTAAAAGTATTATATTAATAACGGTAGTTTATAGTCTTTCCATGTTAAAGTAATAAAGATACAACCGCGAGATACGCATGACTTTGTTTTTGTTTGCAGCAGATTAGCCAAATAGGCTATATATTCTGCCACTAGCGGCAGAATAAGGGACTTATCTTATTGTGCCGCTAGCGTCATAATAGCCATATTGTGTCAATAGGCTATTTCGCTGCCAGCGGCAGAATAAAATTTGGACCTTATTATGTCGCTAGCGGCAGAATAGCCTCGGCCATAATTTTAAAGGCCTAGCTTTTCTGCTTCTCCAAATATGGAAAATTCATATAACTTCTTGATAAGAATATGCACAAACTTTTTAGAAAATCTTGTTCACAATCCTTCAAAAATATACTATTCAAGACAAAAAAATCAATTGGGAACTTGTAACGTCACATATTAACTTCTAGCTGTATTATTCTTACCAGAATTGGGTAAGGCCTCAGTTATATCCACACCATACAATTCCCAAATTACACCTAACTTCGATGCCTCATTTTACACAGCAAAACTGGTATCAAATACGCCCAGAATAGAATCATAATAGAAAGAATATGACTATTCCATAAACAAACCGGTCATACAACTTTTAAAATACTAGTATTGTCAATACTTGAATGAAATAAGCTCCGCCCACTCTGTTTAAATTTAGAACTGGTTGCTCCAATTTTGCAAAATCATTTTTATACTGATCTATTTTGAACAGACAATATTTTAAACTACACAATAGCCAGAAGTTCTGAAACAAATTGACACAATGATGTCAGTTTGGATGAACAATTCGTTTATAGCCCCAAAACAAAACAATTTATTAACAGAGTTTTACTCGATTTTGCAAAACACTCAAAGCGTTCCGTTTCAGGTTGTCCGACTTTTCGGAACACTTACAAAATGGAGATGTCAACAAACTTGCACCTTTCAAATTCAAGCATGATTTGTTATGCTAATTGCACTGATAGTTGCAAAACCGGTCCATGTTCATGTACGATCAACTGGAATGGTGGATGAGAATACACGGGGTCTGTTTCTAAATATACATCAGGGCTTCTGAGGAGGGTCTCAAGAATCATCAGCGACATTTTCGGCGTCAAATGGAACTGGTTGCATAATATAATAACCAGGACGGGTAAGTTATAGATAGATAGATAGATAGATATATTTATTAGCAAAAAGACGCTCGTGGGAGCCGTATGCATGTATACATAATGGTGACATAACAATATGCAAAATAACACATTTTAACACAAGACATATATACATACCGCTATTCTCAAAGTAATTGACCAGAAAAACGGGGTGATACCCCGGTCATGACCACGGTGATACCGGTAATAAACGGTAGCTGTATCGAGGCGGTCATGGCAGTGGAATTACGGTATTGGGCGATGATACCGCGGTCTTTTAGCGGGCACCGCATGAATTTTTTTGAATACCGCAGTGATTTTCATGGAACACTTTTGAGGGGAGGTATTTACTCCCACATACATTAACAAGCGGTATCCTCCAATACCGCGGTATAGTACCGCAGTATTAACGGGGTGACACCACGTTGCTGGTGGTCAATTACTTTAAGTATAGCGGTATATACAATAATTATTTGGTTGGTATTAAGTCAGTAGTGCCAGTTGGTCAGGGGCGCCGGAAGAGAGGGGCAGAGGGGGCGAGCGGGGGCAGGACTTTCCCTTTTTCTGGAGACAGAAAATGCTTTTTGTGTGTTTAATCTTGTGTTTTTATAGCAAAATGTGACTTTTTTGGTCCAAATACCACCAATTTCACAAGGAATATTAATTTTTTGTCAATTTTATCACAAAACGGCCATAAAAACTGACAAATACCATTAAAATATGGATTATTGCCACAATGAATTTATGGTTATCTTCCCGAGTTTGCGGAGAAAATGCCCTTTTTTGCGGAAAAGTGCCCTTTTTGTAGGCTCTGCCCCCCCCCCTTATAAAAATTTACCGCGGTAAACCTTGCTAAAAAGTACCGCGTTGCTGTACCGGGGTTTTTTGGTCGAGGTAAACCGCGGTACATTTTACACAATGTACCGCGGTTCATTCACCATGGTAAACCACGGTTTACTGTGGTTAACCACGGTCTGTTTACCACGGTAAACCACGGTTCATTTACTGTGGTTAACCACAGTAAACCGTGGTTTACCACAGTAAATATACCCTGGTTAACCACAGTTTACCTCGGTTAACCACAGCAAACCATGGTTTACCACAGTAAATGTACCATGGTTAACCACAGTAAACCATGGTTTACCACATTAAACCATGGTTTACCACAGTAAATGAACCATGGTTAACCACAGTTTACCACAGTAAATAGACCGTGATTTACCACAGTGAATGAACCATGGTAAATCGTGCCACATATACCATGGTTTACCTCGACCAAAAACCTAGATGCAGCACCGCGGTACGGAGTATGATACTACTGATCTCTCCCTGAGTTACCATGGCTGGTTATTTAGAGGAGTCTGCACACTAATTCATTCTGGAGACTGGAGTATTGGAGATTTTGATGGAAATATCACATGTAGAATAAACATGGGCTTATAAATGAGAATTGTAGCAATTTGTAATATAATTTTATATAAGTCACTTTCAATATTGTAATCAATTAGTAGTCGTCTTCGAAACTTTTCTCTGTTCCGTCGTATAATCATTTCTCATCTTTTGACACATATAAAATCTTATGTCAGCTGGCTTCTTATGCGGGAAGTAGTATCTCACAACATCTGATAAAGATAACATAAACATACATGTTTGTGAGTTTGTAGTTTGAAGCTATCGACTACCTTAAGTTTGTTCTTATACCCCAATATCTGAACTAAGGAAAAATGATCATAGATCATTTATCTACCCGGTCAGCGTTTGCATGCATGTTCACAAATAAGTTTGTTCTCATACCAATCATAAATATTGCATAAATAGCATGTTATCGTTTCTATTAAATGGCTATGTAAATATAAATGTAAATGCGATCCCAAGGTGTTAACAATTATATAATCCATCAGGTTTATATTCGCCGAAATAGTGGCTTACAATATTAACAAACAAGTCAAGAAATGGACAATGAAAATAGGAAATTATGCAAGGGTTACATGTAATAATAAATGCATGCATTAATGAAGAAAGCTAAAGTGTATTCAGGATTACAACCAGTATGACAAGTTTCGAACAAAGTAGTGTATATCATTTACTTGCTTACTGCCAACTTGAAGTTATCGCTACGAATGAGTCATTATGTTTGAACACAATGTTATAATGAAATTCTGTAATATATATAGTTAAAAGTAATAACAATTTAAAATAAAGGGATTTAAAACTATGTGCCACAGGAAATTTTGTTTTGCCACTCATTTCTGGTGAGACCAGCCACAAAAACTGATTCTAAATTCATTCATCACAAAATGATATATTTGGATAGATTACACTTTCCACGCAGAAGAGAGTTTCGAAATTGTATAGCGGAAAAGATATTACGCATAATTGTGCAACTATACCCCTTTCGACATAGAGCTATCATAACTATTTTACACCTAGCTAATACAATCGATATAAACTTACCTCATTTTTTAAGAAACCAAAAGTCCAGGAACAATTATAGATATAACTTCAATGTGTCGTTTGTCCATACTGATTTCACTTGGTGCAAATTTAAGTGAATCATGATAAAATGTTCAACAGTTAAATTGACGAGAACATTGAGTGATGAATATTACAGACAGACAAATTAACAGTAAACTGTCAATTGATAGAGGGTATATATGAAGCAACATAAACATACATCCAGTCTAACAGCATGTGATAGCCACATACCCAGAGCCACATATTAATAGCCACAGCCATGGAATCCTATCATAGCAAGTATCATATTACACACAGGGGGCTATTTGGTTAGATAAATCACTGTGGCTTTTATTGTAACTCTGTGCCAGGAACATGTGTATATAGCATTAGAGTTGGCCACATCTGGGGAAAATTAACAGTTACTAGTAAATTGACTGGCACCAGAGGAAGCTGATATCCACTGTAAGATTTTGCACAAACCATATCAACATTTTGAAGAGCGACTTATTGTATCTATCAACATTGCCTTATACCAGGAAAATAAAAAGGAAACTTACTTAATTTGTATGGCACAGGCATTGCAAAAATCCTAAGCATGGGATTATATGCTGAAAATGAGTAAATGCGATCATAATTGAGAACGCTCTTTATTATACCGGTATACCATTTCTGGATGACGGCATAAACGCTCTTTATCAGAGACGATCATTGGAATTTTTGATAGCTAATTCAATGCGATATTTGGTTTTCAAAACAGCATATTAATAATGTGAGTATGGGTCTGATCTGTTCTCGTATATCTAAAAAAGGAACATATATGTGTATGTGGTGTCAAAACTCGGCCATTACATCTTTTAATTTAAAGGGGTACTGCACACTAAATCTGACCATTTATGGGACACTCTCATGTTATACTCAGCAGAATGTATAGAACAAATGAATTTTAGCTACATGTATATGTATGGATCAGTTCAAAAATACACTTATGTGCTCCATGAATTAATGATGCAAACAACATGGTAATTATAATGAAAATGAGTTTATGACTCGAATCCTATTATATAGCGGCCCTCAATACTGGGAAGTTATGCTGTTAATAATAATATCGCCAAACACTAATCAATCGTAATGGCCTCCAAAATCATGTTATGTCTGTACCTAATGCATGGTTCACCTTGCATGTGGTGAGATGTGATACACACCTTGATGCACCATGATACACACCTTGATGCACCGTGGTACGTGTACACCTTGATGCACCGTGGTATACCAACATTATGTATAAGTATCTACATGTCGGTTATCGTGGTTTACCGTGGTATACACCTTGGTGCACCGTGATATACCAAGGTGTTATGCTGATGTACCTTGGTTTACCGTGGTAAACCGTGGTACACCACGGTACACCAAGGTGTGCACCGCGGTAAACCATGATGCTATGCTGATGTACCTTGGTTTACCGTCGTACACATCATGGTGCACCGTGGTATATCAGAGTGTTACGTCTATGTACCTTGGTTTACCGTGGTTTACCACGGTAAACCATGGTTTTATCGTGGTTTACCACGGTACTTTTTTATATGCCCTTGGATGCTTCCGGCGCCCCTGCAGTTGGTGTTAGAAAGATTGAGTAGGCCTATTATCTAACTTCAGCTGTTAGTAGTCTCGCTTGCTATGAAAATGTTTATCGCTGCTAGTTTCTCGAAAAGGTCTTTTCTCAATTCGACATATTTTTGACAATAAAGAACGAAATGTTTTTCATCTTCAACAGACCCTGAGTCACAATATTTGCATACTCGTTCATTAGCGGGCGTTTGGGGCCGCTTATATCTGCCTTTTTCAATTGCCAGTGCATGAGAGCTAATTCGCAATCTACAAAATTGTTCTCGTTCTTTTATTGACTTTATATTTAGTAGATACGGTTCAATTCGGAATACGGTTTTGAAACTTTGGTACGTTCTCAATTTGCTGTGTGGATTGTCCACGCTAATGATATATGTGTTTATGTATTCATCTTTCATTCTTTCCGTGATTTCATTAATATAATCATTTGAGATATACATACTACTTCCGTTCGGTGCATTTAATGATGCAATGTATTTTTCTTCATTGATAGAAGTGAGGTTTTAGATTTACGCGATTCACTAGACCGGAAAGCTTCACGGATAATTGAGTTGGGGTGGCCTTCACTGACTCGCTTTAAGAATTTAAGCGCTTGTGATATGCATTCCAAGTGTATCGGATATTCGCCGCGTTCTAGTCTCACTGCGTTATATGAAAATTGAACGACACAATTCTATATGGTATATATATCCAATGAGAAAACAAATTTTATTTTTGCTTTAATTTTGTAATTCTCGGTAGCTCATTAACCACCCAATGGGGGAGTTATTTAGCCTATATGTATGGTACTAGTACAGTTCCAACTTCCAAGTGTTTGGGTGCTGTGGGATGTACTCTGACTCTACTAGTCTCTGGCCATGAATCTTTACTCTGGCTAACACCCATAGAGATCATTTTCCAACAGTACAATTTATTTCTATATACATCAGTCAGCCCTCATGATTGGCTACGGCAATCAGCAATGCCGAAGCCATTTGCCGAAGCAAAGTCGGCCACGGTAAAGGGTGGTCGTAGCGGATTGCCGAAGCCGAACAATCTGAATTATGAGGGCTGATCAGTATACATAAATAAAAACAAAACATTTTATTACTAAAATTTATTCAATAATTGCGATTTCTTGATGATTTGGAGATATCTCTAATTGCCCTTCTTTATTGCGGATAAGTACTCATTTGAGGAGAAGTGCAAACCATTTAGAGATATATCCAAATATTTGGAGATATCTCCAAATATTTAGAGATATCTCCAATTAATTGGAGATATCTTCAAATGAATTAGAGATATGTCTAAATATTTGGAGATATCTCTAAATATTTGGAGATATCTCCAAATATTTGGAGATATCTCTAAATACTTCGATATAGCCTAAAGCTATTCCTAATTTATTTGAAGTCAATTAAGATCTGACATATCCTCAAATAGGCTCCTTGTATGAAATTTATTTCAACATGCAATGACGCCTGCCTGCATGCATGCACATTCGTGATATTGAAAACTGCCTAAAACAGCTAAATTTTAAAGTTCAGTTATTAAGAAGACTATTTGACATCAAGCGGTATAGTCACTAAAATATAAATGGAGACAACCAATGTCAATGTAATTCTGACGTTGGTCTGGCATGACCTTTCCAACTGCTGACAGTTTTATAACCAAACTTTGGACCCATGTTGAGAGTGAGAAATTACACCTACCCATATACCACCACCCTCCCAACCCACCCTCTATATTGTCGCCACTAACGTCCCCAAATTTACTTACCATGGTAATTAATACAACGGTGAGAAAAACACATTTATATGCTTATATGGCCACTAAATGCCATTGCCTACTGGTACCAGTAGATCTACGTACAGTTACAGTAGACTATACAGTAATACACACATAATTGATTTTACTTTTAGCTCATTCCAAGATTTTAAGTTTAGAATTTTGTTCAAAAAATAAATTACTTGTAGCTGTATATATATTTGCAGTTCAATGTTGAATTTACACTGGCGCTAGATACATGTACCGGGTATAGATATAATGATCTATAATGATAAATGCACTGACTTGATTGACGTGTCTAAAATATCGGATAACAATTTCAACAGTTTCTTGCATTCATTTCCATGATTTTAACGGACAAGAAAGTCAAACTGGTACAATTTCTAATATTTACCCATAATTCCATTGCCAATATGTTACTAGACCTATTTCATAACTTCATATGTGGTGATATTAATAGCTCAATATAAAGTCTGAATGATAGTATTAATAGTATTAAAATTTGCTTCTCTACATGTACTTTTCCACGATTCGTGTTACGTAAACGAAGCGTCATTGACAACCACTTCGCGACTCATTTTCTACAAATATCGCGCCCAGATGGGTCACATGACGTCATTTGATGACGTCGCCTCGCATCAAAATCCGCTGAAACAAAGTTATTCAGGGCAGATGATATAGTTCATTTTAGCTAAACAAATACGAGCGGAAAGGCTTGTGTACGTTATCAGACAATCTATCGCAAAGGAAATGAAGGGGAGAATTTATTATTATAATATTTTAATTACAGATAATTATGTTCATTTCAAATTTGAATTGTGGATATGTCGATTTAGAGATATCTCTGATTCTATTTGGAGATATCTCTAATTCATTTGGAGGTATCTCCAATTATTTAGAGATATCTCCAATTATTTAGAGATATCTCCAAATAGTTAGAGATATCTCTTATTCATTTGGAGATATCTCCCATTATTTAGAGATATCTTCAAATGAATTAGAGATATCTTCAAATCCAATTATTGAGAAGTACTTAATTATGTATATGTCCAATTGTGGATATGTCGATTTAGAGATATCTCCAAATATTTAGAGATATCTCTAATTCATTTGGAGATATATCTAATTCATTTGGAGATATATCCAATTATTTAGAGATATCTCCAATTATTTGGAGATATCTCCAAATATTTGGAGATATCTCCAAATAATTAGAGATATCTCCAAATCGAATTATGGAGAAGTATTTTATTACTGATATGTCCAAAAAGAACTTATCTTTAAATGAATTAGAGATATCTCTAAATGATTTAGAGATATCTTCAATTCATTTGGAGATATCTCTAATTCATTTAGAGATAAGTGCAATTTAAAGTCGAATTGTAGATATGTGCCGATTTAGAGATATCTTCAAATGAATTGGAGATATCTCCAAATATTTAAAGATATCTCCAAATATTTAGAGATATCTCCAAATAATTAGAGATATCTCCAAATATTTAGAGATATCTCCAAATCATTTAGAGATATCTCTAAATATTTAGAGATATCTTCAAATATTTAGAGATATCTCCAAATATTTGAGTATATGTTAATTTGGCTGCCCTTACAAAATAGGTATAACTTAAGCTGAATAGGTCATTGTCGCATGGTTTCGAGCAAAAAGACACCCAGGATCTCTCAAACGGGCAAAAAGACACCCAGGGTGTCCCAAACAAGCAAAATGACACCCAGGATCTCAAAGTCTCACCAAACAACGGAAATTTTGTTTAGTCGTCTGCTATTAATATTATGATAATTATTTATTTGTGATCGGAGTGAAATATCAACGAAATTTAAATGGGCTTTGAGTCTGACTGGCAGCGTAGTTCCACATCCTTGATAATTGGACCAATATTAATAGCAGACGACTAAACAAAATTCCCAAGGCACATAGATATGTGAAAATCGACACCCAGTAGTAGCAAAACTACTATCAAAACATTTGTAGCACCTGGCCCCTGATGGCATCCCTAACAAAGTATTGAAGATCTGTGCTGAGGAAGCTGCAACATCACTCACAACGATATTCCAAAGATTGCTTGACACAGGTGAATTACCAACTGACTGGCTCAACACCAATATTCAAAAAGGGTGACGTCACCTGCCAGAAAATTTCAGGCCCGTATCACTAAACTCGGAGGCCTGCAAAATCCTCAAGCACATATTATGCCAACACATCAGAGACCATCTTGAAAAATATGACATCCTCACTGACAGAAACCATGGATTTCGCTCTGGAGACTCATGCGTGACACAACTGATTAATGTAACTCATGAACTGATGGAAAATTACGACAAGGACATCCAAACAGACATACATTTGGACTTCTCAAAAGGCATTCGACAACTTACCTCACCGAAGCCTGTTACACAAACTTAACAGCTATGGTACTACAAATCAAACCTTGAATTGATCATTTTTAAGGTCAAGAGAAATGATGGTACCCGTCCCTAGGGCGGAAAAACTGACCCGATGAAATTCTCCCCCCTCCCTAAGAACGACAGACATAAGAATCACACGACACGCATTTGTTGTTTTCCAATGAATTAATTCTGCCTTTTTAATCAAGATAAATGCATTCCGGTTCCGGTGCGTTTTGCATCCGTAGTTTCGTATGCATTCGTATGCATAGGGTGACCGTTTAGCAACGCCGATGGCAATAAAGAGCGTTACTCGGTTAACAACGCCAAATTTGATCAATATAAAGAGCGTGCTTGCCTTAACCCCCGCAGAGCCGAGGACGGTGATTTAGATGACTGGGAGTGGAGAATAAGTGCTCAGAGCTTCTCCAAAACGCCACGAAGACGATTTCCGTGGGATTTTACCATTAGATGGGAAGTTTGAGCTCAATCGAGCCAGCCGTTTTAGAGTCTATAGAGGACACATATATTTATATATATACGTAGTTCTCAAAATATATAGGAGATAAAAAAAATCTGTTGACTTCTTGCCCAGTTGTAGTCAAGTAAAATCAGAAACTGACTTTGAAACATGAATACTGTTATTATGTTTTGGTGCAGCATATATACATACATGTACGTGTACACGTGTTAAGATGATCCTCTTCCATTGTGATATCTTCATTCTCTTCAGTCTCAAAATATTGAAATGACTCTATATCAGGGTTTCCGCTAGGGGGGTAGGGGAATGGGGCCGGTAGCCGTCAAGGGGAAAAATCCAGGTAAAAGTAGCCTGTTTTAGCACTGCTTCGTTATATCGGCCAATAGAATCGTGTGAGAGTAGAAATGGCAGATTGTTTTGTTCCATTTCTGCCCAAGTGCAAAGCTATCAAACCTTATACATGTACCTGTAACTTTAAAACTAGTAAATTTATTAGATATAAATTAATTTACGAAGTACAGAACACCAGTAATTTGGATCCCGAGTTAAACGTGCTCGTTAATGTTAATAGACTCACTGTGGAAGACCCAGCAGATATTACGGATGCATAACGTATCGGAATATATTTTAGCAGCTGCAGTGTAAATATAGAAGGCTGATTACATATCTGGCCGATGAGTATTCTTTGTGGGCAGTGGTAAGATGCCTTGATGCCCGGTGCGGCTACTCCCACATTTCTCTCTCGCTCTATTACAAAGTGAACAGTATATTTTGCGGTATAAAACATGACAGGTACGATTAAAATACTGCTCTTTTGTATAACATAACCGGGTACTAACCGCAACATAACTAACCAGCCTCAAAGGCATAGCTTCTAGCGATGTCAGTTCCGATCACTTCCTGTTTCAATTTTCTGTATAACAACGCGTTTAAGAGTGTGTACACTCACAAGATATAAAATAAATTCACCTTTTAAAATTCCTTAGTACTATTCCAACAAAATTCAGAAGTTTTAAACATCTTCATACCTTTATAGACATGCAGTATATCCTGGGGTATGGCAGGAGGGGAAAACTTGGCGAGGGGAACGGGGCCGTCAAGGACCCTGTGCCAGTATAGCGGTGTACCGTACTCTAGGCTAAGGTGCCTGATAATAGTGATGGCCTAATAAAAGTGATGTATGGGAGTTTTGGCTAAAATTATTAATATACTAATAACTTGATTTTGGAGGGCGTTATGGTTTATTAACGGCCCTCCAGAAATGATTAACAGCCCGAGGGGTTCATTAAAGTCGTCGAGGGCCGTTAATGGCCCGAGGGCTGTTAATCATTTCTGGAGGGCCGTTAATAAAAATAACGCCCGACAAAATCATGTTATTACTATTATTACCACTCTCTGAAATGAAACCCAACTAGAACATAGATGAGTGAGTAAGCAGCAATATGTCAACTGAAATAATAACTCTTTTAACAATTCAAACCATGTGTCGTCTGTTTGTTGTCAAACAAATTGTCACGTGACTAATTAATATTATTTACCACGAAAATAGGGCCATATCTAAGGAAAATTCAGTCAGAAATCTAATTTATTCCATTTGTTAGATAACACTTTATACTCACCTTGAATGTGTTGTTGGTCTGTTATTACATCTATTACAGTAAAATAGCAGTTTTATTCGTAATAATATACTATAATCTTGTTTTAACAGAAATTCCGAATTCAGAAATTAGGTTGCTTTCGACTAGATTCCTAGCAAACCGGAAGCAGGCCATTAATATCGTTAACGCATAACTTCCGGTTTGATGCCGGGCGTTCAAACCGGAAGCGGGCCATTAATATCGTTAACGCATAACTTCCGGTTTGATTCCGGGCGTTATGGCTTTTTATCCTGCGGGTAAATTACTGTTAATCTACTAGAGAACGCCCTCTAAAGTGGTAATAATAGTTATGGTAATTTCACTGTGTCTCTTCGCCAAATAATTAGAGCTGAAACGGACAGCCGGATAACCGGTTAGCATCCGGATAACGACGTACTAGTAACCGGTTAGAAAAAAATGAACCGCACGAAACCGCATCCTGCTCTGTCAGTTGAATGTGAACGTGAATAATGCCTGGTACCCTCAAAATATTAAGATAAATGATGCAAAAGTAATACTAACTCCTGTGCCACCGATAGAGTGCAATGCAAGCATTAATTGGTGCACGCGGAAGTTTCAGATACTGAGTAGCAATTCTCGAACTGTCCGGAAGTGTCGGTGACCTTCAATCAATTCCGGCCTTTGAAGTTTTCTCTGATCTTCCGACGAGAGAACGTGGGCAGTCACTGTGTATCCAGGCGGGATTGTTCAAAGCAATGACGTCACTGAATCAGTGAATCTGTCATCTGATTGACATCCCTCAGACTCGGTATTATTTTGTGTTGAAATTTGAAAAGTGCTATCAAATCTTAGTGTCCGCGATCATGATACCGACGAATAGTTGGAATACTGAATAGGACTGTGACCTAACTGACCTTCCTTTTAGTTCTATAGTTATTAGTTATTACTTTCTAGTCTTTATTTATAATTCATTGGAGGATATACCAATGATGATAATGATATATTACAGATCTTTAATATATAGTTTTGTTACTCGTTTTACCAATACCCATACTATTGTTACTCATTTTACAGATTCCCAAACATATGCTGATCACCTGCAATTGCAAATAAACGATCCCCCTGCCATTCTCAAATTTAACTTGCTCATTCCCCATCACGAGAGCCAGCAAAAGAACAGTGAATGCATGTTTTTGAATATCGTTAAATGCCGTGAATAAGGTATTTATTTCAGCTGCTATTTCTCACCTAGGTTTGTCCCTGGAGCATGGCAAATGTCGACATAATTAGTCTGAGAGAAGTCCGCTAGAAATTAGCGGTTAACCGGTTGAAATCTGGCTAACCCCAATGGTTAACTGATTAGAAGAATGGGTCAACCGTTTCAGCTCTACAAATAATAGTGATTGTAGGAAAGTTTTTCCATAATTTAGGGGTTTCAATACCTGAGTTATGTCAGGAGGTGGAAAATTTAGACAGACCTTCACAGTTAACTACCTAGAATTTATGGCCCTGCGAACCTTAGATTTAAGTCGAACCGAACTTTGAAACCGAAATGTTGTCTTGGTTTAATTTATTAATTAATTATATATACATGTAGATTGTTTCCCTCAGTTTTTGAGCATTGGCACTTAAGAGCAATTCATTATCAATAAGAAAGAGAGGTGACAAGAAGTCTGTCCTATTCAAGCTAAGAGGAGTTAGCATTTTAATATCAAATATATAATTTTTTTTCAAGCATTGGTGCTCAGTCATTATTTTTGCTGGTGATCATCCCTGGAGCCTCACTGCTCCTCTCTCTTATTATGCCCCCAAACCTATTATGAGGTTCGGGGCATATATCCAATGCTCCGTCCATCTGTCCATCCATCCTTCAGTGGTCTGTCCATCCATCCGGTGTTAATTATCAGAATTTGTTGCGCTTTGAAGATTATGTGCCACTTTAACAGATCAAAAACACATAAATGAAATCTCTCTTAAAAAGTGATGTTTATATGCTGACAACCATAAAATGCTATTGATTTGGTACATGGGGGAAATTCTATGAGACTGACCTTACATTAAGATTTTTTTTCTGATAAGGAGTGTGGTGAATATACATGCAGTTTCTATCTGTTTAAATGTATGCTGTAAACACAAAGGATGTCTTGACTGTGCTCTTAAATAATATGAACATTCATTGTATTCTTCACACCAGTGTTCACACCATCGCATTCTCGTTCCTAAACATGCCCATATACTACCATACATCATAAATACTACCGTGCATCATTATGATTTCTCTAACAATGACTATGACCCTATACCACTAGACATACATATAAACATCACATATATGTAATACTGTTAATTTTAATTATCCCAAAACCTCACTCAACAAAAAGACTTTCCGGCGATCTATATAGATTCCTATTTACTTAACTAAAGATGGCGGTATCCCTCGCTTGAATCCGTTGTAACAACAAAAAACTGAATATTTTGTCCTTAATATACCCACGGAACTGGAACTGGAACCGAAACAGTTCATATGTTTTAGAAAATCTGAACAGTTCAAAACATTCCTATGGACAAGATAATACATTTTCGATCTTATAACTCGTCTGGATTGTCTCACAACCACACCAATACTTGTTTGTGATATGCCCTAAATACTAGGTTCTAGATAGTTTTATATATATGATTATAGTCTGTACTGACTGTACGTGTGCGTGGATATGAAATACAAGCCATCTATTCAATTACTTATAATGATACTTGTTTTAGGGTCTAGCAGGAAGACAGCCCGATAGGGCTAGGCTAACCCACAACAATATACAGCATTACCTTATTATGGTAATACTGCCATTGTATTATTCATGTGTGTATTGTAAATAAATTATCCTATCCTATCCTATCCTACCTATAGAGTTAAAACCAGTTTCCGTTATTAACCCTTTGACTGGTGCTCAAGTACCCCACTGGACAAAACAAGTGTCCATTGGCACCGCGGTGTATTTGCCGTTCGGCCGCGGTGTCAGAGTTTGTAACTGCAGTTGAGCACCGCGTCCGAACGGCAAGTACACCGCGGCCGAACAACAAGTACACTGCAGCCGAAAGGCAACTACACCGCAGCTGAACGGCATGTACACCATGGTTAGATTTATGGTTTGTATCGTCATTTTTCAGTTTAATTAACGTACACCGCGGCAACTACACCATGGCGGAACGGCAAGTACACCGCGGCCCAACTGTAGTTAGCCGGTGGAGCCGCGGTGTAGTTGCATTTCAGCCGCGGTGGCAACGCTAACCGCACCGCGGTTAAGTGGACACTTGTTTTGTCCAGCAGGGTACATCATATGTGACGCCATATCCATGGGTAAATATTTTATTGTGTACCAATCGCCTATTGTCACAAATAAATCATACATTTACAAAAAACAAGGATCAATGTAAATAATGAAAATAAGATGAAAAGTTTTCTTTTCTGAGATTAATTTATGAACACGGGAACATAATATTACCCTAAAGCAGGGTTTCCACTATAGCGGCAGGGGATCCCTTTTTAGGCCCCATTCCCCCAGCCAATTTTTCCCCTTCTGTCATACGACAGGACATATTCCATATGTATACAGGTACAGGTATATATTTCGTTGGGACAGTATACTAAGAAATTCAAATAGTTGACAACTTTATTTGATTTCTAGCGAGAATACACACTCGGACCGATCTAACACGAACTGAGGAAGTGATCAAACCGGAGTTCGCTAAATCACATGCTTTGGAGTACACTGGTTAACTTTCTGCCGAGTCTTGAATAGTAGTCGTTCAACTTCAACGGCCATGTTTCCCTATACAGCAATTAATTTTTATCTAATAAATTTTCTGTGTTTTAAAGTTATTGCGGTTGATAGCCTAGTAATTAACTTAGGTAGAACATGGATGCAAAACGATCAGCAAATCTACTCTGTTTCTTCTATTGGCCGATACAACAAAAGTAGGTCCACTAGTGTTTCCACGACATTGAAAACATTGACTGCATTTTCCCCTCAGCGAATACAGGACCTGTTCCCCAAAACCTAGCGGAAAGCCTTCCCAAAGCTACCATAAACAACATATAATGTTGTTCCAATCGTTAAAAGACAAAAATGTTGTTCTGCTTGAGGGTTAATTGATGTTGCATCCAGACACTACAATTGCTGCATGTTTTTATAGACTTGGACTCAACTTTGGAAATACCGGTACTGTTCTATTGAAAATTGATTCTGTCAACAGTTTATTTGTTTTGCATGGGACTAAAAGTTGAAAGACTTGTTCCAAAATATGATGATGATCAGCACATACAATAATTACATAATGTGGGGTGTTCGGTTAACTTCAGTGTAATATTTTTTTTCAAATGCCTGACCTTATTATGCCCCGACCTTCGGCATGTTGGGGGAAAGGATACCCATATACTATGGGCTTCATCCATTCATTTTTACCAGAGTTAAGGCCCTTGTTTGACTTTATAAATGTCGGTCTGTCTGAACATAGCACCTTGTAACTCAGGAGTTAATTATTGGATTTCGTTGTCCTTTGGCATGGTGATAGCACAGGGAAAGGATACTGACTTACTACAGGTTTCGTCTATTCATTTTTACCCAATTTACGGCCCTTGTTTGACTTGGGAATTTCTTAATTTTGTATCTATGAAAATTTCAACTTTGTAACATAGGCATGGGTCATTGGATTTGGTTGTGCTTTGGTGTAATGATAGCCCAGTTTATGGGGAAAGGATACCCACTTCTTGGGTTTTGACAATAAAAAAAAATTCTCCATCCATACAAATATTTAGTATTGCCCACTCTCTAAGCTGAGCATTGGGGGCATATTACACACTTGGCATTGCACTTGTTTTTTTTATTACAGAATAAAGGCATAACAATGGATAAGGCTTTATCCATTTTCTTGTGCTTGGCTGTTCTCTTTGCAGGTAAGATAATAAGTTAAGTAAATATTTTGCATTTACAATATAACTCCATAATTTTACATTGAGGCTGAGCTGCTGACAAAAAAGTTGCAGATACATGTATATCTCCATAACTTTTCAATCCATTACAAATAAGCAGTGAAATTATTTGCAAAATCTTGACTGTTACCATTTGTCATGTTGTAGCCTGTCATCATGGTAGGGCTGTACAATTTAAGCCATTCATTTTATTGAATCCACAGTCTTAAAATTTTACCATAAGCAGCAAGTTGATTGATGTAAATGTGTTTAATATCATAACTCAGAAAATTAATCATTCCTATCTATATCTGGCTTTCTTATAGGGCTATATTTAAAAACTAATTTTGTGGTCATAAATTTTTATATATTGGTTGTTTTTTTTATATTTTCAAGTGGGACAAGCACGGCCACCGGTCATCAAAAATATTGACAGTCTGAAAAGACTACAACTCCGTGAAGATACCATACTTGGTGAGTAAATGTATCCACTTTATTATTGTTAATTAAGCTGACCTTCTCAGTATTAGAAACGTTATCCAGAAATACTATTCAACAATGTCAGGGTACAACAGTATAAAAAGTTTAACCATTTCTATAATAAATGGATTCTTCCATCAGTTATACAAGTTTACACTGGATTCTATATTATTCATATGGAAGATTGTTCAGGAAATATAAGCAGTCGACAGAAAAACAAGCATACAAAAACAGTGCAGAAGGATTCCTATTCATTTGAGGGAAATGTTTAGTATGTTTAAAGTATGGCCATTTGTTGAACATATTATCTGAACACTTCCTAAGGGATCTACATGTACTTGTCAGTGAGAATTCTGTAACAAACATTTGTCATTGATGACATTAACACCACCTATAAAAATTAGACCCGAGTATACACCATATTTTGTTTTTAGATAATTCAACTAAAAGCCCAGTTGGATGATTTCCCAAGACATATGAGATGTCAAATGTTGAACTTCCAACATTAATTAAGATTTTTAGTCCAGTTATTTAAAAAATTAGAGCGATATCCCAAACAAACGTCAACAAATATGTCGAACGATTTCGAAAACCAGGTTTGTCCAATCTTTTATACGAGAGTTATGGAACTTATGACTATTTTTAGCGATTTCGTATCATTTGTAACTGTTAGCATGATAACTCAAACAAACTTTGACCGATTTCAACAATATTCGGTATATGAGTCTAGGATCACCTCTAGATTGGAGCTATTGAATTTGAATGATTTTCGATGAAAAACATGGCCACTGCCAGCCATCTTGGTTTTTACTCTTTGCATCACTACATCCTTTAGCACACCCTACAGAGCATATCCCTCATCTGATCATCACCAAATTTCATGTGGATCCTCGGGTTGACCTCTTGATGAGTGCTTACCATTTTTTCCGAATTATGTTAAAAACATGGCTGCCAGCGGTCATCGTGGATTTTACTCTTTGTATGACTAAATTCTTACACACCTTACCGGTCACATTTCTCATCCAATCATGACCAAACTTCATATGGATCTTCGGGTGGCCTCTAGTTTTTATTTACTTCAGTTATGGCCCTTAATAGTTCTATGATATGGTTCTTTAGTTCGTCCATTTTTAGTGATTCTGGGTCAAACAAATTCACTATTATGCGCAAAAAAACTTGACCACGATTAAAATTGCTATTAAGTAGATTTACATGTATATATACATGTATGTATATATGATCTCAACCAAAAAAATAAATAAACATCCCAAAATCACACCAGACAGCATGTTTGTCCCATAATTTATTGACCTATTGTGATGCTGGTAAAAATCCAGTAGCGAATATTTGTTCATGTATTTAGGAGCTCAAACTGCCATACGGCTTTAATATCTCGATATTGTCTTTTATTTCAGATTCAGAAATTTTCTCTTTAGATGCAGTTAGTCTTGATAATAAGAGATTAGCATACACTGTGGATAGTGATACTGTTCATATTGGAAAGGATACTGGGATAATGGTACTCACATTTCCATTGAATTATGAGGTTAGTTTTGGTTCTCTAATGTGAAGCATCTACAGATCCACACCCTTTTCAGTTCAGATGGTAACATGCATTGTGCATTAGGCCAACATAAGCCCTCCAGCAAGGACAGGGCTGGTTTGAATCTTGATAGGTGTGGATTTTATACACACACAAAGGGGATGTAACCTGATCATGTATCTGGACAAGTTTGTCAGTTACTTTCCAGAGTCCGTTGTTACTATGTAACCTTTGCATGGTTTTTCCTCCACCCTAAGTATAGACTCTGACGAATCGGGCATTTGTGGTTCGAATCAAAACTTGAATCGATTCACGACAAGGATTTCACATCAAATCAAATTTTGAATCATCACTTATTAAATTCCTAACAATAAAATTGGAGCAATTGGTTACACACGAAGGCTACACACATTTTATCAGAAATTTATCAGAAATGAACATTGGAGTTCTCATTCCGAACACTTCAATCCTGATCAGGATAGGTATTAAGTATACAACCGGCCAGTATTCCCATTTTGACATTACCCTGTTTCATACATGCTGTCATTGAACTTCTGAAGAATTTTCAGGGACAATAATATAAGGTTCTAAGTAATGTAATCATACTGTTTCATACAGTATGTGGAAATGGATAGATTTGATATTCGATAGACCTCTGATAGCCTGCATAATTGATTGTGACCACCAGATCGTATTCATACTACACACATATAATATCAAAATAAAATACAATTCAGTGTATATTGAAAGAATTTGGTGGAATGATGAGCGCAAGTTATTCAAGTATTTCAAGAAAAGTATTATTTTCTTTTTTGATTACTGAAAGTAATGAGATAATAAGAGATATTTGCAGCCTTGACAATTCACTGCCACAAAGGCGATCATCGTCTGAATTAACGCTTAATCGTATTAGAGTTTCGGCAATATGCCATGCAGTGTGGCGATGGAACACTGACGTATTTATCGCAAGTGTGATTGAACCACGATTACTCTATTGCATAAACTCGTGAAGTATGCCATGTGTTTGGGTGTTGACTGGAGTTTGCTTACTTCTGCACAATTTCACCAAATGAAATGAGGAAATAGATGGTGTAACCAATATTCGAAAAATAAACTAATTGAATAAGTTGGAGGATTCTAATCAAATCAAACCTTCGTTGCAGTCTACCTTAGAACTGACAACACCTCATTGCCTAGCTGCTGAAACAATGATAAATAAAGAGTAATCAATTGGTTTCTATGATTACGTGATATAATTTACAAGGGGAGTCGGGCCTGGTAAACCCAGAGTGAGCAAACTGTTTTTAATACCAGTATATCCGACAACCCAACGGAATTATGTCACATAATCAATAACATATCAATGAATATGCTGCGACAAAAAACATGTTGCACTGACGAAAAACAGGTTGCCTGGAAGTTTCATGAAGGTCTCGCCATCACTGATTAATTAGCTCTATCTTTACTCAATCAAGTGCACCAAAACACGATATTCATAAAATAACCATTGCTCATTATTAGTGTATAAAAGCAGGGGAATATGGAATGATTTAAACATGCTATAGTGCAACAAAATGCTGAAGAAATTTAAGAAAATTGGGAGCTTGAATAATGCTGAAATTTAAAAAAGTTGTGGGTTAAATAAAAAAACAAACATTCTTTAGTAGTTTTTTAGCTCAACTTTACTTTGTAAAGTTTGAGCTATTGCCATGGCTTGGTATCCGGCGTGTGTGTGTGCGTGATTCGTCAACAATTTCCTTTAGCACGGGCTACAGTTCGTACCTTTGGTCCGATTATTATGAAATTTGTCATGGATGTTGACATTGACATGTAGATGGGAACGAGTCATTTTGGGGTCATTCGGAAAAAAAACATGGCCGCCAGTGGCCATCTTGGATTTCAAAATTCAATCCATTAGCACGGGCTACAGGTCGTACTCTTCGTCTGATCATCATGAAATTTGTCATGGATGTTAATTTTGACATGTAGATGGGAACGAGTCATTTTTGGGTCTTTCAGCCAAAAAACATGGCCGCCAGCAGCTATCTTGGATTTTACTCTTTGTATGACTAAATTCTTTAGCACGGGCTACAGGTCGTACCTTTAGTCTGATCATCATAAAATTTGTCATGGATGTTAACAATGACATGTACATGGGAACGAGTCATTTTGGGGTCATTCGGCCGAAAAACATGGCCGCCAGCAGCCATCTTGGATTTTACTCTTTGTATGACTAAATCCTTTAGCACGGGCTACAGGTCGTACCTTTATTCTGATCATCATAAAATTTGTCATGAATGTTAATAATGACATGTAGATGGGAACGAGTCATTTTGGGGTCATTTGGCTTAAAAACATGGCCACCAGCAGCCATCTTGGATTTTACTCTTTGTATGACTAAATCCTTTAGCACGGACTACAGGTCGTACCTTGAGTCTGATCATCATGAAATTTTTCATGGCTGTTGAAATTGGAATGTAGATGGGAACGAGTCATTTTGGGGTCATTCGGACGAAAAACATGGCCACCAGCGGCCATCTTTGATTTCAAAATTCAATCCATTTAATAGTACGGGCTACAGGTCGTACTGTTCGTCTGATCATCATGAAATTTGTCATGGATCTTAATATTGACATGTAAATGGGAACGAATAATTTTGGGGTCATTCGGCCAAAAACATGGCCACTGGCAGCCATCTTAGATTTTACTCTTTGCATGACTAAATCCTTTAGCACGGGCTACAGGTCGTACCTTTGGTCAGATCATCATGAAATTTGTCATGGATGTTAACAATGACATCTAAATGGGAACGAGTAATTTAGGGATCATTCGGCCTAAAAACATGGCCGCCAGCAGCCATCTTGGATTTTACTCTTTGTATGACTAAATCCTTTAGCACAGGCTACAGGTCGTACCTTTAGTCTGATCATCATAAAATTTGTCATGGCTGTTGAAATTGGAATATAGATGGGAACGAGTCATTTTGGGGTCATTCGGACAAAAAACATGGCCGCCAGCGGCCATTTTGGATTTCAAAATTCAATCCATTAGCACCGGCTACAGGTCGTACTGTTCATCTGATCATCATACAATTTGTCATGGATGTTAATATTGACATGTAGATGGGAACAAGTAATTTTGGGGTCATTCGGCCAAAAAACATGGCCACCAGCAGCCATCTTGGATTTTACTCTTTGCATGACTAAATCCTTTGGCATGGGCTACAGGTCGTACCTTTGGTCAGATCATTATGAAATTTGTCTTGACTTTTGACATGTAGATGGGAACGAGTCATTTTGGTGTTATTCGGCATTAAAACATTGCTGCCAGCAGCCATCTTGGATTCTACTCTTTGCATGACTAAAGCTATCAAATGTTTTTGAATTGTTGGAAAACATAGCCGCCAGCAACCATCTTAGATTTTACTTTTATATACATGTATATATATATCTCTTCATGTTGATAAACTAGTAAATTAGACATTCAACTTTCCACATTCCTAATGACTCCATCGACAGTAGCACATTAAATTATTCCCTTTCCAAGTTGGGCTACAGTGTCATTGACACTTTCATTTTTAAACATCTGCGGTCAGATGCTCGTAGCCCGTTTAGGAGATAAACATACCCTGTTGAGTTGTACATTCTGGGATTCGAGCATGAAATTCGAGTTTTCGATTCACTGAGATCGGCCGCTTCAGCGTGCATCAAATCTGAATGTAGCATGGTAAATTTTCATCAGCGCAGAACGGAGTAGCAATACGAGCACACCCACGCGTTGTTGTCTATAGATACCGTTCATCGGCTGCTTCAGCATGCATCAAATCTGAATGTAGCACGACAAAGTTTCATTGGCGCAGAATGGAGTAGCGAAACGAGCCAACCCGTCTCACAGGAAATTGTTACGGAGCAGTGTTCCGAGTAACATAATGAACAAACCCAACAATTTGTGCATGGTGACAATGGCAAAATGAAAGTCTCGATTCGTGTCATGAAAATGACTAAATGATACTTTTTAGACAGTTTTTTTTAGCAAATTCCTTGCTAGATTGAATTACAATGGAGATAAACGTACCCAGTTTCGTTGTACATTTTGGGATTCGAGCATAAAAACAGTTTGTAAACTCGTCGGCAAGCCAACTCGTTCACAAACTGTTTTCATGCTCGAATCCCAAAATGTACAACGAAACTGGGTACGTTTATCTACATTGTAATTCAATCTAGCAAGGAATTTGCAGGGCACATCTCTCATCTGATTGTCACCAAACATCATGGATCTTCGGGGTGACAACTTCTAGATTCCGAAATTCGTTAAAAAACATGGCTGCCCTCTGATTGCCACCAAACTTCATATGGCTATTCACTAGTGGCCATCTTGGATTTCACATTTGAATGTATCGGCACTCCCTGCAGCCGACATTTATTCAAGAAATGTTTTGAAAATTTACAGGCAAGATCATGATTACTTCTAGATGGGAGCTATCAAACGGCATTTGATCAAAAACATGGCTGCCGGCCTCAATCTTGGATTTTACTCTTTGCATTGCCAAATTCTGTGGCTTGCCCTACAGCCAACATTTTTCATCCAATAGATCCCAAACTTCATATGGCGGTTTGGGTTGACCTCTGGTATTACTTAAACATTTAAACTTTCCTCATTCCTTATCGTTCCATTGACTGTAATGTATGGCATTATTCTGGAGGCTGGGACTCCTGAATACATATTTAAATATTAGTCTTTTTTTCAATTTCGTGTGTGGAAATATTCTATGATAGAGTGTTTTCAATGTCATATTCTATAACTTTCTTGTAGCATGAAAAATATTTCAAGATAACTGTGACAGTCAATGATGGTGCTGAGCAAGTGAGTTGATTTTATAAGATTCACAAAGAATAATAATTATATTTTTTATCTAATTCTTGAAAATTGCTTAATTTTATTCTATTCCTTTGAAAAGAATTTGATTGTATTTATCCCTTACTGGAAAATACTGGAACTTTACAAAGACTGTGCATGGAATTCATTTTGAAATAACTTGAGTCGCGAATAACTAAGTGATATGAGGTAAAAGGACATATTAGTAGTCCAAATGTCAAATATAGCTGACATTCAGAAAATTTAATAAAATAAAAAGGAATTGTGATATAATAAACTAAGGAGGTACCATTTTTTAAAGAATCATGGAAGTTAATTTGACCATTTCTTTACTAAATACTAATTGATGAGTATTTCCCTTAGGTAATGTTCAGGTCATTTATTGAACTTATTATCTGAACATTTCCCACTATTAAGCAATATGAAATCTTCTGCACTTATATTATTATTTCAACTGTTTTTGTCTGCTTATGTTTCCTGAACATCCCTCGAGATGAAGAATTGACCATTCCAATATTGTTTTTTTTAACTGAATAGGAGAATCCATTTAGTAAATAAAGGGTTAATGACATCTTTTCACAGAAAACAAACCAATACTGCATGCGTTGAGACAGTACACAATACTTGGCGGTACTAATTTTTTTTGAATATATATCTGTGTATAAGCAGTGGATAACTTGATTGAGATGTTAGTTACAGTATTTACCAAAAACAGTATTTAACAAAAACACATTTGAACCACTGTTTGTTATTGCTAAATAAATGGTTCTTACATGTGTATAATCCCTTCGACCAAAATGGAAGGCAATACTATTTATATGTATTTGCAAAGAGTACATTATTTTATCGCAACGTTTGTCAATTGAAATCATGTACGGTATATTGTCTGCATATGTCATGATCATTCGGTGCCATAGTTGGTGTCAAGACAGTTAGTGATGCTTCTGTGAAGAATGGAAACATACATTTTAATAATGTGACATAAACATAATAGACAATGTATATTATGCTGCAAGGAAGATAATAGGAACCACCCAGTTTCATTTGGAACTCTGCAGGTTTGCTCATTTGCAGTACTGAAATCGACAAGGTTTCCCTGACGTGGTGCGAACGTTCACAAATTATGGACAATTTTGGTCTGCTTTCCATTTATCACTTAGCATGTCGGCCCTTGTTTGATTTAAGTTGAGTCGTTTGTTGTGCATAATAAACATCATATTATGTTATAGACATCATACATGTATGTCAATGTAGGCCAGCATGACCCTGGTTAACCTCGATTAATTCAAATTGTTAATCAAATAATTGGTCAATGCAGACAGCTTGAGGTTTACATCATTGTATTTTTGTTATTTAAATCAGATGTCACAGTCACAATTTTAATAGTCAGTGAATCAGTGTTCTTGAATATTAAAAGGCTGTTAATTGTTAATTATATTCAATCTGTGAGGAAGCTTCAACCGGACGCTCGTTATGTCTGCAAAACAAAATTCCAAAAGAAAAGTTGTGTCTGGGACCATTTTGTGACCAACCCGTAAAACAACTAATAACTTCACAACATATAATTCATACATAGGAATGCCGTTGCGTTCTACCAATTTTGGATATAAAATAAATTAAATTTATGGTAACTTCATTCATATTTGATCACCCTAAAGTATTCCACATCACTTTAATTCATGTCATGCGGGTTGTCTGCATGTGTCATCGTTCATCGGCTTTCACAGTTGGCCTCACACCAAAAACAAAGTGACCAGTTAACGATGCTTCTTTGGAAACTTACACTTATTGTTCAAAGACAAGTTCAAATGACCAATCGCCGATTTATCACCCATGTATTACCGGCATACAGTTGAATCGATCATGTCTGTAAGAATGGGGGAAAACACAGTTCAAAGGTATCAAACAGTCAATAGTTGACTGCCAATTGCGTCTTGTTATCTTCAGTTGAAACGATTGTTTTGAAGTGTTTTTCTGTCATGTTGAAATTAAGTGATTGGTCAATCGATTTCTGAAATGAATTATTTAAATTCTTCAAAATCCACATTGTCATCTGCTTTTTGACTTTAGATCAACCTGTGTTTCATACCTGCCACATTATATGTATAACTCGTATAAATCCAATCGTTTTCTGGTACTAAAACCACAGTACCACTACCAGAAGCATCTCGATACAGATAGGTCTGGAACCTTCGCTGATTTGAAAAGCCTGGTTGAGAGCTCTACTTTTTATGTATACCCATACCATGCATGGTGAACATAATGCCAACATCCAGATTAACCATCCATCATTTGTCCGTCCGATATCTGTACACATCCTATCCGACTCAATAATTCAAGTATTTTTTAATCAGAATTTTGTTCATATATTATTTGCAGGTTCATGATGACACTCCCCTCACCTGATTAGTTTTTGGTATCAATCAGTTGATCGATTTAGAAAACATTAACACTTTCCATCTATCACATAGACACATGCGATCAACAATCCAATAATTGCCAGCTAGCCAATTTGAATTATCTGTTCAATATGCAATAAGCAGACAAATATACATAAATATGTCTGTACAGTTTCAACTGGGCTGAACATATTATTATTATAAAGTTAACCCTTCTGCTTTGAACCAGGATCATCAACAATAATAAACACTCATTATCACCTTTTGAATATTCTTCTACCATTAGAAGTGACGATATGTTTTGAAAATATGAATACTTAATTTCTTTGGATGCATCTACTTTTATAAGTGGTCTGCAATCAATTAAACCAGACTACCACAGTGTTTAAAGATCATAATATTAAAAACATCAGCTTCAGTATTTAGGACAAGCACACCATCTGTTAAACTCTCGGATATATTGTGAAGTTCTTTAATCAACTTTGACAGGTTAAAGGCACGTGCGGCCTTGGCGGTGGGTATCCTGTGAAAATATATCCACCCGTCAAAAACCGCCACAAACAGAAAGAACATCAAAATGTAGATAGACTTTGTCCGTATACAAATAAGAAATATCGCATAAACAGTATGTTATGGTCATATGTTTGACCATTGTTATGTAAACAACAGCATAAAAAGTTACTTTTCTGGTGTTTGTTTATATTATGATGGTAAACATAAAGAGCGTTCTTTGTGGGTGAATTCCTGATATGGAACGAATAAAGAGCGTTTATGCCATTTGTGTGTGATTAGCCAGCAGCATTGTGTTGTCTTCTGTAACACAATCAGGCTCTTGCTTAGGTAAAATATAGTAAATCTTTATGATAACATGCTGTTTACGCGATGGTCATGGTATATATGAACGGAACTGTATGCGTTTTAATGTTTTTCTGTTTACGGTGTTTGGAACAAATATGAATATTTTCGACAATTAAGGCCGCACGTGCCTTTAAGGCTAGCAGCCCCAAAGATGTTTACAATATATGTTGTCTCCACCATTGTTCACCTATCTGATTCGATAAAATAACCACCCATTGCCAAGTGGTCCTGCTAATTTGCTATGATGTTGGTGGGTCCTGATGAATTTTGCTATGATGCTGGTAGGGCAAACTAATGCTGTTGAGAAAAAGTAACATTATCTTTTCTTAAGTTGTCATGTTGTACATCCACACTCTGGACAGATTCTGGTTATGAAGTATTTTGTGTTAGTTTGGGAAATATTATATAAACCCTTGCACTGAATTAAAAACATACCTTATCTGATTTGATAACTCAAATATTTGTCATTCAATTGTTGATATATCATGGTACAGTTTATTATGAAACACCTCTGACCTGTATGGTTTGAGTCATTTGGTTGATCTGCTTAACTCTTTCACTGCCATGCAGCACCACAGACATATCTGCCACTGCCAAGCATACTATACATGTACATGTAGCATATTGCTACTAAATACATATGAATTGGGTATTTCTCAATAACTTTTGTATCTGCCGAGCTATGTTCATGAAACTTGTTATGCATGTAGGTATTGGTCTGGGGAATCGAAAACACATCACAGTCCACCATTGTCACGTGACCACAATCACGTGACCACAAACAAGATGGCCGCCACCCCAAAATATAAGAAAATTTCAGTATTTCTCAATAACTTTTGTATTTGTAGAGATATTTTCATGAAAGTTAACTTAAATTGGCATGTAAGTAGGTATCAGTATTGGGAATAGAAAATATGTTCTAGTCCGCCAGTGTCACATTTCACGTGACCACGATCATGTGACCACAAAACAAGATGGCCGCCATCCCGAAATATAAGATAATGTAAGTATATTGCTGCTAAATACATATTGATTGGGTATTTCTCAATAACCTTTGTATCTGTAAAGGTATGTTCGTGGAACTTGATGCACAGTTAGATATTGGACTTGCGAATTGAAAACACTTCCCAGTCTGCCAGTGTCATGAGACCGTGACCACATGAGGGTCACGAGACCGTGACCACATGATCACAAAACAAGATGGCCACCACACCGAAATATAAGGAAAATGCATTATTTCTCAATAACTTTTGTATCTGCAGAGATATTTTGACGACATTTGGTATGTAAGTTGGTGTTAGTATTGAGAACCGAAAACAACTTAGTATATTTCTGCTAAATAAATATATTATTGGGTATTTCGCAATAACTTTTGTATATGCAGAGGTATATTCCTGAAACTTGGTATGCAGGTAGGTATTGGTCTCTGTGGTATGGAAAACACTTCCCATACCAGGAGGGTCACGTGACCACGACCACTTAATCACAAAACAAGATGGCCGACATCCCGAAATATAAAAAAAATAAACTGGGAGTTTCTCGTTACAAAATTGATTACATCACGTACAGTGTTTTCACAGAATAATATAAAGTTACCTCCCATGGATTGATGTTACGGGACGAATGTGTCAGGATTCGACTCAAGTCGCGATCGGCAGTGTATGGGTAATTCGACTCAAGTCGCGATCGGCAATGAAAGAGTTAAATATGTTATCCCCATCCACCCATTGCTTAGACATATGCTATCCAATATAATAACTAAAATATTTTTCACCCGAGCACTTTCATAATTCACATCCAGTTTAATTATGACAGATTATTGACCTGTATAGATTTTGGTTTTGACAGATTGGTTTTGATAATATTAACCCTACCTCTAACCAAGAAAGGAACACATGCTATCCAAGGCAATACTTTATCTTATCAGTCTCATATTTATACATATCCAAGTTAATGATGGAAGCCCCCTAATATGTTTCTAATCGTCTCCACATTATTTGGTTGAAGGCATTATCGGCCTCTCAATGTGAATAGTTATATATTCTGTTCTTGATTAACGGTTTTTATTGTTTTAGTCAGTACTGTCAAAGGTATGGGTTAAACATTTGATGATCATGATCGGCCTCTTGTTCAACAAATTCATTAGTTTGAAGATTTAGCTCGAAACTTGGACGATTTTGTCTTTGAAATATTTTCATTGACTATTTTCTTGAGATGAGCTATTCCACCTGAAATAGTGCTTGATGCTAATTTAGAGAAATCAGTGTAAACTTTGTTTTATATATACCGGTATGTCCAGTTTTAAAATGATATCTTGAATAAGACAATTTTATTTAAGAACTCTCACCACAAAACTTAGTTTTACAGCAAAAACAACTTCACTTGTAACCAAATAGGTTTGTGTCTCATCAAGCTCACAAACAGATGCAATGGCATGTGCCTGTACATAACTTTGATGAATGTTTATTGTCAGAAAGCCAGTTCTTGTATATGAAGAATATTGGAGATACACATTGAGACTTGTTATATTAATTTAAACACATAAGCTTTATATTGGCCTTTATCAAGTGAAATGCCACACGTATGGTGACATCAACTCGCGTGACCATGGAGGGACGTCACCTCTTTAATGTTCAATCTTTGCTGTGTTGTCATTTCACTTGATAAAGGCCACCTGAATGGCCTAAAGCGTGTGCAATTAAATTATTATAACAAGTCTCATGATGTACAGAATCTCCAATATTCTTCATATAAATAACTTTGAAGGATTCTGAGACACTCTTCACTGGCTTACCAGTTGTGATCACTGTATTACATGTACTTGCACTTTATCATTCATTTGATATATTTGCCTCATTACTTTCACCATTGGACTGACTTGAAAACACTTCAAACATACATTAGCGATTCCATCTTTTTTTCAGGTGAGCGAAGAGGCCACAATTAGTGTTTTGGATGTAAATGATAACAATCCACTTTTTAAGCAAGATGTGTACACAGCAGCTCTTAATGAGGTAGGCTATTTTAAAGTTAATTTTTAATAGATGACTGTTTTGTGGTCATGTTCAATGTATTACTTATGGAGTATTGTGTGGATTTTGTTGATACTTGTGCATAATAATGATGTCATAGCCAATGTCCCTGGTTATCGGTATTGGCTATCAGATCGAACCGATATATTCAGTATCGGTAAGATATCGGTATCGGCATAATTTAGTCTCCAGACCGATATCATCAACCGATGCATGTTGCGTCCTTTATGAATGTTGTGACACCAATTCCTACTTTAATATTAAATAAATGACGGGAATTTCCAGAAAAAATAGTGACTATTTTACGAACGGGTCAGCCCTCCCTCACGTACTGTGATGACAACATCGACATGAGATACATGTAGCTGGTACACTCACGACCCAAATAAACATTTCAAAATGTACTGTAGTTTAATAATTAAAAGTTAAAACATAAACTGTATACAATTAAAATTACTTGCGAGTGCTGAGTAGCACATGTTGAAAGCGGATTTAACTGACATCCCTGACGTTTGTGTGAGAATGGAATCTTCCTATGATTGAATCAGACTGATGTACCATTTAATGATTTATTCATAGGGGTGTGGGTATTGATTCTGTGCCATGTGCGACAGTAAGTTGTCACATTGTTATTATCTTCGCAAGGTGGGCGCCTGGCGGCAAGATCAAATGATTCTTTGCATGCATTTGATGTCATCTAGTAGGAATCACTAATAAGCCACGTGTTGACAGATGACACAGTAAACTAAAAATCATAGTGTTTATAAATAGACAAGTCACACTTGACCAGTTTGCATTAAAGTCGCCGCAGTCGCGACTCGCTATACCTCAATATATAGAAACATCACTTGTTAACAACATTTAGCTGTGTGTGTTTAAAGTGTTTTGATTAAAATTGATGACATTCTGGTATACGATGACTGAATATGCAGGAGGTGACTTACTTGTTTGATGGAACCATCCGATCCAATCAGAGTGTTCGATGGGCGGGATATGTATTTTCTGTCATGGGCAAGGAAAATTTCCAACAATTTAGGGGGTATGCATTGCAGGTGTTATTAAACACAGGTGTTATTAAACTTCTGAAAAAGATTGAGTTTGGCAAATTGAAATTGAGTCATTGACTCAAATGGATTATGGAGTGTTTCCATAAGGAGTGATGACAAAAGATTCTACTTCCAAGATCAAACATCGGAATTTCGATGAAAAACATGTCCATCAGTGACCATCTTGTTTAACTTTCCTTATTCTTAATCCTCCCATTAACTGCAATGCATATCCCCTCAACAAGTTGAGCTACAGTTTCATTAACACTAAATGCATTTACTAACCAATGATAAATATTTCAACAGTACAAAATTGTGTTATATATTTTCTTTTTAGAATGCAACAAATATTGAGGAAATCTTTCGAATGCAACGAAATATTAAATCGTTTTGCCATGGTTTTTGGGGGATGTAAACTAAATTGTTTTTATGACCAGGGTATCAGTTCTTTGCCGATAATACTTTGCAATTTAAAACTTATCGGGATCTGTATCGGATCGGCCGATAATTCTATTGAAAATATCGGCAATCGGCTTTTACTGATAACCCCCGTATTGTTACATCACTATCCCTGGTATGTGAAATTAAATCCAATGATTGGCATATAATTCTGCCTTTTCTTGCTGTATTATGAAACCTCTTGTTCGAAGCATGTTACTGTTAGCTAGTGGGTATGTCATGTAGGCTTAATACAATAACTACCCCGGTTATTGTTAAGATAATTACCTGCTATTGTTTGCAGCAGGGGATAGGCTAGATAATGTATAAAGGGAGAGCAATAGGAAACATGGCGGGTGTTGTTTAATAGCATTTATCTTGGTGGTGTTTACATAGCTAATCCTCTTTTGATGTGCCCTTCTGATGAAGCAACCCTTTGTGGTTAGTTATTGTATGATAATTAAACTGCAACAGAGAGGCAAAAAATAGCTAACTGCTTTCTATCAAAAATTATTCTAACAGCGATTGCAGATGTTGCAAAAATTGATACTATCAGTGAGAGCATTTGGCAATTTCTAAAGAATTTGGCAAAAAATATTTTCATTTGGCAAAAGTAAATTTCAGTCCAGCGCGGACCCTGGCCACGGGCAGCCAACTTGGATTTTACTTTTTTCATGACTAAGTTATTCGGCACCCCCTACAGCCAACACCTTTCATCCGATTGATCCCAAACGTAATACGGATCATCGGGGTGATATCTAGATGGAAGATATAAAATGCCATCTTGGATTTTACTCTTTGCATGACTAAATCCTTCGGCCAACACTTTTAATCCGACTGATCCCAAACTTCATACGGACTTTGGGGTGATGTCTAGCTGGGGCGCTATCAAGCTGATGAAGCAACCCTTTGTGGTTAGTTATTTCTAAAGAACTTGGCAAAAAATATTTTCATTTGGCAAAAGTAAATTTCAGTCCAGTGCGGACCCTGGCCACGGGCAGCCACCTTGGATTTAACTTTTTTCATTTTCAAGTTATTCGGCACCCCCTACAGCCAATACCTTTCATCCGACTGATCCCAAACTTCATACGGATCTTTGGGGTGATGTCTAGCTGGGGCACTATCAAGTTTTCTGAATTTCGATGAAAAACATGTCCATCAGTGACCATCTTGTTCAACTTTCCTTATTCTTAATCCTCCCATTAACTGCAATGCATATCCCCTCAACAAGTTGAGCTACAGTTTCATTAACACTAAATGCATTTACTAAGCAATGGGAAATATTTCAACAGTACAAAATTGTGTTATATATTTTCCTTTTTAGGATGCAACAATTAATAGTCTTGTTGTCCCTGAGATCAGTGTAACAGATGTTGACTTCACCAATACGTTCATCAGAGTTGAGTGTAATCGAAAACAAGGTGTATTCAATAATAAAACTCAGGTGAGTATGAAATACAGGCCAGAAAATAACTTAAATTCTGTTGTAAGACAAATTGACTGGCACCAACTGATTTTGTCTCTCATTTAATTTAAAACATAGTATCATATTGTAATTTTATGAGATAATATAGGCAATATTTCCAAATGCCAAACAGATATATAGCACCTGCTAAGTTTGACAAATATCACTGGATTCTAATTGACTACTGTGGAGTAAAACAAACTTTATGTCAATACCATGGCAAACTTGTTGTAAAACAGGCAAACATTTCTGATCTTATACACACTACTTCAACAGAAAACAAGGGTGTCTTGTCCATGATGATACAGAAATTAATGACTGGCTCAATACACAGTGTGTGCTAGTCATTTGGACATTTGGGCCACTCACTGACTTTGATCGGATGACTTTGATTTGCTAAAATATGATGCACAGACACATGTGCATTGCTGCAATGGAGTAACCAAATAGGAATCACTTCTGATCCTATATAGTTGTGGTTTGATGGGAATTCCGATGTTTGATCTTGGAAGTAGAATCTTTTGTCGCTCCCCAACCCAGAACCACAATTTGTACATAGACTAGAATCATTGTTTTTTAACTTTGTGTGGGGCAGCAAGCGTGACCGAGTCAAGAGAAAACTGTTATGCCAAGACTATAAACAAGGTGGCCTCAAGATGGTAGATATTAAAAACTTCATCACTTCCATGAATATTAACATGGATCAGGCGTTTAGTGAACAAAAGCTCTAAATGGACCCCGTTGACAGAACTCCCTATTCTTAAAGACCCTTTTTTCCTCACCTATCATTATTCATATTTTTACAGTAAAGCGAAAAAGGTTCAAAATCACTTTTGGCGCGACGTACTTATAGCATGGGCAAATTTCCTAGAAAAAAATATTAGAAATGTAAACATATCTACATGCACTCTCTGGAACAACGCCAATATAAAAATGAATGGAAGCCCTATCAATTTTGCTGCATGGCGCAAGGAGGGAATATATTTTGTACACGATCTGTTACAAGAAAGCGGCAATTTCCATACGACTGAAATGATATACTCAACTTACAAAATACGTACAAACTTCCTTATCTTAAATAGTATCCGACGACAGCTTATCTTTTACTCAAACAAAATCTCAAAACCCATTGTCCGATGCCCACCCTCCCAGATAATTTTGTGACCCTACTCAGAAAACCTCGCGGAGGACGCGATTTCTATGACATATTAAACCACGATTGCCATGTACCCACTTCCCATGCAAAATGGCAAATAGAAATAGGCGAAGAAGAAATTGACTGGAATATATACAATAAACTACCATTTTCCACGACGCCTGACACAAAGCTTCAATGGCTTCAGTATAGAATTAACTCTAGACTTATATCAACTAATAGCTTCCTGAAAATAGCCAAAATTTGACAAGATGATACATGCGTGCGTTGCAAAGACAAGAAGGAAAGCATATCACATATATTTTGGGAATGTGAACACGTTCAAACTTTTCTGACAGACATACATTCATGGGGTAACCGAAACAACGTCAAATTGCAAGCGACTAAACGAATAATGATAATTGGGTCCCGCTGTGTAAATGACAATTATACCACTAATTTATTCTGGCTCTTAGTAAAACAATATATCTATAGAACAAAATTCACACCAGAAAAATTAACAATTTCGTCATTCCAAGGAGATTTACGCTTTCGATATAAATGTGAAAAATATAATGCACGCCGTGAATTTAAATTGGAAGAGTTCGAAAAAGACTGGTTCTTGTTCAAATTTGCCGTGAAAGAAAATGCACAATAATTACTCCTATCACCAGAAATGTTATTTTTGCTACTATTATATTACTCCCACTATTCATAGCCGTCCTTAATTGGCCATGAATGAATACAGAAATGTCGACCAGAGCACATAACTAATTATTACTTCTATTGTGTATATATATACCCACATCACATGTTCTTATACTCTGTTAAAGAAACTATATCTACTTGTTCACCACCGATAACAGCCGACCATCAACCCACGGGACTAAGGCTACGTTCACACACCTCGACAAATTGCACGCCAAATTTCCACACGATTCGTCAAATTAAAGCCAATTCCTGCACATATGAATGATATATCTTGAATTCTTAATGTATATTATTTTAGCATTAGAACATATGATTTTAGATACTAAACACAAATACCGATTACACAGTTGACCCTTAAAAATAGTTTTATATTGTATGTCTGAAATCTCTAAAATTCCATGAGCGCATATATATTTCCAGGCTTCGAAACTGTCCAATATATAATAGACGGCAATGACTGAAAATAATACTTGTAGTTTATACTCCATATTTAGCAAATCTTTGACATGTAAGTCAAATGCTACGTATTCCCCTGACAAGGTATCCCGGTTCGTGAACGTGGCCTCAGTCGGGATTGTATGTAAGTTACGTATGAAAGCTGGTATGTCTGCATATTAATGCATTCTTTAGATGTAACTTGTATTAGCTATGTATACGTATGTTCAAATGTTATTCAATAAAAATATAAAAAAAATTAAAAAAAATCTTTTGTCACATTCCTGCATTAATTCTATAAGATACCTCTAGGGTTTTAAGATGGCTTGTTTTGGCATTTATAGCAATGGTGAATTTTTCAAAAACTAAATCTTCCATAAACCAGGATGTTAAACCCCAACTAACCAATCATTTCACAAGAATAATTGTAGGTGTTGATAGATGGAGAAAATTAGTCTCATTTAATAAATAATTTGAATAAATTAGTTCTGTGATAAGGAAAATGTGCATGTCATGAAGTAAAGTATTCAAAAAATTACCAACTGGTGTCCTATGTTTATGTTATTTCAAGCCTGAGTGTTTTACAAGGTTACAAACAATTGCTTTTTGCAGTCAGACTGTCTGATATATATTTTTGGATTGCTTCAGGATAATGTGTGCGACATATTCAGACTTGTTAAAACTGCTGGCAGCAGCAAGATGTGGGCGGGGCAGATGGTCACACAACGACGACTTGATTTTGAATCAGAAACTGCTTACCAAGTGCCATTGACGGCTTTCGTAAGTACATCTTTGTTCGGTCTGTATGGTCATATATATGAGTAAATTTATCATCTTTAGGCAAAAGATTAAAGTGGCCTTCATAATAGACATATATATGTGAGAAATTCTCTTAAGGAATCCAAGTCTAAATGCAAAACCGATAGCCGACTTGACACGCAAGGTCAATTAGGCTGCGTGATACTAACACAAAGTACATTTCAGACAAACTGTTCCAGTAATCGAAAGCACATTTCAGCATCCCCAACAGGTTATTATTTTCAAAAGGACTCTAGATGCATAATGGTCTAGGCATGTGAACACAGTGGAATGTCCACGCTCCCCTGCAGCTCATCCATCACCCATGGCAAACAAATTGAAACCACTTACAGAAATGAAAATTCCGGAATCATCGACCGAATAACGCGAATGTATACTCGCCGAAATTTGCTGTGGAATCTGCTCTACACGACGACATGTTATTAAAAAATATATGTCATTACTATCACAAACATCAAAATATATAGTGCAGAGACTGAAACAGTTTGCCAAATGGATAGTTTAATCAATTTAGCAATAATCAAAACATTGGTATCAAGAGTTGGATATTCAACATCATTGACCCAACATTCCAGTTTAGGGATGTCTGAAAACCAACAGTTTTCCCTTTTTGTTTACTCTCTTCGTCAGATTCATGATTGTTCTTCTTACCAATATCAAAATTACTGCACCAACTGCTTTCAAGACGAGAGGTCGATGCGAAATCAAAGAGCAGAATGTGAGAGTTTCCGATGTCAGCATTATAATTTCTGTGAATTTATTGATATGTGTAGCTTAAAATATTACTTAGGGAGCTTAGATCAGAATTTCCGCCAGAGATCGGAGTTACCGGTGGATATTTCTGATCTCCGATACCGACGGCAATCAGAGTTTTTGTATCCGTATAAAACTCCGATGCTATCGGAGATATTTCGCGGTGTCATCGGTAAAATTCTCTGATTCAATCGGAGGTTATATCAGAGTTTTATATCGGAGTTTCTGTTCTTCAAGTGCGGTATGTTTTGGGAAAACTCCGATTCCGTGAATTTCCGTGGGAGTTTTTAATAAATCGTCGTTTCTGTTCTTGGTGTATATTGTTTTCCAGACACAACAGAGAAAGACATATAACATGTTACGTCCATTCTCAACGACTCAGCCATTTTCGCTGAGGAAATAACCTCCCCATAAATAGAAACCATATTCGCGCAAAATCATCCACAAATCCCTTAATTGGAATGCACTGGGTTTACGGTATTCTCAGAATCCGACGATGTTGCAAATATAGCAAGTGCGTGCTTCGTGTGATATTCAGAGCCTTTGCTACTGTAAACCCTTTGATTTGTGTCCACATCAAAACGTTGGTTTGAGATAGTAAAAAAAAATTGAAAATGTAAGGTCGGAGTGGTCAGGTTACTACTAGTCCAGGCACATTAGGCGTGAATGGGGAAAAGTAAGGAAATAAATCCCGGAAAGCTGATTTTTTTATATTATTTAGGCCATAACATCGCGGATGCGTCACGAAAAGTCCCCTAAAATCGGAGTTGAGTTTTCGGAGTTAACCAATTTTTTTCATAAAAAAATAAAAACTTATATATTTTTCACAATCATAGGCATAATGGGATGTTATAACAATTTTTCAGCCGAAACATATACCAAATGTACTCAATATTGTTTAATACACAATTCTCGAACCAGAGATACAAATTCAACGGGGGGATTTGAATGAATTTCGCAGATATGGATATAAAATAACATAATGACCCCAAAAAATGACGATTTTTTCAGACAATCTGTATTATTCGATGTCAAATTTCTCGGGCTATTCATTACGTAGGCGCAAGCAATTTGTTTTAAAAACTGCACAGATATCACTCCTCCAACATAATATGCGGGATTAGCAACTATACCTATGATAAGTGGTCAATACTTGTAAAAACATAACCCTACCCCCTAAACTGGCTCTCGTCACATTTTGCCCTTCCGCTAGTCCAAGTGCTTGTTGTAGAAAACACACCAACTGTGAAAAGGGCGATAAAGGCATGAAACTTGGCACATATGTTCCTTATACGCTACTGCTCATTTTCACATGTGGCGTCATTTGCAACAGGCTCTTCTTAGCAACGGATTAATGCATATGACTGATATTATACGTGTTCTAACAAACTAAACTACGTCGTGTAGCATGTTTATGGTGTACATATTTGTTGTCAGTTTTGACCTGACTGACAAATTGCCATATTACTTACTAACAAGGGGTGGCGGTTGCAAGGGACGCACAGACAATCTAAAAATGCACATATGACTGATATTAGCGTGATTATATAGTAGCTTTAACAAACTAAACTACACATAATGTGTTGAAAGCAATTAGAATAGTTGTTGTTAATGTTGAGATGGCTGAAAAAAATACCATATAATTCTTACTTATATGAGTGGTAACTGTTGCCAGGGTCATACCCGAAATACAAACATGCACATATGACTGATATTATGGTAGTATTAACGTTTTTATGGTGAAAACAATGGCTGAAAAAAAATACCATATAATTCTTACTTATATGAGTGGTAACTGTTGCCAGGGTCACACCCGAAATACAAACATGCACATATGACTGATATTATGGTAGTATTAACGTTTTTATGGTGAAAACTATTATAAATGTTGTTAGCGTGAGTCTAACCAGAATATGGGTACACTTATCCGTTGTGGTCCATCAGTTTAGATATCGGGAATTCAAAGTGAGAGTTGAAAAGTTGTTGCTTATATTTAATATGAGGCATGGCCATAATAGTTATATAAGCCATAGACCCAGACAGCTAGTTATATAATGTAAGTCACGGACCAACTCTACTATATATGAATAACATAGCTAGGGTCAGCCACCAATATGTTAGCCATGACCCTAGCCTACAATAGTTAGGTTAGGAACCCATGCACATATATACTCACAGGACCCATGTCCATACATATAGGCTATGTACGTAGGATATATATAGTCCATGAACCAGACCGCTTCATATAACCATACATGTATGATATCTATGATCATGACCATGACACTGTTACATGGTGCAAATAACCAAGTGCCCACAGATAGACCATGCACTAAGATGCCATAGACCAAGTCTGATGCACAATAGATTAGTGCACCATGGATTCAGGAACCTATATATGGTATGAACATATGAGACAGTTTTATGACAGACCAACCTATATATAGATATTGGACCGATGCCACATAGACGAAAGTTAAAGATGGGGGGAGGGGGCCCTTATAAATAGCCCATACACATATGGCACTGTAGGTTGGCCATGGACACATATCCATACGTGTAGGCCATGGACCTAGGCCGATATATGTATGCCATATTGAATTATACCCAGGAATCAGCAGGTGTCTGTCTATATGTAGGATATGGACCCACCCCTCGTACGTGATATATCTACACCAAAGACCCAAAGGTCCCTATCGATTGGTCGTGTGCACCACCATAGCTTGGCTATGGACCCAGGCTCATATAGGTAGGAAATTGAGACGGGCCACTATGGACAGCCCATGTATCCAGGCTGATTTAGTTATGACTTTATTGCAAGACATGTATATGTAAAACATGAACCCATCCCATGAATGTTCATGTGCCATGACTATCTAGGTTATAACCACAGCCACGCATACGCTATGGACCCATATGAACACCACCCGTAGTGCAAATACACAAGTGTCTATAGTTATGTACACATGACATGTACCCAAGCAAATCAATAGAACGAACCCTAAATAGTATATCATCGACCCAGTCCCCTTTCTATGACATGGACACAGTAGTTAAGACACGTCATTGGATGCGGTTCCTTAGTAACTGTGGGTTGGTAATGGGCCCATGGCTGCCCATGTAAATGGGTATTGGTCACCGGTTCCAAAGGGTAGTTCATGGTATCTCAATCTGAAATATATAGGCCACGTTCATGTACGAGTTCCTATAGACTTGTAAATGACGCATGACCATGTATTGACATATATGTAGTTATGGCATGGATATGAAAGAAACACAGTTAGTTCATACCGTATAGCAACTGGTATGCGGATGCTACCACACCGTGATAGAGTGTTCTGCATGGATGCCATTGTCAAATGTAGTGCAAATGTCGGATTCCATGGAGGGGGGTTCAGGTGGTATCGACATAAATGTGGGTCAATATTTTTACATGTCTCATCAAAATGTATTCCAAAAATCTAATCATGGAAGAAACAATAGTAAACTCCACACAGATATGTGATTCTGATAAAACTAACTGAATAGTCTGTCAGTTTAAAGAAGATTTGTCAATGGTAGGTGGTTACCTAGCAACAATGAAACCTCAATACCAATTTGCCACACGAGAATGCGTCAGTACACAACACAATACAACCACCTTTAGTTATGCATTATTGTCAATATAAGCATAATATGGCATATTATGAAACAATTATATCATGCAAATTTCCCAAAACTCATACCATATCATGAAACAGTTATATCAGTTAAATTACCAGAAACTCATACATATGGTATGCTTTCAAATGTGGGTATGTCCATAGCAACCACTACACACCGTTAGGTAACGAATGCAGCAACTTTACTGCCATGTTCACTCTAACAACAATTATAATAATTGTTTTCAATATAAAAATGTTACATGACGTAGTTTAGTTTGTTAAAACTACCATAATATCAGCCATGTGTGCATTTTTCGATGTCTGGTATGTCCCTAGCAACGCAACCGTTACTAGAAATATATAGTAATTTTAAAGTCGAACCCACACTAACAATAACTATTACAATTGTTTCACCATAAAATGATAATGACGTAGTTTATATTAGTTTGTCAAAACTATCATAATATCAGTCAGCTCGGCATTTTTCGATTTCGGGTATGTCTCTAGCAACCGTTACCACCCCTGTAAGTAAGAACTATGGTAATTTTCCAGCCAGATCTACTCGAACAACAACTATTATTACTTTTACCATAAAAATGCTGCATGACGTAGGTTAGATTGTTAAAACTGCCATAATATCAGTCATATTTGTATTTCTTCGATGTGGGATAGTTGCCTAGCAACCGTTGTCAAGGACGGACCTGCCACGACGTCTATACATCTGAAAATGATTAATAGTGTATAAGGAACCTATGTGCCAAGTTTCATAGTGTTATCACCATTTGTACAATTGTTACGTCAAACGCCATGACTATTATGTGGTATTTTGCCTTTCAGATACTAGTACTCAAAGCCATGGGGTACGTTTTAGGGGGTAGTGTTATGTTTCCGGCTATAAAATCTTAAAGATGGTGATGGTTCGATATATCTCATCACTTTCCTGTTCTGAACTAACCACTCTTCTAGTATAATGGTTCATATTTTAGCTCATTGTCGTCTGAATATCTTTACTCGCCCTCTTTTGTTAGGAAAATTTTGAATCACCATGCGATTTATATGCTCTCTTCGCCAATAAATGTCATCACAATTATGGAATATCGACTGTTAGTAAGCTCTATCACCAATTACGCATATCTATCGACACATGCTTCATGATGGACGGGTATGTGTGAAGATTGAGTCCATAAATTAGCCTACATATGACTGCATTCGCATATGGTCTAATGGAATTTCGTCAGAAATTGCACCATTGCGAAAAATCATGATATCTCAAAAAGCTCAACTCGGATTCTAGGGGACTTTTGCCAAGTTGTTCATAAACATGTTCTTATTAATCCCTGAAAAATTCAGCTTTCCGGGATTTTTTGCACTAGTGAAACCTAATGTGCCTGGACTATACTACGTTTTCAGATCTTTGCAACTTTCGACCAAGAACCATCAACGTTATTTAGTATTTTATTCACTTACATTCAAGCACAGGTGACCAGAACAAAATTTGACCCCCACCACAATAATACTTAATCCTACAGGATTAGGCGAAGTGTTACTGGGGTGGGGGTCAAATTTTGTTCTGGGGACCAGTGCATTCAAGATAATGCGACTAAACATTAATTTGTTTTATATCAACGCTGCGGTAGACCTATATGGTTTACTTTGGGAAAATTTTCAACATGCAGTTGGAAATTTCACAACTGACACAAAAATAATTGGAAATTTCAAACGAACAATAGGTTGAAATTGCTCTCGTAGTTTGTTTTCCTGCAATATATTAATTAGTGGGGAATTTGTTGTTTTTAGAGCAGCATTTTTATATATTTACAATCACATATGCATTCGCGTCGTGGAACGTGAATGCTGTGGTGTTGGTTGATCGAAAGTATGTCACTCCAACTGCTTTGTGGTTACACGCAAAATGTCAGACCAACTTGCATCCATACTCAATGGAACACAAGCAAATCAACATCCATTTGTTAAATTGTCCTACTTTATGTTAATTTGTTTTGACTGAAATGACGATCAGTTGGTAATATTCCAACCTTAGGAGGGGGTGTAAGGTTGGAAATTTCCAGCACTTAGAAAGCTTGGAGGCCAGTCTATAGATACTAGGATTTTGCAATCAGGAAAATCTGAGGTGGGGTGTGCAAATGGAATTAGCAAACTTGTGAGTTTGGTCTGAATCAGGGGGTGGGGGTGTGGTTTGAAATTCCAAGTTGGACACCCCAATGAAGACCCTCTAGCCACTTCCCTGTCGACATGTCGCTTTTGAGTGCTGTATATGCTACATTGTGACTCTCAAAATGACAATAGGAATCAGGCCAAAACAAGACACAGGTAAACATTTTGGCTTGATAAAATCACTCAGCTAACCAAACAGAAGTGTTCCAATTTATATGTGTTCATAATTACGTGGTTTACGACAGTCGTCGGACTGTGAGAGCGCGTGCAAGTGATGTCATGAATTGCACAATTCTGCGACTTGATACATTGTATGTGGGGATATTGCTGGTTAACAATAGTTCTGCTATGAATCTTCTGGATATGTTTGTATTGTTTGTGGAAGATAAATTAAATATCTCAGTCATACATAGAGATATAAATATATATAAAATATATTTCCACCCCGCCCACCCCATGGGTTGTATAACTTAGCAATTCCAACTCTTGCAAATTTCTAGATATAATGCCATGATCGAATCTAAACTCTGGCTAACGCCCGCAGATATCATATTCCACCAGTACAAAACCTGGGAACTTTTTAATTTTCTGACCCATTCTGACAGGGAACTTTATAAATAACATTGAACAAACAAGGCAGGGAATATAATTCTTTGTTAATAAATATATACTTGTTTCTCAATAATCTACTTTATATTAGGGGGTTGAGATTGCATGCTGTTCTGTGACTTTTGTGAGCAGATATCGCAATAACATTGAATTAATTACCCAGGAGAAATTCCATAATTGTAAGCGACGCAAAGGAAATCGTTCATAAAGTCACTTAAATCGTGCAATTTCGAGATGGGACCTTCACGTACAGTTGAGTACATTATTCAGGAACAGGTGATAACTAAGAAATATATTCCCTAGCCGTGTTATTCTTTCGAACTTTAAAAAGTTTTTGTACTGGTGGAATATTCATCTCTACCACACTTGAAAAACTCGAATCGCACAAGAACTTTAATATGGAGATATCACGATATCACGAATTTTGTCACGCTGCTGACTCACCAAATAAGCCGACTGGCTGTCGGCATCATTGGGAGCATGTATGAAGATTTGCAATGTTTACGACACTACTAGAACTGGGTTTACAGTATTCTCAGAATCCGACGATGTCGCAAATATAGCACGGGCAGAGATGTGTCACATTTTGGGCTACTGTAAACCCCCTGTTTTGCGTCCACATTAAACGTGAGTTTGATATAGAATGACAAATTGAAAATGTAAGACGATCCACATGCCACTCGGAAAGTATACTATAAACCAGGGTATGGGATTAATTTATTTGAGTCTTTATTCTTCTATTGATACTGGTTTGCACATTAAACGGTGACCGATGACCCAAACGAGGACAAGTTTCCTCATCGCAAAATTACTCGTACGAAATCAAAATTTGCATTGTATATGGCAGCACCGGATTACGGTAAAATTTCTTAATTCGAAAACGCAGCAAATTAAGGAGGTCAAGTGACCAATTTTGAATGAACATTTCCATGCATGCAAATCTCTGCAGTAAAAGTTACAAATTACAGATATTTCTTGGTGTGACTGTGTGAGGTATTGAAAACAATACACATTTATCTTAGAATTTGTTCCATTGAGAAAGTTGAGGTATTTATCTTTTTATTTTTTAAAGTTTTTATTGATTTTTCGTGTTGTAATTCCAGAAATAAATTCTCAAAAATAAATTTATAGCAAAAATTGCCTATTTACCAAGCCAGTTAAATGTTACGTCTGTTTAATCATATGGCTGCTATAGTTCCCAGACAATGCTTGATATATAACTTTTGCTGGGGTGGTTTGCATGCAAATCCCCATTCAAAATGATTGGTCACTTGACCTCCCTCTTAATAGCACTTGCTTCACGAGATATTCGGGGCTTTGTCACCCACCGTGGTGGATTTGCCTATAATATAAACCGGGGTCTGGGAATCATTTATTTGAGACTTAATCTTCTATTTATAAAAGTTCATTAAACGGAGTTTGAATTGTCCGATATTAACCAAATCGGAGATTTTAGCAGATCGAAGAAATTTACTAATATACAAAACTCCAATCACATCGTAGTTTTCATATCGGAGAAAAACTCCGATAAAATTAAATCTGATCAAATCGGAGTTTTCACATCGTAGTTTTCATATCGGAGAAAAACTCTGATTACATCAGAGTTTTGTTAAGTGTTCATCGGTATTTTCACTGGAATTGATCGGAGTTCTTGACCGGAGAAAAACTCCGATCTGAGAAATTCCGATGATCGGAGAGCGGTTTTTCCGATTAAAACTCCGATTAAAAACTCCGATCTCGGGCGGAAATTCCGATCTAATTGGACAAGCTCCCTTACCAGCACTTGCAATAGCATACAGTTTTTAGCTCACCTAAGACGAAGTCTCTGGTGGAGCTATAGTCCGTCATCTGTCCATCCATCTAGCCGTCAACAATTCTTGAAACATTTTCTTCTCCTGAACCATAAGACCGAATGGGTTCCTATTTTGTATGGATTTGTTAACCCTTTAGGGACCTTGTCAAATTACAAGCGGAAATTCCGCCGGAGAACGTAGTTTTATCTCCCCTCTCCGCTCAAAAACTCCGCTCTCCTGTAAGGTAAATAGCGTAAAACACGCCGGAGTTTTTGTTAATTTCATCGGAGTTATAGCGAAGTTTCCGGCTGAGTTTTTGTTACGACGTAACGGAGTTTCCGTGATGTTATAGCGGAGTTTTTGTTACGTTCATCGGAATTACTGCGATGTTTCCATCGAAGTCCGCTGGATTTGAATGCGCTCACATCTGAGTGTTCCACATATATAAAACTCCGTTTTACTAGGAAACACACCGCATGTTTTATTATCAGCCATATATGAATGGCAAAGAAGAATTAATTCAGTCATACTTGCACTGTAGCTTATCTACGATTTACCCCTCTGTTAACATGTTGTTTTATAATAATAGGTATTGTTTGATTAATTGGCAGTAATAATTAGTGATCGATGCATGCTGTTCCGATTCTGTACTGTATTATATATACACACGTAAATCGTGTCATTTCACTTCACTTTTATCGCATTGAAGTACACTTTATTCGTACCGAAGTACATTTTATTCATCACTGATTGTCATAGTATCTAATATTCTAGCAAGTTCGGTTCACAATCTGCATATTCATCTAGTTATCATTCAATTATCACTAATTGTTTAGTATTTTGTCGGCAAGCTATTGTGCAATTTCTTCACTATTTATCTATTCGTTACGCGATTGGTGGATTCCCTTTAAGCTCCGCCCCATGGCCTGTCACTCATATTAAACCGGCAGATTCAATCTTCTCGCTGGGTTGTGTTATTGGGTTAAATGATTTTTTAAATTTCGTTTCAACGCAATTGGATTATGCTTCTGTACATTTAATTTAGCCTCCCATAATATTTGACTATTTCTCCCCATTGGACTGTGATTGGAAAGTTTCTCGCTGTAAATAATGATGAATATTCAAATAACGACATTTTTGTTTACACTTGGAGTAGACTGTACCAGAGCTATTTCGTGTCAATTTCCAATGACTGAAATAAACTCCGGCCAAATGAGGTTCAAGAGACCCAATTAATTTTAAACTTTTCAAGATACCAGGCTGCTATAATTTAAAGCCTATAAATAGTTCCACAGTTACTGGACATAAAGTCCCAAAAATAAGTGTTTAATCGAGTTTATAAATCGGTATCCTAATATAATATATTCAAGTAATGCAGGCTTAACCAGGTGCCCGGACAAACTTATCTCAGATAAAAGCACAAAACACAAAATTTCGGGCATATGTCGCCTGTTTCCTATAAATAACATACTCAGCTACAACTCGGCAGCGATAAAATCGTTCCGGGCGCCAAATTAACAGAGTTTAAAACAGTTTTCACCATTAGCGACTCGTCACCATCCATGTTTTCAATGTTTTCCTATACTTATTCAATCGGTGCCGTAATTGGAAAGACTGGTGTTCTGCAACAAATAGTATCTCGGAACAGATGCACCTTTTTCAGAACACCGGTTCCCTTAACACGATGCTCAGAAACAAAATTCACAAAGTCACTTTAATATATCGTGCAATTTCGAGATGGGACCTTCACGTACAGTGAAGTACATTATTCAGGAACAGGTGATGATTAAGAAATATATTCCCTGTGTTATTCTTTCAACTACAAGTTTCCCTGTCGAAACTTCAAAAAGTTCCAAGGTTTTGTACTGGTGGAATATGATCTCTAAAAAATACCACACTTGGAAAACTCGAATCGCACAAGAACTTTAATAGGGAGATATCATGAAATCACGAATTTTGTCATGCTGCTGACTCACCAAATATTGCAAATAAGCCGACTAGCTGTCAGCATCATTGGGAGCATGTATAAAGATTTGCATTGTTTACGACACTAATAGCACTGGGTTTACGGTATTATCAGAATCCGACGATGTCGCAAATATAGCACGTGCAGAGATGACTGTGTAACCTTTTAGGCTAGCTGTAAACCCCCTGTTTTGCATTCACCATTAAAATGTGAGTTTGATATAGAATGACAAATTGAAACATGCCACACGGAAAGTATATAAACCGGGGTAGGGAATAATTTATTTTAGTCTTTATTCTTCTTTTGATACTGGTTTGCACATTAAACGGTGACCGATGAACCAAATGAGGACAAGTTACCTAATCGCAAAATTACTCGTACGAAATCAAAATTTGCATTGTTTACGACAGCACTGGATTACAGTATAATTTCATAATTCGACAACGCAGCAAATTAAGGAGGAGGTCAAGTGACCAATTTTTAATGGACATTTCCATGCAAATCTCAGCAGTAAAAGTTACAAATTGCAGATATTTCTTGGTGTGACTGTTGTGCGGTATTGAAAACAATACACATTTATATGGCGGGTTTGCTTAGAATTTGTTCCATTGAGAAAGTTCATGTATTTATTATTTTTATTTTTTATTTATTTTTCGTGTTGTAATTCCAAAAATAAATTTATAGCAAATATTGCATATTTACCAAACCATTTACCAAACCCAGCCGCCAGTTAAATGTTATGTCTGTTTAATCATATGGCTGCTGTAAATAGTTCCCAGACAATGTTTCATATATAACTTTTGTGGTGTGGTTTTCATGGAAATCCCCATTCAAAAGGATTGGTCATTTGACCTCCCCCTTAATAGGACTTGCTTCACAGATATTTGGGGCTTTGTCACCCACCGTGACGGATTTGCGGCCACATCAAAACGTAGGATTGAAATGTGACACGGAAAATAGCCTGCATGTGTTGCCTATAATATAAACTGGGGTTTGGACTAATTTATATGGGACTTTAATCTTCTATTTATAAAAAAGTTCTCCAATGGAAATTCCAATTTAATTTGGACAAGCTCCCCGGCATAACAGAGGAGTTTGGTACCACTCCGGATTCAGCTCTGACATCATCGAAGTTTCCGCTCTCGCCACAGCGGAGTTACAGCTCTGGTTTCAGCGGAGTTTCTGCCAATTTGAATGGAGTTAGCCGTAATTATTACCAGAGTTTACAGCGGAGGAAAAACGGAGTTTTTGGCGGAGAGCGGAGAAAACAACTCTGTTCTCCGGCGGAATTTCCGCTTGTAATTTGACAAGGTCCCTTACCCAACAGTAATATTACTAACGTCATTACCTCCAGCCAATTCTGCCAGGAGAGAATGTCGCCACCCCAGCCAACAGAACTTTCTGGTGACGTCAAAGTTATTGGGAAAAAAATGTATTACTAAATTTTATGGTGGCTCTTGTTTTATGAAATTATGTTCATCTGCATGGATGTGAGTAATTTTTTTTTCAGAGTTGTGAATCCCTCTTCCCCTAGTATGATCGTATGGTGAATATTTGTTAGGTTTTATATTTATATTTTATGACAATAAATGCAATAAATAAACAAAAGTTTCACTTCAGTTTCAATTTCTCTGTCGGCAAACCACATCACGAAATTGTGTGATTTATTAATGTTTTAAGGCTACATGGTGAAATGAACCATAAAATAAATCATCAAGTGCCATATTAATTCCTGGATAGTTACGTGTAAATTCAGTTACAATTGTCTGCATTATTAGTCAAAACTAGTCCACATTGTGCCATCGATTACATCGCACGTGTTTTTTGTTTACTTCAGTTTGGCACCGGTTTTTAACCTTGACATTGCAGTCAATACATTCGCACCGCACATATTTTGTGCAATTAATAAATTCATTCGTGCCTACATTGTATATTACAATCGAGAAAAGTGCTTTCTCTTAGTGAAATTTTGAGCAATCATATTCAGTATAAAACGATAAGACAATTCCGATAAGTAATTTGCGGTAAATGCAGCCTCGCGCACTATTCCGAATTGATTTGTGCACTTTCAATTTTAAAATTGCTGCGTATGTCTTGTGAACTCTGTGTTCAAATAAAAGTAACTAATGTAATACAGTGTCATTTCTTTGATTTTTCATATCATGATATGGCCAATTTAGGGAGCGTCTCAAAAGTCTTTGCGGAATCCGCAAATATTTTCTGAAAAGTCGAGATTTCCGCAACGCTATCGTCTGAATTTTTCCGCAAATGTTCCGAAAAATGCCATGAGTTTTCCGCAAAATTACCGAAACATTACATAAAGATTTTCGCAAATGCCATCAGTTTTCCGCAAAAATTACCGAAACGTTATAAATAAAGATTTCCGCAAACATTCCGCTAATTTCCGCAGTCCGTAATGTCGACTTTGCGGAAAGTAATTTTCCGAAAACGTTGAAAATTATGAAATGAGATTTCCGCAAACGTTCCGCAAATGGTGACGATAACGTCGCAATTAAATCTCGAGACAAGACGCATCACAAACGCGCACCTGACACACAAGGCATTAAAGTGATTGTTAATTAACAATTAAATATAATTGCTCGAATCAACAAACAAACGTGCTATATTTTAATATGATCATTCAATACACTGTATCTACAGTTTTCTATCTACTCTTCTATCATTACGATTGTTTTATCAGAATAGTTTTACTATTATCGTTTTATATACCCAATATACTGGGGTACTTCTCACCTAAATGAGGGATTTCCATAAGCATTTAGCAACCGCCCTGGACAAAACAAGTGTCCACTTAACCGCGGTGCGGTTTGTGTTTCCACTGCGGCCAAACTGCAACAACATCGCGGCCACACCGGTTAACTGCAGTTGGTCCGCGGTTTAATTGCCGTTCGGCCGCGGTGTAGGCCTACTTGCCGTTCGGCCGCGGTATACTTGCCGTTCGGCCGTGGTATACTTGCCTTTCGGCCACGGTGTACTTGCCGTTTTTAGAATGATGTTGAAAAACACAAAGTGGGCACTATAAATGTGGTTTGATTGAGCCCATTGTTTAGCCAGACGATCTATTCAGTATGTTTGAGATCTGATACGTCGGGCGACAATGTGTGATAATCTTATAAGTATATAATCAACGTCCTACCAGTATACTGTCATAAACTCAAGGTGTCATAATCCATCCTGATTAGAAGTCCCTGTTGTTAATTATTAGGTGACACGGATGTGATGTTGCCGACAACATGCTCCCTACATATTTGGTAGCACGTGTCTATTTCAGAAGTAAGCATTTGAATGCCTATGCACAAATGATCGCTTCATATCCTCAAAATTGACTCACCAGTCTTCCATTAATTTTTAAGAGCCTGTCATTTAAGACTGATTATGAAATAAGCTAGGATTATGACTTGTTGTCGCATCCGCCCTCCTTTGAACTGTTTGTTCATGTTTAAACATTTGTTATTGTGATGTTCTGTTTTCTCTTGTTTAAATAAAAACAAAATTACACTAATTTAAACTATTATTTGGTTTGAAATTACATTGACTACAACCGCCCATGTGGGCCTCCTTTTGGAATTTACTGCCGGCCAAAATGTTTTTCACAATGAAAAATAAAGAGCGTTTATGCGTGGTAAGGTATTTTTTCGCCCGCGAACATTTTATGAACCTAAGGGTTTGTTACATGAGCCGGGACAACTCGGCTAGCCGAGTCAACTTGGTCTGCCAGGACAACTCGGTCCCGCTGTTACATGAGTCGAGACAACTCGCCAACCGGGACTACTCGGTTGACGTGCACAAAACTAGCTGTCAATCACCGAGTCACAGCGTAATGTGGGTGGTCATTAGACGTCACTCACATGACGCGAACATTCTATTGGCTGACGTCATGAAAGTCACAACGAATCATGTAACGTTCCATGTCTAGCCGGGATGACTCGCTGTTACCATAGACTAAAAATCCTTCCTTCATCTATGCTGTTACATGGACCAAGTTGTCCCGGCTAACAGAGTTGTCATTACAGGTATACATACATTATGTGTTTAACATAAAATAGAAATGGGGTGGTCGATATTAGTTAACTACACTGTTACAGTTCGACAGGCTGGTGGTAGTAATTAAGCCTCAGGGGGGCCTAAATATCTCAAGGACCTTCTTCATAAATATAATAAAATACTTAATACAAGTTTTTAACTGTCTTATGATTTCGGGAGTTAAATAGAGCGGCTAATTTATAAGTATTTGGTCTCTGATAGAAGTAGGGTTCAGATATTTTATTCTTAGTTTGCTAAGTTCCCTAAAATTCAGTACCATGTGGTATTCATCGCCGATTTCGAGATTACAGAGTGCAGATTCTGTCCGAATAATCCGTATTCATCCAAGCACCGAGTCCTTTTGGGAGTTTGGTTTCTAGTGCGGAAAGCTAAATTATTGTGAACTGCTCTATTATCATCAAGGGATATAGGTAATTCTCTCGTTCAAATTTGACTTTATAATCCGGTAAAATGCGAATCTGCTTGATTTCGATATTGTTGACCACCATTCTTGAATGTATGTTCAAATCTTTTCAATAGTTACTATAAAGACAAAGCCGGGGCATGCGCGTGTCAGTGGACTTTTGATTAAACTTGAAAGGGAATATCGCCGAGAAAGTGACATACAATCATGTTCACTGAAACAACGGTATACGATGTAGCAAACCATGTTGATTGCTACACAGTTTCTGAATAATGCTGACGAAATTCGCGTGCACCTGGCATTTTGAGAGATACAGATGCGCTCAAAAATAACGTCGATTAACAAGTTCCCAATCAGGGGTTTTCACTTTTTTTGTGGCAATGTTCGTAAGATCACTACTGTAAATGGGCATATAATAGGTTTACCTCCTCTTGATGATATAAATATATGATATAGGTCATCAACTGACCACATTGATAATAATAATAATAATGTATATCATTTATATAGCGCTTAATCCCTGGTGTAGCTCTAAGCGCTCACATTATTACCCCAGCTGTTTTTTATGAGTAATGCCGAGTCTTGTGCCTGCTGCCATTTTACAGGTGCTTCACTAGAGCGGCTTACGGATACCCAACGGATACCCAGGTATCTATTTCGCGTCTAGGTACGACGAAGCGAGCACAGTACAAGTGACCTTGCCCAAGGGTCACAACCTGGCGCGAGATTTGAAACAGCTTGTGGCTATATATAGCACACACCGCCCGATCCGGCCAAGCCACTGTTGTGGACACAATAGTCCACCGAGCGAGGCGCGAACTCACTCCGGTGCATTAACACCATTACAAGTCAGACACTCTACCCACTGGGCTACCACATCCATAATCTGTATTGGCTTGTCAAAGTTACCCAAGTGCGTCAGTGAATGACCTGCTTATACTGAGATTTGTACTCAATTTCTACACATGCTGTTTCTGACGGAATTATTAATTGAAGGTCACATTGGTCGGATTAATTTGAATGGACATGTCTTCCAATGCAAATCGCCGGAGTAAACGTTACAGTTGCAAATATAGTTGGGTATGACTTAATAATGCAGTATTGAAAATAATACGTATTTATCTGGCTGAAGTTCCATAATATGTTGGTCTATTTTTCAAATTTATAAAAATCAAGTGTAGCCTAATTAAAGAATTTTTATTATTTACAGTACTTATACTAGTAGCCCATATTATGCACTTGTACACTTGTCAGTTAAATATGACTTCGCGTATAACCTCTGCACTTGAGATTTGTATTGAAATTTCCATTTTTACTTTATCAGGATTCATGAAAACAAAATACGGAATCTCTTTATTAAATTGTTAGGACTAATGCTGAAGTAAAGCTGGGACCTAATGTATCTAAAATCTAATATGCAAATAATTTCTTCGGAAATTAAAAACTATGTCATTCTATTGTGAAAACTAGATTCGAAAATTGACAGTATTATAATACTATTAATACCACTGTATTTGGTTCCCCTATTTGTGAAAAGGTGGGGCCAGGGACATAACTCAACAAAAAAAAAATTGAGATTAAACTCTTTAACCAAAAAAGAAAAGAATAGAAAAGAAATGATATATTAAAAAATAAAAGAATATTTAAAAAAAACTGTGGAATTATTTTTTTTATTAAAATATTTAAAAAAAATTAAAATAAATTGTATTTAACTCCATGGTCAATTATATATATATATTGTTTAACATTTTTTGAAAATTGAAAAACTAATGCCATTACATTTCTGAAGGTTGTTCCCCCTGGCTCTTCACTCAAGTGCACTGCTTCTGCCACCCTGGCCTGGTCCCAAAAATAAAATTTACTCAAATTCTTGACAGAATCATTAATAAGAAGCATTTACTTTGGCTGTAACTGTATATATGCTGGGTATGCCTACACAATCATGTCAATCTTGACATGTTTATAAACATTCCTTGCAGATCTGCTAGAAGTCATTAATTCCCAATCTATCATGTATTGTTCAAATCATTTTCAGATTGAGGTCCCCAGAGGGTGAATTTAGTGATGCTATCCCACACAGTGGCCTAGCATCACTAAATTCACCCTCTGAGGACCTCATTCTGCAAATGACAGACACACTATCACACTATTTCAAGGCTTGATTGTATAATACATTGTGTTGCTTGAGGCCATCAGTCATGCACAATGTAGGAACAGACATGCTTTTAGTGATGCTATCCCACACAGCGGCCTAGCATCACCAAATTCACCCTCTGGAGACCTCATTCTGCTTAGGCCTCATCTTCTGGGAAGTATCTATAGTATCAAATTTACAATGTTGTTAGTTAAATTTCCCTTCTAGGAAGTTTCTATATTCCCTAATTTGCAGAAGATAAAATTCATAATTGAGGTGCCCAATGGGTGAACATCACCAACTTTAACTGGGGAACTTCAATCTTATTCTAGGTTTTCCATAGCAGTTGAGGGCCTTATCAAAATGAGGTCCCCAGAGGGTGAATTTAGTGATGCTAGCCCACTGTGCGGGATAGCGTCACTAAATTCACCCTCTGGTGACCTCATTCTGCAAATGACAGACACACTATCACACTATTTCAAGGCTTGATTGTATAATACATTGTGTTGCTTGAGGCCAGGCATGCACAATGTAGGAACATACACACTTTTTGTGATGCTATCCCGCACAGCGGGCTAGCATCACCAAATTCACCCTCTGGAGACCTCATTCTGCTTAGGCCTCATCTTCTGGGAAGTATCTATAGTATCAAATTTACATTGTTGTTAGTTAATAAATATCCCTTCTAGGAAGTTTCTATATCCCCTAATTTGCAGAAGATAAAATTCATAAATGAGGTGCCCAATGGGTGAATATCACCAACTTCAACTGGGGAACTTAAATCTTATCCTTATCAGATTTGTGAAAATGGGATCACAAAGTCAAATAAGGGCAGAGCCAGAGACTTAACTATTTCACTACATAGTAATTCTTAAAATATGTTTGCAAGAACTAGTTGGCTTATATAGAATGGAATGTTCTTCCTTGACTGCAATTCAGATTTTTTTAAATGGGGTCACCTGGTCAAATAGGGGCCAAACGAAGGACATGCAGTTTCCCTCTTAATATGCTTCCTTCACAAGGACCATCAGGTCTATTTTACTGATATTTATGATATGTATGAAGGGTTCTTTGGTGTCTGGGATTCAAATTTATTCAGATGGGGTCACCAGGTTAAATAGGGTGGGACCAGGGACATAACTATATGTCTCTATAGTAATTCTTAAAATGTCTTCTCAAGAGAGTTTGGACTATAATAATAGCTTACATATAGTATGGAGGAATCAGGAGGATCCTTTAGTGACTGAGATTCAGATTTGTTAAAATGAGGTCAACCTGTCAAGAAATGGCAGGCTATGGGGAGTTAACACTTTTGTGTCTAATAAAATCATTGAAATACCAAATTCATTAAAACATCTACCTTGGAACCACCTGACTGATTGGTCTGACATAAATGTATTGTGTTTTGGGTCCATGGATAATTGGGCTTCAAACATGTCTAAATGGTTTTAGAAAAAGGCGCTTGTGAGATTGGAAATTTCCAACAATTGAGAAAGTTTGAGGTGTCGGTTGTGAAATTCCAACCTAAGACTTGGGAGTCTGGTGCCCGGTCGGGAGGGGACTTGTTGAGTTGGAGGAGGGGGGTGATCAGTAGTGTACAGTTGGCAATTTCAAGGTGGATTTTCACCAATCTACATACTTGCAGTCTCTCTAGCCACATATCCTGTTTAAATCTACTTCTTTTAAAGTGATTATGAAAAGTGCTGACTGTTTTGGTCTCCAGAGTCCCAGTCTTATCAGTCTTTGCAATCTGGTGTGCGACCCCACAGTCATTGACTGTCTTGTGTTCTTTGATGATATATTTTTAAGGATTTTGACCAACAAAACATGTGTTTATTCATTAATTATGTCAATGCGTAGACTGGAGTAAAGAATGACACGATGTTTTGACATCTTAACGGCACTTTAAAGGATTACTATCCTCATGAAACAACAAAACTCTATCGGAAAGCCACCCCTATTGTGATCACAATGATCCAAGTCCCATAAAAATCGCGTAATAAATAAGCCGAGAAATAAATAAATAATACCACCACCGGTTGTCGGCTATCTCCGTCGCAAAACCTCGCATGACGTCAAGCGAGGTAAACTAATTAAAAACAGGGAATCGGTGTCGGAGTTAATTATGTCTACCTATATGGCGTTGGAAAATCCGGAATCGACATCAGCGCGTGAGTGTAATGGAATTACTGCGGGGCATATCAATAGCATTGTGTACACATGGTGAATTGTCATTGCGCGGTGAGTTATCTTCACTTGTGATTTGTCTAAAGTGCTGTTTGGAAAGTTACGGTATTGTTTTGACAAAAAATATAGAGGGACGATTGAGCGGGGTAGATAACACTTTCGTATAAAGCTTATAAAAACACGAGCCGGCATGTGAACTTTATTCGGGTGCGTGTTCGCGATGTTGTTTTAATTTTCCGTATATATGCCCCGAGTGTCCCGTATTTACAATCATTCATTCATTCTAGTGACTCTCAGTTAGGCATATGCTGTATTCATTTCCAAACGATGTTCGTTTACGTGACATTTGGCAGGATTTCTGTGGGAAACCCGTTGCGCAAAATCAGAAACCGATTACATATACCAAATAAAGAGCGTTTAATTTGACGAGTCAGTCATGGTTACGAATACATACAATTGCAGTTAAAGTGGGGAGTATGTTGATGAATAATTCACGATGACAACTATTCTAAGTCGAGTCCCCATTTCCTTCACCATGGCTCAATAAAGAGCGTTCCATGTTAAGAGTTTTCCTAATATGGTACGAATAAAAAGAGTTTAATAAAGCGGAAATTGCTATGACAATGATGGAAGGATATATAAAGCATGCATATCGGAAGTTCATGTACATGTATTGACCTGTATTGTTGTAATCAGTAAACAATCACTAGAACAACTGTTCTAAGTCGAGTCCCTTTACCTTGACGCAATAAAGAGCGTTCACTATTACGATATATTGCGAATAAAGAGCACTTGAATATGTGATTCCATATTAAACCGGATTATTATCCCTCCTTCAAAAAGTGTTATATATGATTGGATGTTTAAACGAACCACGGCGAACATTTATATATTTTATAACCCTATTGTTATGCGTAATTGACACATAGAGGTCGATTTATGACCTGGATATTCAATAGACCGCATCGCTAGAGTGCTAATTTTATAGGCCAATAACCATGCATAGATGCAGTGAATTTCCATCAGTGACAGTCGGCTAGATTGTTTTGGGGTGGGGGAAGCAATATTCCGAAATATATATAAACACCATATTGCCCAAATATATACATGATTCATAACCAAGGAAAAATTAACTTATCATATCATATTGGTAATGAATGACTTGATTATAATTGATTAAATCCGACAGCAATAAACCAATTTTGTGTTGTTTTACCGCGTTACGATAAATTAAAACGAAGCGCTCTTTATTGACACACAACTATTAAATGGCATCTGGAAATTGGAATGTTTACGAGATGATAATTGCCTAATAACTGTGCAAGTCTTCGCGTATATATGCAATCTTGATATGCATATATAATATAACTTGGACTATTCCGGTAACGAAAAAATATATATAAACACGAGCACGCGTTTATATAGATAAATGCGCGCAAAACTGAATAATATACGGGCATGGCTTTATAGTAACAACACATCGCGATACATATAATAATAGTAATAATAACACGATAAAGACATTTAATTACGAGAAAGGCGATGTTTTCGGCGAAGTTTTGCATTCGCAGTGTGATAACGCGACAATCTTCAAAGGCCGCGATCGACTACATGCAAACTTAAAATACCGCCGTCGCGTATCTATACGTTGTCAATGAGTTACCACGTGATCGATCACGTGCTATGCTTCTGTTTACATGTGACAATCACGTGATCGGGCTGATGATCACGTGACTTCGTCTACAACAAAATCTTCGACCAACTTCGGAATTTTTTTTAATTGTTATAAAAATAACGATTGGCGGCCGAATATTAGATTATATGCGCCCAATGGACATTTTATATATATGTTATCGGTATATTGAAAGAAAATAATATTGTTTTTTCAGGACCGTATTCCTTTAAGGTTTAGTGAAGACTAATTAAAAGGGGTGCTTTCAAAACAAACATTTGATGCAAATGGTTCATTATCACAACACTTAGTGATTGGGATTCGACATGTCAGAAGTGACCCACTTCATGTTGGACTTTGAAGAAGTTATTTTTTGTTTTTAAACTTCGTTCATTATTAAACTTGAATAAACATATTAGGCCTAACTATCGTGGAGACATTTTTGTGTTCATAAGTTATATTATATTACATGTGTATTTATTGTTACATCAAATAAAAATATATAAAGAACAACCCAGTTTCGTTAAACAAACATCTCATAATCCCCTCACACCTCCTAATTAGCCCCTAATTAATTTTAGGCGGGCGGGTTGTCCCAGGGCAGGTTGTCTCGGAGTGAACCGGGGCGGGTAGTCACGGACCCTACACAGTGTCAAACTGACATCATTGTTATAACTAGGTGACTAGGTCAGCCATGCGCACTCTCTTGTCAAATATATCTGAGTACATGTCAGGAGGTTTATATAGTGTGCCGGTACTCACTCCCTGCATGCCATATACATGACTCATGCTTGTGAATTAAACACGTTTTGACTATACAGTTGTGGAAATGACTGCTAAATGAAACCATGCCAAGATTCGTCAAGGAAAAGTGTTTAAATTGCCGTATTTTTTTTATTAAGTTAGTTTTTTATTAGTCATAGATCTATACTCTATAGTATACGGCGATGTTTACGATTTTACCGGCCCGATACCCATGAATATATTCCGCAAATGTTCCGGAAAGATGTCCGCACGCATTCAAATTCTGATAACGTTATGGTGAATTCCGCAATTATTTCCGCAAATTCCGAAAGAGGAAACTCAAATTCCGATAACGTTATGGTGAATTCCTCAATGATTTCCGCAAATTCCGAAAACGTCGGACGTATTCCGAAAAACAATCCGCAAACGTCGTCTTCTTTCCGCAAAACTAAGCGCTATTTTCCGAAAGAAGAAACGTAATTTCCGCAAAATTTCCGAAAACAGCTTTCCCCAAATTGTTCATAACGTCATTTGTTTTCGGAAATTGCTTTCGGAATTCCGCAAAGACTTTTGAGACGCTCCCTTACTGGAGTATTTCGCGATGTTAAAGCACGGAGAATAATAATTTTATTAATCAAACGAGAGAACAAAACAGCCGATGCACATTTGTGCTACAGTATTTTATCATTGCTGCTCTGACGTTGGCAAGGTTCCCGGATTATTTCATCGTCGTCAGCTGATCAATAAGTTCAATGGCAACACTCGAGAAATGGTCAATTGATACTAACACTAAATCTAAGATATATTCTGTTTGAATTTGCAATGAATGACAATTATTTATTACCGAATGAGTAATAGTTATAGCCATGATAAATGACAGTCCCCATTGTGCGCCCCACATGACAACAACACGTGTTCACGTGTTATCAGTGGGCGTTTCTGGGCGGGAGTGTTTTTTAAATAAATCATTTGGATTGAATCATTTGTCCATTCCTTTGTATTTTTCGATTATATTGGGGAGAATATATTCAAGATTCAACATAATTTATTTGGGTATTAATCTAGGCAATCCCCGTGCCCAAAACATTGGGCTGAATTGGCGCGACGTTGGGACGTGTAACTCATTCTTCTACAATGCGTGAAGAGAAAATCAACTTATCCGGTGTAATAAACGGTGGACATGTTGTTTTTTTGTTGAGTTGACAATGTGTTTTGTCATCAAGATTGAAGTAAAAATCAGTATTATTTTCAATGCATGGGGAATAACTCTATATATTAAAGATAGAGTTCTTCCACTTTCATTGAAAAAGTTTGAATTCTGTTGCATTCTGGGTTCCAGAGGGGGGAAGTCTTTAGCAGTTTTCTATTTCTCTGTGGGCATCTTCTGAGACACAGATGTTTCAAATAGTGATGAATTATAGTATTTTAATCATATTTTATGGCATAGATTGTTATTAAAACCGTATATCAAGTCACTATAAAAAAAATAATCGGAGATTAAGTGGGCCTTTAACTGAATTGTGACTTTAAGATTAATAAATTTGGGTTTTAGGTTAATAATATATAATAATAAGATGACTTCTCTATTTGAACAGGATGGAAATCTGACAACGACCAAAAGTGTGGAAATCACTATTAATGATATTCAGGATACACCACCAATATTTACAAAAGCTGCTCCTGTTGTAGTCAATGAAGGTATACCTGAGGTATGATATCACTATGGATAACAATATTTATCCACCCCTCTCTACCTATATTGTCTATATAAAGTCGCCTCGATAAACGTTACGTTTATTAGCCCGATTTGACCCTACAGGCCATGTCCCTTGTCTGACCATCACCACACTTAATATGGATCTTCAGGGTGACCTCCAGATGGGAGCTATTAACTTTTTCTGAATTTGAAAAACATGGCCGTCAGCAGCCATCTTCAATTCACATTTGAATGCAGCTCTACACCCTGCAGTCCACAGTTATTGGAGAAATCTCTTTCGAAAATTTATAGACATGGTTAAGATCACTTCTAGATCACCCCCTGGGAACCGGTCCTGCTAGAAACGATTACACCTGTTTGGATCCATGTTTACAACTAATGATTTTCTTTAAAAAAGTAAACAAAAACAACCCAACCTCAGGAGAAAATGGCGTGCATCTCGCCACAAATGTGTGGTTTTTTCCATCTGATGTGGTAGCAGGAGTTTTAATACATGACATATATTTTTTCCATTGATATTCGCTTAGTAACCAAACTATAAATTAATATTGTAGTGAATAATTGCCTGTATTTTACACTTTAATGACAAGTTTAGCTATACCGATTCATCTAATACAATTATGTCAACATAACTGTGGATCGGAGACCACCATACTGTTATTGTGTTGTTGTTGTTTTTTTATATATCGAAGCATTAACAAAGTTATCGTCGAAAATATTTTTTTGAGATGGTAACATTTATCTTGTTGGAAGATGCAGGCTACACCCGTTTGAAAGACAAGCGGTAACGCTTACAGCGGACCATTCTTGTGGGCTTATAGAATGCCCCATATGATATCGCCCTTAAATTACCTCACTCTATCTATATTGTCAGAGTATGATATGCAAACATATATCTCTTCAAGTGCTACTATTGTGTCTTATAAATGAGGAACAAAATAACATTTAAATCACAAGAACACAACTAAATAATTACGGTGCTTGTTAGGACATGTTTTTCATATTTTAAGTTCACGTGCATGTAACTGGTCTCTCTCCTGTGTCTTGAAAGACCCGACCAGTGAGCATAAGTTTTGCCACATGCGCAGACAAAATCAAGACCACGGTTATGGTTGGCTTTAATGTGGTCTATCAGACTTTGATTGTGTCTTTATTCAGAACCGCACACATCACGTATGTGCCTTTGCATGTGTCGCATCTGGGTCGTCCGTTGAGCAAAATTTGCCTTGCATAGGTTGCAACTGATGGCCGGGTGTTTAGATGCACATTCATATGGTCGACTAATTGGAATTTACAAATGAATGTTTTCTCACATGCGGTTCTGTGAGTGCGTTTTTTTTCTTCTTTTGGTGCATATAAAGTCAAATTTGACCTTGTTGAACAACTCTTGGCGCATATTTCACCAACCATTTGTTGGTGATGATCTTTGTGAAGGGTTAGACTCTTCAATGGTACCAAATGAGCGGGAACATTGGCTGCACCTGGCTGTCTTGAAGGATGTTATGAACTTGTGTGACGGCTGAGCAAATGTGACCATTTCGTTTTAAAAAATACATTGATACACTGATAGATCCGTGTCGCCTTAAGTTACATGAACTTTTAATTTGGTCATAGCTGAGGGCTGCTCTGCAATGGTGACATCATCAACGTTGCCATCAGTGATGGAGCCGTCGACTGCCGTTAACTGACAGAGAACATTGTATTACATGATAATTATACTTATTTATCATATAATAACACGAAGTAACACGAGTTAGTAATCATGGGGTGATGACCGATTCGGATGAACACTGGTACGGGTACAGTACATATGCGGACGCCTTTTGGAGTCCGCTGTCCCACCATGCACACACCAACACACATGTACATTTACAGTGATATTGATCATATTGTTACCATCTTGTTATCATTAAACAACTCATCATTTTAACACCTCGCTGTCACTCGCTGACTCCCACGTTACCACAGTTAGAAATAGGCCAACCTTCTAACAAATTACAAGCCTAGAAAGTTACAAATGATTCATCAGATTTCCGCTTGCATCGCTTGTACATACATGCGGAAATTATCCTTGAACCATTCAAATTTGAATGCACACCTCAATTATCGAAGTGTACGCAGTACTGCAGTCTGTACATTCATCGTACCTGTACACAAATCCCACAGGAAGCCTCGCATATATTAGAGAATGCACTGGATTAGGCATACAAGGTGAAGGTAAATATTTTTAGGCCAATGTGTTATCTTATATATGCAACGCTCCGAATGGGAACTTGCATATATAAGAGAATGCATTTGCACAGCATCTTCGCAAAATTTCAGGATGCTCCAGTCATGAATAAGGTATACAGTAATATACCCCTTGGGGTACATTTAAGGTAATCAAATATATTCCATTCTAGTTTATGGCTGCGTTGAACATAAATATTTACCTCCTGCTAATGTCAGTGTTCACAATTATTACCAAAATCTTAACACCAGTGTTCAATATTGCCCATTTGAACGCTAATTTAGCATCTAATATCTGTTGCATGTGTTCTGAACACAATTATGCTTTCAAATGCTGAACACTAGTGTTAACATTATTGAACACTGGTGTGTTGATCACTAGTGTTATAAGTTGAACACTGGCGTTAAGATCTGAAAGTGTTGCAGACAATTTGAACGCTAGTGTTAACATATTTGAACACAAGTGTTTAAGATTGAATACATGAATGCGTTCAATATCTGTTGCAATTTTAGCGTTCAAAAACAAACATTTGTTTTTGCAGTGTATTCATGACTGGTTGTTTTTATGTTTACCCATACCATAGTATGGTAAACATAGTGTCGTTGCCTGGATTGACCACTCGTCGTTAGTCCGTCTGTCCGTCCGTCCGTCTGTCTGTCTGTCTGTCTGTCTGTCTGTCTGTAGACACTTTACGCATGGTGCGATAACTCGAACATTTTATATCTGATCGGAACCAAATTTTGTATATGAATTTGTCACCACGAAATACAGATTGAGTTTGAATATGGGTTCGATCCGAGTTTTTTCACGGAGTTATGGCCCTTTTTCGACTTAGAATTCATGCATGCTACCATAACTCAAAATTTTTTATCTGATCAGAATCAAATTTGGTATGCAAGTTTCTCGGACCAAAATACAGATCGAGTTCGAATATGGGTTTGATCCGATATTTTTCAATGGAGTTATGGCCCTTTTTCGACTTAGAATTCATGCATGCTGCCATAACTCAAATTTTTTTTTATCTGATCGGAACCAAATTTGGTATGCGAGTTTCTCAACTCAAAATACAGATCGAGTTTGAATATGGGTTTTATCCAACATTTTATACCAGAGTTATGGCCCTTTTTCAACTAAGAATTGAACAGATAACCATAGCAGTCTACAATTAATTACCAGTGGTATCAGTTTAGCTCTGAGAGCAGTAAATCTGTATTATGGGAATTAGAGTTATTTTTTACTCCCATGTTTATGATGACACACTCCTCACCTGTATAGTTTTTGGTATCGATCGGTTGATCGGTTTAGAAATTATTAACACTTTGCATCCGCACATAGGCATGAGCTATCCGATGCTGTAACCAAATTATTTTTTGTCCGATTGTTTTCATATTTGATATGTAGGTTTATAATGACACACCCCTCACCTGTATAGTTTTTGGTATCGATCGGTTGATCGGTTTAGAAAATAATTAACCCTGCACACAAATGCTATCTGATCCATCTAAGTCAAACTGTTTTCTTCTGATATGCCTCATATTTCTTACCAAGGTTTTTCTTAGCACGTTCTTTATCTGTATGGTTTTTGGTATCGTTTAATTAACCCTTTTCAAACTTATTTTTACTTAGAACTCAAAACATTTTTCATCTGATCTACACCAAATTTGGTACATGTGGTCCTCACCCCGAAATACAGATCAAGTTCAAATTTGGGTTTGATCCGATATATTTTAACAGAGTTATGGCCCTTTATAATTCAAGTAATTTACTACCTATTGTATATGCCCTGTGAGAATTTAAGACAAACAACTTTACACAGTAATCTGCTTTATTGGGATCAGAAAATGACACTGGATACTCTTTGCTAAACCACTGCTGCTCCCAGAGCTGTCAAATTTAAGTGATTGATGATACTTTACTCCAGTTTGTGTGCAATAGTAATTTAACCCAACCTGTTGAAACATGTTCATGGCATTAATACAAATAGTCCATTGTCCATGTGAAGGATGTTCTGGAGCATGGCTGTTTAGAGAATTGTTGTTTACAGAGACACTGTTGTCTTATCTTGAGAAAACAATTTATCCACACATTAGTTCCATCATATGATGTCATTGAAAATGATTAACACTCTCCACACATCATATGTTCATTCTCCTATTCTATGTCCAGGTTGATCGTGATCCACTTTTCACTTGCATGTATTTCAGGATTAAAATTAACCTATTCCATAGACACATAATATCTGATACGCAGATTTTAAATTATCTCTTTCGCCTTAGGCCAGGTTCACTAAGAATTTCTATTAATTATAAGCCACCAATTGAATATTCATCATTTGAGGATATATCTTATTTTGAAATTCCCTCTATTGCATTTGGGCTGCAGGATAATAATAATGGTTCTGGTATTCTTGAAGCTGACTTTTTGGTCAAATATTTTTCACCCAATCACTTTTATAATCTCATTCAGGTTGATTGTGATACATTCTTCATGCGTATAGATTTTGGTATTGATTGAATGGTTTTGAGAATATTAACCCAATATTTAATAATATTTCTGCTGTTACAGACATTGTATCTTTCCAATGATCAGCTTAGAATAAAATTAACCATAGGTACATGTATACTGTACGCGATCCAATGTTATGACTCTAATATTTTCAATTTGACCCTTCTCATATCTCTCCTTTAGTTATCTGATAATTCTGTATTAAAATATTTTATATCCAACCATTATCAATCATATTTAATATCAAGGTCTATACACCCCTCACTTATATAGATGTTCAGGTGTTTGTTGGTCTCTAATCTCAATCATCCCATAACTTTTACTATGCAGCTAACACAACAACATAATCTGTTATGACTCAGGTTCCATTGTAAGAATTAAATAAATAGAGTTATTATGATGTTAATATTGTAACAATTATATCTTTAACAGCTATGGTGCATCTGTCTGACTGTGTTTGGGTATAATTATCTTTATCAATCTATCACACATACATGTATCTCTGTTGGAGTGACCGAATAGGTTGAAATCGAATGTCATATCCATCTTCCTATTGTGTTTAAATGAGCAAGTTGCTCAATATGTCTGATTCCACTATGAAACTAATAAATAATAGTACGCTGTGAATTGTTGAAATTCTTGCACTCATAAAAAGATCGCTATCGCCAAGGTATGGGTTAAACATCTGCCGATCGTGATCGGCCTCTCGTTGTTCACAGTCATATACGGAGGCAGACTGGTATATAGGATACAGATGCTTGTTGGTATCAAATTTGATCATGTTAAATATGGTATACACCAGCATGCACCCGCATCCTATACCAGTGTATGTCTGTATATGACTATGAACACAAACAACTAGCCACGAATCCGTACCAGTGTATATCCGGATCGATCGCCCCCACCCGCATGATAATACACAAAGTTTATTTTTAAGCACTGACTTATTAATATCACTACCACGACACGGTTTGATTGATCAACGCCGAAATTCCGGGACGTTAATTGACTTACCTATTTCTGTCTGACGGCATTACGTATAGCCGCGAGAAAAAAAACATCTAAAAATATATTTCTTTAAGAATTAACTTTTGTTTTGTGGCTTTTTATGTTTACCCATACCATAGTATGGTAAACATAGTGTCGTTGTCCGGATTGACCACTCGTCGTTAGTCCGTCTGTCTGTCTGTCTGTCTGTCTGTAGACACTTTACGCATGGTGCGATAACTGAAATATTTTCTATCTGATCGGAACCAAATTTTGTATATGAATTTGTCAGCACCAAATACAGATCGAGTTCGAATATGGGTTCGATTCGATTTTTTTTTACGGAGTTATGGCCCTTTTTCGACTTAGAATTCATGCATGCTACCACAACTCAAATTTTTTTTATCTGATCAGAATCAAATTTGGTATGCGAGTTTCTCGGACCAAAATACAGATCAAGTTCGAATATGGGTTTGATACGATTGTTTTTAAAGGAGTTATGGCCCTTTGATATAGAATTCATGAACACTTCGATAAATCAATAATTTTTCAACTGATAGGAACTAAATTTTGTATGTGAGTTTCTCAACTCAAAATACAGATCAAGTTCGATTTTGGATTTGATCCGGTACTTTTCAATGGAGTTATGGCCCTTTGATTATTTTATTCATCACTGATATATATCAAAGATACACAGGTGGCACTGTCTAGATAGTATCTAATAAATCACCTTTGCAATGCTGTGAAGACACAGATATAGTATCGAGTTACAATGCCATTAAGTTTCTCTCTCTTGTATTGAGTTAATTGACCCTACCGCAATTAGCTGTGTGAGCCAATGAGATAATTGCATTATACAGCCTGGAGCAATGGTCGCTTCTGCGAACAGGCGGTTAGACAAAAAGACTAATTTTACCGGCTTACTCTGTGTCGCTTTGATTTTGTTTTGTATAAAAGAGTATTGGTTTCATGTAAGTTGACACAATATAATAATATAACAGTAACAGAATGCGAAAGCTTCGCCCTATGGGCTTTTTGGATTAGTAAATTATGAAGTTGGAAATGTCACGCTGAGCCAGAGAGGTGACAAATGGAAATATGATGAGGGGATTAAGAAGTGCTAGATAAGCTTATTAGTTAAAACTATGTACACATTTGAGATAATGGACCACATAGTGTTATAATCTCCAAGGGATGATTTGTTGGAGAAAGAGGGACACTAAAATGGCCAAAGTATATGACAGCACCTGTTAAATTCACCTGTTGTCGATTAATACAGGCTGATTAGGGCGCCTCTTCCTGATAGATTTAGGATTTGTGGTGGTTAGATTTGGTACATTATACAGCATTTATTGGTATATTTTGTGAATAAATGGTATTCATAGCATTTATACGTGGACTTACAAACACAGACATTATGACAGACCAACGGAATATTAGGGAACTGTGATATGAAAATAATTTCTCAATATACTGAAACATGTTTGTTCTATACGCGTAATGTGCCAATTATGAAGATTATTAATTGTTATTATAACATTTAAAAAAAAATTTAAATGTCTTTATTAATTCCTTAGATATATAAGTCACGTTTTTTACATAGCCCATACACACCCACGTGGCATGGATAATGGCGTTCTTTTTGTCTGAAACAAAAGGATTATTATATATTGTACAGATATTGTTGCATAACACCATTCTTGGTAATAGGGTGGTCTGCTTTACGTCATTGTGGGAAAATTATTACAAGTTACAACACACAGAGGCTCCATACACACGGCAAACAGTCCCTATATTATTCTAGGACATATATAAACACTATATAGCAATATATGCCGTATGTATTTGAACCTATGTCTATGGCATTATCCACACTTTCTGTATAGGCGTGGTATTTTCAAATTCTAAATCAGTGACTAAGGAGTTAATAAAGAAAAAAACAAATATCAGATGCTTTGGTGTATCGGGAAGGATGGTGGGCTGCTACGTACGTATAGATACCGTAGATAGTTTAGTCAAAGAGGTTGAAGGCGGTCGATGACAAAACCATCTCCATATATGATCAATACGTTCACGTTCATAAGTCCAGTATAGGATCCAATAGTGCCCATCTATTAGAATATGTATCATTAACCAGAAAAAAACAATCAGTTATCCAGAAAAAAACAATCAATTATGACATGGAACACTTTTTGATACCAGTATGGTGCATCTTCGAAAAAGTACAAAAAAACTGACTACAACGGCTGAAAACATACAAGTCCTCGAATTTTTATCGAAATAGGGAAATTGTATGGTACACCATCGATAAATTGATAGATTGTGTGAATATTGTGAAGAGATATATCATAATAACATTGAATATTTATAATGTGTTACATATCCAGCTTGACAAGAACAGTGAATATCCGAAATTATCGAACAATTTATCTCAAAATCGACGCCATGTGCAGGTTCATTTTTATGTTTACCCATACCATAGTATGGTAAACATAGTGTCGTTGCCCGGATTGACCACTCGTCGTTGGTCCGTCTGTCCGTCTGTCTGTCTGTCTGTCCGTCTGTCCGTAGACACTTTACGAGTAATGCGATAACTCAAACATTTTTTATCCGATCGAAACCAAATTTTGTATATGGGTTTCTCAGCCCAAAATACAGATCGAGTTCGAATTTGGGTTTGATCCGAGATTTTGTTACAGAGTTATGGCCCTTTTTCAACTTAGAATTCACGCATTCTGCCATAACTCAAACATTTTTTATCTGATTGGAACCAAATTTGGTATGTTAGTTTCACAGCCCATATGGGTTTGATCCGATTAATTTTAAAGGAGTTATGACCCTTTTTCGAGAATTTTTTTTTTTTTTTTAAATTCATTTTTTTTAGATTTAGCTCCTTGCTAAATTTAGCATATACAGATATTAAATTTTGTGTTTGAACTTTAATAACAATAAAAAAAAAATTTAAATAATAAAAAAAAATTGACACTTTCATTTATTTTAGTTTTATACGATTAATTAGGTGTGAATCCGTGTGATATCCTGTTTTGAAAATATGAAGATTTTATTGCAATAGTTTCATGTAATATAATGATATCAATAAATTACCATGTAATCCAACATCCAGAGTATATCAGAGGATTTTTATAGATGTTGTCATTCCAAGTGAAATCTGTTATGAAATGAGTGATGACATATGATACAGAGCTCTGGTGGGTCAAGCAAGATAAACAACACTGGTGGCTGGCTGTTTGTTTATTCTAACTGTCAAATTGATTAACGGCAGCACAAGACAGGTGTTTTTCCTATTCTTGAAATTTCATTACAGGATGAGATAAGGGCCCCCTCACCTATATAAGTGTCTTCTAAATTCCATTAATTTGCTTCAAAAATAATTAACCCTTTCCAAGGTTTCCATAGACACATGCTATAATGTACATGGACTCTTCCTCATATCTCTTAATATATATTGGGTATCTTTGCACACTTCTATCAATTTTGGTATTGACTGATTAATTGATTTTTGAAAAATATATTAACCCTTCAGACAAGTGCTTTCAAAATTAAAACAACAGCTGATAGCCAATTTGATTTATCTATGCAATGGGGAAACAGGCAGATAAATATACATGACTATTGTAAGTGATGACTTGTTTTGAAAATCAATATGGTAGATGTTAGTATTTCCAGGAACCTTATTTTCCCATTTGTTCACATTTTCATGGTTGATTGAATTTTAGGGGCCACAGAGCACTTAGAAGATTAACATTGAAGGTTGTGGCTTTAGTGCCCAAGCTACTTGTAAAACATTGTAATGTGTGAAACCATTCAAATGAGGGCTAACTTACTTTCTTTTATATGAACGATTTAGTGGTCATCCCCATCATATTATGTCTGTATAACATTATATAGATAATACTTTTGAATTGTATAAACTACATATATTTTTGAAAAACATACACCCCTGTTATGAAACACTTAATCTTATTTAATACACAGGTCAGATCTGATCTTATATCTGTCCATGTTTGATAAACAAATAACTGGGGAGAATGCGGGAAGGGGGGCGGGTAATTAAAGTACCATTTAAATACGAGATGGAATCCCCTACATATATGTCGTTCTAAGCAGTCTGGCTTGTCAACAATTATAATTTCTCTTTAGAAGTGAATAATAAATTTTGAATATCTGGCATGTCAAAAGTGGCAAAGATAGGGATTTATCACTTTTGCTTCCAATGAATTAACTTAAACTCCTAAACATGTCCTCCGAAATCACTAAACCATTGGATCTCACAGTGAGAGGTCCTTGTGTGAATAGGAACAGAGTTATGAGATTTAAAACTACTCCTCCCCCAACCCAAATACTTTAACCCTTTCTTAAGACAAATTATTTGAGCTTTTGATTTCAAGTTGGGTACTGATATATGGATTAATTCCTGTGATCATATCTTTGACAAATTATCAGTTATGGCTAGTCACTATCGCCAAGGTATGGGTTAAACATCTGCCGATCGTGATCGGCCTCTCGTTCATCATGCTTTGGTGGTAATTTGCCCTAATAAAGAGCTTGTCGTCCCAAATAAACATTGAAACTGAATGTATGTAGCCTTCACTAAAGTACTTGTATTCTTGTTGTCGCGATTTCAATGAAGTACAAGTCGAATTGAAGAAAAATCCAGCGAATTCTGGTGGTAAGTCCACCAAATTTGAAACACGTCGTTCCTTGTGGTCAGACATATCGGCGTGTGATGTCTAACCTGCTATAATTCAGTCTGGCAATTTATGGCAGGCGTGGTTATCGCCGCTGGGCAGTAGCGTGAATTAACTGCTAGGTGATGTTTATAGAGCTAAGTTCCTCTGGTCATATCATAGGTGGAATATATGCATGGTTATTTAAATTTCATCTTAAAGGCATAATCTGGTTTCATTGTTTGATAGCATTACCATTGGAATTTTGTTGGTTGCATGGGAAGACAACTTTGGTTTTCACACTTTTAAAAACTTGAGAGCTCTGTATCAGTCTATGGGAACAAAATAATTGTTCATAACACTTAGAAATGTAGGTCTAGTTTGTTTTATCTATATATTAATGGAAAGCTTTTTCGACATTGATTTCAATTGGTTACAAATGTGAATTGAAATATTAAAGGGGCACACCAGGTTTGATGTATTTTTTCTGTACTCTGCATGAGATCAAACTTTTTATGTGTACCTATACCATAGTATGGTATGTTACACATAGTGTCAATGTCCGGATTGACCACTCGTCTGTCCATCCGTCTGTCTGTCAGTTTGTAGACACTTTAGGCATAATGCGATAACTCTAACAATTTCTATTTGATCAGAACCAAATATTGTATATAGGTTTCTCATCCCAAAATACAGTTCGAGTTTGAATATGGGTTCGATCCAATTTATTTTAAAGGAGGTATGACCCTTCTTTTTTTTTAAATTTTAAATTTTGATTTTTCATATTTGTTTTAGATTGAATTTCCTCGCTTAATTTAACATAAACAAATATTTAAAAACTTTTATAATAATAAAATTTGTCATTGACACTAAATGTAATTTGTTTTAGTTGTATTTCATTAATTAGTTGTGAAGTCCTGTATTGAAAATGTGAAGATTTTATTGCAATAGTTGCATGTAATATAATGATATCCATAAATTGTCATGTGAACATCCAATATCCATAGTATATGAGAATACCTTTAATAGATGTCATTCCAAGCGAAATCTGTTATTAATTGAGTGATAACATATGTTACATACATGTAGCTCTAGGAGGTGGTTGTATGAAGGTAAAGATGAACAACCTGCTGGCTGGATAATTGTTTATCCTATCTGTCAAATTGATTAATGGCTAAACAATTGGATCTCACAGTGAGAGGTCCTTGTGTGAATAGGGATGGAGTTATGAGATTTAAAACGACTTCTCCCCCACCCCAATTACTTTAACCCCTTCTTAAGACAAATTATTTTAGCTTTTGATTTTAAGTTAGGTACTCATATATGTATTTTTTTACTGTGATCATATCTTTGACCAATTATCAGTTATAGCTAATCGCTAGCGCCAAGGTATGGGTTAAACATCTGCCGATCGTGATCGGCGTCTCGTTTAAGCAAAGACAGTGATTTTAAAATTAGTAAACATAATATGGAATTCGTGCTTCTCTTGTAAATATTAATGAAGCTCGAGTTTTCTGTTTTGCCGAGTCTCAGGCAATTTCTTATATTCATTTCATAAATATAATATGAGAGAAACCCTTATTTCATGTCATCTATTATTATCATTTCAGACTAGAAATGCATATAATGCAAACACATTTATTACAAAACATGATAAGTTTGATAAGTATGTGTTGTACTGTTATAGATTATTTATAAATGAAAAGCATATATTTCTTATATTATTCTGATAAAGTAACCCAAACTGGAATCATCTGAAAAAAATATGATGACTATTCATTATTTATTTATTAAGTGAGATTTATTTAGGGTTTTTAACCTGAATTATAACTGATCCGATTAAATTGTTTCACTTTTATATGTATGGGTTTGTGAACAAAGGTTTTGTGGTGGAACTTTTGATATTGTGTTGAAATTTTAATGCTGATAAAAATCCTTCTGAAAGTGCATTGATGCACGTCAAGTATATATTGAACCTTTATAATCTCGCTAGAGAGGCCATATACGCAATATTAATACATTATTGTATCTATAATCTATCGACATTCACTTTGTAAACTGTACCTGAAACGGGTGTAGACTGGACCATCGTGTCGAGACAGTCAGATGTAAGTTGTACCCTACATATTTCTCCGTTCACGTAAAACATAAAATATGTGCAGCACGAGAGTTTTTTGGTCGTTTTGTTGTTCAATTCATTGAACAGTTTGTCGTCGATGATAACTTTGCTGTACAGTCAACCATATATGCAAAATAACGATGTTTGAAGGAATTTTTGTACGAGGCGTATTTTCTGTTCTATATGGTGAATTTCTGTAGATTTTTTTACTCCAATCTTGAAATAATTGAAATATATTTATCTTGTATATGCAAGGTGTCAGATAAGATTGTTGAGCTACAGTGTCATTAACATCAGTGAAACAGGAAGAGCTACAGTGTCATTAACATCAGTGAAACAGGAAGTGAACTCATGACCTGGAAATGACATCATGGACAGAAACAGCAGTTAGAGTTTGAATTGAAGTGAAGGAAGTCACAAGTGTGCTGTGGAGATATAATAGGTAATTAACCATTAACAAATGGTAGCAGAGCGAGACAATGCTTGTAATGACAGGTATGGACTACAGTCATAAGGACACACTTTTTGTACAGACAAGGAAATCATTGAAAAAATTCAAAGGGGATTCTGTAGCGGGTGGACACGACACGACTTCAGTTAATGCGATAAAGACCGAACCTGATGATGTGTATTTTACGGGTTCAGATAGAGGTCACTATAACTACAAGGCGAGAGGGCGTTATCAGAGAGGACAATTTTTTGGACGTAGAGCAAGTAACCCTCGAATCTCAAATTCGTCGAGTAGTGCTAGTTATAGTATGAACACTTCCAGAAAAATCAATCCAGTTGGTCGAGATGGTGAGAGTCATGGTGTGTATCATGTGGATTATTCCGGCATCTCCTCAAAGATTGCCCAGATAGCTGGGAAAACATGGCAAAACAATCAAGAGTGAACTTAGCTCAAGTAGAACAGGAACATGTTGTTTTATACACTGGGAGTGATAAGGGAGATATGAAAGAGCTTGGGAAAGAGGCAAGAAATTGCGCTGTACTCGACAGTGCATGTTCCAGTACTGTATGTGGACGAGAGTGGCTGGATACATACATTAATTCTTTGACTGAAGATGATAAAAACAGTATTGAAGTTAGCGATGGTACAAGGATGTTCAAATTCGGAGGTGGGACACAGATGCGATCAATGGGAGAATATAGTATTCCCGCAAAGATTGTTGGAAAGAAAGTTATCATCAAAACTGATGTGTTGCATCTGACATTCCTCTTCTCCTTTCAAAGGATGCGATGAAGCGTGCACAAGTGAGGCTTGATATCGAAAATGATTCAGCAAATATTCTAGGCAAAGATGTGTGTTTAAACCTAACTACTTCTGGTCACTATTGCATTGCACTAGATGGTGGAATGGATGTTCAAGAAGTGTTCAGTGTTAATTTGAGTGATTTAGGCGACAATGAATTGTCCAAAGTACTTTATAAATTACATAGACAATTCGCTCATCCACCAACCAATCGATTGATAGCATTACTAAAGGATGCAGGTGTGTGGTAAGAAAAGTTTAGTAATGTTTTGGAGAACATTCGAGACAACTGTGATATTTGCAAAATGCATGCTCCAACACCGCCACGGCCTGTTGTCTCATTTCCCATGGCGAAAAGCTTCAATGAAAAGGTTGCCATTGACTTGAAAAAATGGGGTAACCGATGGATTCTTCATATTATTGACATGTGGTCAAGACTAACATTATCTGTGTTTATAGAGAGAAAAACTCCAAGAGAAATTATCGACAAGATTATCAAACACTGGATAGGAATATTTGGCGTATTTGGATCAGTGTTGCATGATAATGGCGGCGAGTTTAATAATGATGAATTGAGAGAAGTTTCGTCGATTCTCAATGTGCAGGTGTGCACAACAGCTGCATACAGTCCATTTCAGAATGGGCTTTGTGAACGAGTACATTCAATAACAGATTCTATGCTGCTAAAACTTCAAGATGATAACAAGGACACTCCTGATGATATTCTGTTATGTTGGGCCAATATGGCTCGTAATTCATTACAAATGTGGAATGGGTTCAGTAGTTATCAACTTGTGTTCGGCTTCAATCCGAAAATACCCAACATCATGACAGATAATATTGCAGCAATGGATGGTAAAACAATGAGTGAAGTCTTTGCAGAACATATGAATACTCTACATTCTGCTCGTAGGGCATTTATTCAGACAGAAGCTGATGAGAGAATCCGACGGGCTCTACAAGGCAAGGTCAGGGCAGCAGAACAGTGCTATTCTAATGGAGATAGAGTGTTTTATAAAAGGGAGGGAAAAGACAAATGGCTTGGACCTGCAAAAGTGGTTTTCTAAGATGGCAAAGTTGTGTTTCTGAGACATGGAGGAACATTTGTGAGAGTTTCTCCAAACCGACTTTTTAAAGCCAACTCTTACAATATGAACCCAGATCCAGGTGATCTTAAAGAAGATACGTGTGTCGAACAAGCAGTTGAGTCGAAAATTGAAGTATTCACAGAAAACGTCGGTGAAAAAGATTCTGTTCAGAACATTGTGACACCCAAAGCTGCGTCAGACGAGAAGATCATGCTGAAAACAGGTGATGAAATTGAGTATCATCTGGAAGATGGAGATGAATGGATTCCTGGTACTGTTATTGGTAGAGCTGGGAAAGCGACTGGAACAAATAAATCCTGGTTCAATCTACAGATGAAAGATGGAAACAAAATGAGTATTGATTTGAATAGTGTTCAGTGGAAAAGGACCAGTCAAACCGAAGAAGTGTTGATGACATTTGTGCCAAAGGACAGACTTCATGATCCTTCGTGTGGGAATGCAATAATTCAAGAGCTTCAGAAGTTAAAGGACTTTGATACTTATGAAGAGGTAAATGAAAATGGACAACAATGCATTTCTACACGCTGGGTACTGACACAACGGGGAGCTGATGTCCGGGCCCGTTTAATAGTCGCCCGTGGATTTGAGGAGGAAGGTTTGACACAAAATGATTCACCTACTGTTGTACATGAACTAAATCATCTTGGTTGTGAGTTATCTACACTAGATCCTTCTCTGTTCTACAAACGAGGAAAAGATGGTGAACTACAAGGAATACTTCTCAGCCATGTGGATGACTTTCTTCATGCTGGTGATAAGGATTTTAACGAACATGTAATGGGTGGCTTGCGACAGCGTTTCCTAGCTGGAAAAGTAGAGGAGGTAAAATTCACTTACGTTGGGTTCCACATTGAACAGAAAGCTGATGAAATAATTCTGCACCAGAATAACTATATTCATGGAGTAAGAGACATTGAGTTACGTGCGGAAAGAGTTGCCTGCAAAAATGATGAATTAAGTATGAATGAATACACTGATCTGCGTTCTATTGTTGGAAGTCTAAATTGGATTGTGCAAGGGACAAGACCTGATTTGGCTTTTGAGTTAATAGAACTGAGCACTAAATTCAGAAAAGGTCAAGTTTGTGATCTGGCTAGAGCAGTGAAGATCATATCAAGAGTGAAATCTGAGACAACATCAATTCGATTTCCATTCATGGGACTTCCTTCAGATGATAAGTGGAAATTAGTGGTTTTTACTGATGCTGCTTAATATGCAAATTTGCCTGATGGAATCAGCAGTACAATGGCATATGTTCTATTTGTCGTAAATCCAGATAAATTGAGCTGTCCTCTATCTTGGAACTGCCATAAGATAAAAAGAGTGGTGCGTTTAACATTGGCTGCCGAAGCAATGAGCTTGCAGGAAGGTGTCGAGGAGGTGATATATGTCAGGAAAGTGTTATGTGAATTGTGCAGTATCCAAGAGACAAAGATCCCCATTGTTGCCTATGTGGATAACAGGAGTGTGGTGGAAGCTGTGCACACAACTAAAATGGTTGATGATAAACGTCTTCGAATCGATATTGGTGCGATGAAACAATGTCTTGATCGAGGTGAAGTAGAAAGCATTCGGTGGTGCCCAGGTTCGAGTCAGCTTGCCAATTGCCTAACAAAACGAGGTGCTTCCGGCGAGCAGCTGATTGCTACATTCCAGAGAGGGAAAGTAGCAATTGACATTTAGGAAAAATGGATGATACGGACTGTATATTTTGTAAATATTTCTGTGGTTTTATCAAAAGAACTAAAACAACATAAAAAGAGAAAAGAGGGAGATTGTTGAGCTACAGTGTCATTAACATCAGTGAAACAGGAAGAGCTACAGTGTCATTAACATCAGTGAAACAGGAAGTGAACTCATGACCTGGAAATGACATCATGGACAGAAACAGCAGTTAGAGTTTGAATTGAAGTGAAGGAAGTCACAAGTGTGCTGTGGAGATATAATAGGTAATTAGCCATTAACAAAGAGTGCATAGGCATACCACTGGTAACTCTTAAGTCTTCTGTCATGAAATGTGCGACTGCATCCTGGAGTAATTAATTCTTTAGCGTATCGGATGGTCAGATCTAATCGATTTGGCTAGGATCCAAACAGGTGTAACTGTTTCTAGCAGGACCGGTTCCCAGGGGGTGTAGATGGGAACTGTCAAATTTGAAAGACATGGCCACTGGCAGCCATCTTGGATTTACATTTGCATGACTAAGTCACCTGTGTAGTGACAACATAAATCACAGCTGCTAGAGATCAGTCTAGCAATGACCGACATCCCAGCTACTAGTCACCCTTGGGGTACTAGCAGAGTAGTGACAACAGATATCACATGCTGCTAGTCACCTGTGTAGTGTTACAGAAAATCACAGCTGCTACTCACCAGTGTGGTACCGGAAGTAATCCCAGCTGCTAGTCACCAGTTTATTGATGACCGCAAAGCACTACTGTGAGTCACCAATGTAGTGACAACCGATATGTTATCACAGATGTAAAACACATGGTAATTATAATGAAAATGAATTAATGACTCAAGACATTAATTCATTTCCATTATAATTACCATGTTTTTTTTACATCATAGAGAAAATGAGTGTATTTAACACTCAGCCATGGCTCAAATTAATTCATTTGTTGTATTGTGTTGAGTATAACAGGAGATGGTCCGATACATGGCCTGATTTAGCGTACAGTCCCCCTTTAAGTTTGTTTGTCATAACATCAGGCATCAAAATAAAAACGACTAACGCTGCCCTTTTCATTCAATGCGGCGTGGCCTGAGAACCAAAACCCTTTTTTTTTTGGCCTAAAGTGTTATATTTAGAGAATTTTTAATCTTGTTCTGTTATTCTGTCCTGCACTTTTATTAGGCACTTGAGATTATGTCCATGATTTAGACTTTTTATCAGCATTTCAAATTGAATATAGCTGTGGGATGTAGTAACTATCCAAAGCTGCAGTTACTTCTTATAATATTTCAGGGCCGGATTGTGAATGATGTGAAAGCTATAGATGGTGATTTCAAGAATCCACGGCCTGTGAGATACGATATATATCAGAACAGTGGTAGGTATCTCTCAAATTATTTATCACCTCATTGAAGAGGTCAGACTGCTGAAACTCGCCACCTGCGGCTGCTAATTTAGTTCAGTGATCTGGCTTCTTCATCTTGACGTTATACTATGGCCAGATCAATTTGCTGTAGTGATGATATGTATATCTCTATCAAAGATATCTTGAACACTGAACTATTGGTTATTCACACATTGTAGAAGAGTTTAAGAAAATCAAAATCAGGCTGCGATTCTTTGCTAAACCCGTTACTTATTCGAAGGTAATGAAATTGTATAAAATACCCACAGATTGTTTTTACGCACTTGTCAAACAGAAGTGACTATCAATGACCATGTAACAGTTATTCCTATAAAATCCAGAGTCAAGGTGAGTTCACCCTCTTTTCTTCCTCTTTTGTGTTTGATGCGTTTGACCAAGTGTGCAGGGCAGATAAATATATAAATGCTAAAGAAGTTACAGAAATGATGTTTGGATCTAGTGAAATTGAGACTATCCCCGGCAGCCTTCAACTTGTTACAAATTGGTACTTGCAAAATCTGATCAGTGAAGAAACTAAATGTATGCATTGAATACACTCTTAGATTGACATATAATTGAAATATTGTTTTGCATAGGTATAACTTTGTATAAGTCAGTCCTGATTATGGAAATTTTGGCAATTAAAAATGATAAATATGTCTTGTAAACATGGTGAATTATAAGATTGAAAATGCCGCGCATGGATTCGAGCGCACATGTTTCGAAATAGAGCATGCCATTTTTTTCTTGAAATTTGTACTAACTTTCTCTCATTGCTGTTCAATAATTTATAAACGATATATACATATTCGATATAAATAAATAAAATTTATAAATATGGTTTATCGTCACTTGACCGACATAATAAATAGGAAATTGACAGGAAAAACATCTCAGTTACACAAACGTTATAATGAAATCATTCTAATCTGTGATCATTTTGGGACTGGAAATTTTTTATTAATAATACCCTTTTGAAAATAAAAATTAATCTCCCAATATAATTCGAATTTCACGTTGTCAGATGCCACATAATTATACCCCCCGTAACGATTTGTGGGGGGGTATACTGGAATCAGCTTGTCTGTCGTACCGTCCATCTGTCTGTCCATCATTCCATCTGTCTGTCCGTCCGCTCTCACGAGAGGGTTTTGTGTGGCTTTATTTGTGGAGAGGAAGCCCTTGCACATGTGTCTTTTTTGACTTGTGTGGCTAGCCACATAACTTGGACAATAAAAAAAAATTGTGTGTCTACTCTCAGGTGCCAAATAAACGTGCCGGCACGTTTATTAATTTGGAGCAAAAATACACACAATCACGCTTATTGTGACCCATCACGTTTATTATTTTTTGGGGGTAAATCCATCACATACTGTGACATTTATTCTTTTTTTGGGTGATAAACAAACGAATATAAGAATGGAACGAATCACGAGTGTGCTAATGTTAATACTAGAAGTCACAAACCACTAAATAAAGTTGTTTTAGTAGACTGAGATGCGACATCGCTTCGATAAAAAACCTGTTTTGAGAGTCACGGTTCGCCCAATCTTTTACTTCGTCTACTTTCGGTTTGTAATAAAGCGCAAAACGTGAACTGGGCCGAGTTCACGGGACCCGAAACGATAGAAAAGATGGCCCATGGATCACAGGACTTATTCTACAATTAAAATGTTTTTGTTAACTCCAAAATCAGTTTTTATAATGAAAAACGATGTGCCTCGAAAATAGGCAACGCGAAACCCAGAAAAAGCAATAAAAGTTACCAGTTTGACTGAGTGTTTTCTGCATACAAATAATTTCATGAGAAGCATTAAAGTATATTCCTTTAATATTAAGATATTTAAACAACATAGTTTCAAACTTTTTCTGTTTTAATGCATTATTTGGTGAGAGAAATGTAAAATTGATCGTAAATTCTTCGAAAAAAAATCAAATTAGGCTTAATGTAAAATTGTAAACTGAGTATGATTTTGGACAAGAACTTCAATCTACTAGTACACAAGTTTCAACCTAAATATATTAATCAATTGAATTATACAGTGAGTGAGTTACTTGAGTTAACTATCACTCTTTGATTGATTGATTGATTGTATTGGCAATGATAATAACACATATATAAATACAATAGATTGTTGATATACATAACTTAGGAGCAAACACATAGCATTGTACATAGTTTGTTCAGCATTAGATATCCTTTTATTTGTGATGTTGAAAAGGGGTTGTTTTGTGCAACACAACAGAAAATCATATTTAATAAACAGCCTTAAGTTTTCCCACCCCTTCTTGTATTCCGTATGGTTAATCCCTATATAGTATACAAAGTGGTGAAATGGTGTTTAATTTAGGTTTCTTCTGTTTTGTTTGATTCATTATTCCGATCCCGAATTATCTAGTATTCTAAGCCATATATAGAAGGTATCGGAATATTGAAATAGTCGCAATTATGAACCCTCATGGAAAAGCGGAATAATGAACCCTCAGAATAATGAACCATCGGAATAATGAACCATCTATACCCGAAGACCCACAACCTACAAGAGAAAAAAAAGTCATGTGCAGTGTGTACTGTATAATACAACAATGAACATGTAAGACAATCTATTCCAACTTTATATCATATGAGTAATATGTAATTTCACGCATGGTCTTACATAATGTATGAATGGGGTAAACCAGATAGTGAAGATACATGATGCATAATACCTAAATGTCACATCCTCCGCACAGGTATGATTCCCTGTACTATATAAATGTATGCATAAGCCTTCATGGCTCGAGTTTTAAGCATACTACCATGAAAAGTAAAATCCGTAACCCAGCACATTTATTGTGCACCAGCACTATTATTCTTTTTTTGGTAAAAATGTCACCCAGCACTTGTATTTGGCCAGCACTTTTATTTGGCACCTGAGAGTACTAGCCTAAAGAGTCAAGACACAGCCAGATTTGGATAAAAGGCTCACAAATTCATTTTAAAAACCACACAAAATGCACTGTAATTCATTCATTCAACTATCTATTTGCGAGAACAAAAACTATTTTAAAAATCCACACAGAACGGACAGTTTACAAAAGCACACAACTATCTGTTTGCAAGAACAAAAATAAAACCCACACAAGTCATTTTTTAGAGACTCACAGGTAGTACCGTGGACACAATTTTGTCCGAGCTTTTATTCCTACATTTTCTGGTCAATATTTTTGAAACTTGGCACATATATTTAGTACCTTGGGAACCTGTGCACCTTCGATTATGAGGTCTGTCCGATTTTTTTGGTGGAGTTAGCCCCCTTTTTCATTATTTTAACTAAATGTTTACTGACATGTGAAACATCTTAGTATTTTAAAAACACGGGGGGTATCCTTAGTCCCATTAGGACAGTCACACCTCTAGTTTGCACTTGCAACCTTCTAGTCAACAAGAACATGTCTCTGACAAAAGCCGAAAATGCGAAGATGGCTTTGCCAATATCCTTGTTGTTGGAAATAAAAGCTATCATGAAAGGTGACACGGTGAAAATATTCATAACGTCAATCAAATGTACCAATAATTTGAAAGATAGCTGTATTATGATCTTAGCTATATATAGATACCAAAACTGTTTGTTATTTATATGTGAAAAGTGCTCAAATGTGGTGCCGAACAGAGAGGAACAATATAAAAAAAATTCTGAAGTCAATGAAGATGTCTCACAGCTAATTTTGGACCAGTTTTTATGTGTACACATACCATAGTATGGTACACATAGTGTCGATGTCCGGATTGACCACTCGTCATTTGTCTGTCTGTCCGTCTGTCTAGCCATCTGTCCGTCCGTGCTTACATCTGATGTTTATGTGGCCAACTTGAAGAAATGTGGATAGTTAGGTGGCTAATTAACATTACGTAGCTAGCCACGTAACAGCATTGAGATGAACCCTCAAAAATGATCTATTTGGCCCAATCAGCAATTTTAATTTTGTAGTCACTCAAAAGTTGGAAACAAAGAGTCCATAGATTTAGATATCCATGATCTGTCAATAGGAAGTGTCTGGACAGTTATGTGGCTAGTCACCCAATCACGGACCTGTCAGTTTCTCCCATTCCACTGTCCTAGTTTATGTATACAAGTTTTTGAGTTTCAATCAGCTACATCTGCTATAATTCCTACATGTTCTGACTCCACAATCAAACCAAAAATGTTATCACTATTAACGACTTGACAGCCACATAAAATTTTATCAACTACTTGATAGCCACATAAATTCTGTAGACACTTTTCCACATAACTCAATAGCCACATATCTCCCCAAATGTTGGTACATCCATCTGTCTGTCCATCCGTCGACACTTTATGCATAACTCAAACATTTTCTATCCGAACGGAAAAAAAATTTGTATATGAGTTTCTGAGCTCAAAATACAAATCGAGTTCGAATATGGGATTGATCCATTTTGTTTAATGGAGTTTTGGCTTTTTTTTTCAGAAAAAAATTCACTCTTAAAAAAATAACAAATTTCTTTTTTGGATTGAATTTAGAATGCTATTTTCTCAATTTATGGATGTTACCTAAGCTGAAATTCTGGTTGAACCTTTCTGTTTCATGGTTGTTGTCGTGTCTGGCACAACATTATGCTGAACTTTTCTACCATTGTGTGGAATTTTGGACTTTTACAAATTTTCTGGATTATTTGAGACTTTCAATCTGCGCCCAGTTCCGAACCCATCAGACCACGCAGCGAAGTCCGCTGTCTTCACAGTGTTACAGTCCCGCCCAATACAAGGATATACCAATCATGCAGATCAGCTGATGCAATTTCACGAGACGCCACATTGAATTCACATCACATGGACATGTTAATTACTTACTCTCCCGATACGTTGCGACAACAGAGTGCATATCACTTCCAACCACTCAGAATGATCGTTTTGGCTCGTATTGTCTCCCTAGGGGTTCAGCCAATTAGTTCTACTCAATGGACGAATACCGACCAGAGAAAACGTCATCGATCCAGACGCGGATCGAGAGGGGGCCGTCGGAAAAGACGCTTCATATCCGTCATCACTAGAAGCAGTCTTTGTGATGAGCGTTCTGATTATAAATTCCCCTCATCCATTTCGGAAAACTTGATTAACCTGCATCAACATCAAAATGAAAATTGTCTTTCCATGGCTTACTTCAATGCTCGTTCGGTTAGGAATAAGACGGCGAAAATTTATAACTTCATGGTTGACTGTAAATTCGACCTGATATTCATAACGGAATCTTGGCTAAGTTCATCTGGAGATGAACTGATAATGCAGGAAATGACTCCTCCGGGTTATAAGCTGTTCTCTTCAGCTCGAAAGACCGGACGCGGCGGAGGCATTGTGTTAATTTTCTCGGAGACCTTCATAGTCAAATCCACCACCATCTCGAAATTCAAATCCTTTGAACTCTGTGAATTTGTTGTCAGATCATCCGGTCGTTCTGTAACTCTCCTCTCTCTGTAGCGACCACCACCTAATAAAAGAAATAAATTAAAATTCGATGTTCTTAACTGAGTTCACAAAACTCTTGGATAGTTACGTTGGATATCAAAGACAATTGTTTATTCTCGGCGACTTCAATTTCCATTTTGATTCGACAACTGACAGTGACGTTAACGCCATAAAACTTTAATTGATGATTCGGGCATGAAACAACTTGTATCCGTACCTACGCACTGACAAAACCATATTTTGGACTGCGTGATTGTTCGCAAAACTGACCCTCAACCCATAAACCTCACGGTGCAGGACATCGATTTATCTGACCACTTCTTGGTAACTCTCAAAACAGACATTGTGTGTCCCATATCACTTAAACGAACCACTACCTCTCGAGATTTGAAGTCCATCGACAGTGTTAAATTTTCCAGTGATCTAGTTTCTAGTTTCTTCACCCATCCAAGGAAATCCCCTCTTCAGTGGTTCATTAATCTACGTGCTTTACTGGATGGTCATGCGCCTTTAGTCACACGCAAAATTTGATGTCGTCCATCTACCCCGTGGTTCAATGATGAAATAAAGAGTGCCAAAGCTGATAAGCTGAGAGGAGATGGCGAAAATCCGGTCTAACAGTTGATTGTCAAATCTATCTTGAAAAGAACAACCGTATGAATCAAATGACTAGATCTGCCCGTTCGGAATATTATAACTCTAAAATCGCTAATGCTAAATCAACAAAAGTCATCTATTCCATAACCAACGAACTAAGTGGTAAGAAATAACTAATTTTAAAGAAAGTGAATTGCCGGATGCTTTTGGTGAATATTTCCGTGACAAAATTGCAAACCTGCGTTACCAGCTAGATGTATCAAACACTGAAGCAGAGTTCAAACCGTTCGTTGGTGACAGTCTTAGTTCATTCTGCAAGCTTACATGTGATGAGGTCAAGGAACTTATTTTATCATCCACTTCAAAAACATGTGTTTTGGAACTTCTTTAACGGTGGAACATATCGATTTTATATTAGAACCAATCACAAAGCTCATAAATTGGTCTTTGTCTGAAGGTGTTGTTCCTGACTGTTTTAAGGAGGCCGTTGTGATTCCCCTGATTAAAAATAATTCTCTGGATGCCGACTTGCTAAAGAACTATAGGCCCATCTCAAACCTTCAATTCGTCTCGAAGCTGTTAGAAAAAACTGTCCTCAAACAACTGAGAAATCAAATGGAGAAACATTTGCTTCTGGAAAAGTTTCAGTCAGTGTACAAACCTGGTCACAGTACTGAAACTACATTGTTGTGTATCACTTCAGACCTTCTTCTTGCCAGTGACGATAACAACTTTTCACTAGTATCCCTGCTTGACATGAGCGCAGCTTTCGATACTCTTGATCACGAAATACTGTTGAAGCGATCGGAAATTTCTTTTGGGATATCTGACGGCGCGCTCCAGTGGTTAGGTTCATATATCTCTAATCGTGTTCAGAGGATTCAAATTGGCAGTGCGTTTTCCAAAACCTTTCATCTGCAATATGGAGTCCCTCAGGGATCTGTCCCGGGGCCTGTCTTGTACTTAATCTACACCAAACCACTTGGTGAGATCATCAGGAGACAAAGTTTTCTCTGCGCACATGTATGCTGATGATACTCAGCTTTACATTTATGGCGATAACCCCTATTTTCTTCTCACTGTAATGGAAAACTGCATCGGTTCTGTGAAATCGTTGATGTTGGCTAATAAACTAAAATTAAATAGTGACAAAACTGAAGTAATGTGGGTGTCTAAGCCGTCATACATATAAAAGGTGGGCATAGATGTTATGACTATTGATGGTAACCAAGTTTATTTCTCAGATAGCGTGAAGAACCTTGGTGTATTTTTGGATAGATCACTCTCTATGACATCACATATTAGCCAGATATGCAAGGCAATATACATTGAACTTCGAAAACTGGGTCAAATGAGGAAATACATAAACACTGACTCAGCTAAAAAACTTGCTTCATCTCTGATTCTCAGTCGACTTGACTATTGCAACTCTCTTTTGACTGGTATGCCATCTATCCAAATTACCAGGCTTCAGCGTCTGCAACACACTGCTGCAAGGATAGTTCTGTCTCGTAAAAGATCTGATGACATAGATGAAATGTTGCAAGAATTACATTGGCTACCTGTGACAGATAGGATTATTTATAAACTGGTTACATATGCATATCAAGCAACCCATGACTCAAAAGCTCTTCCAGCATACTTCAGTGATATCCTTGTTCCGTATGTCCCACACCGATCACTTCGTTCAGAGGACAAACTTCTTTTGACACCATCTGGTGCTAATTTGATCACGGTTGGCTACCGATCTTTCAAAGTAACATGCGCAAATGCATGGAATCCTCTGCCATTGAACATAAAAGAGTCACCATCTCTTGACGACTTTAAAAAGTCATTGAAAACTTACTTGTTTGCGCGGCGTTTCAGAAAATGACTTTGATATTGTGTATATTTATATTTCATGTTTATGTCAAGCACTTAGGGCCTGCTTATTGGGGATAAGCGTTATACAAATATTATTATTATTATTATTTGGAGCATAACAAATATAATATACATGTAGCTGTACAGAATTACTATCGGACAAGAATGAGCTCATATTAGTTTATAGTGTCCTTATCTACTTTCTTCTTTCATAATTCAAAGGCGTGTTTAACTCATTACCACTCTGACCGCAGCTGACTACAAACCCCAGGTTACTTTGACTCTTAAAAACTCAGCGCACCTTGCCACGGCAACTTAATTTACGTCCCATTTCCTCAGAGATTTTGATGTTTTAGTCGGCTTTAGCATGTTTTTACCTTAGTTCTGTGATAACTGTCATTCTAATTTCTAAATTCTAGAAATGGCCTTTCGTGGTTTCGGTATTTAGTATTTGTTCAGAATTTGTTGTTTCAAACTACCAATTGAATAGACTGTCCCACCTTTCCATAATGTCACAATTCCAAGTTTAAATGTTAAAATGTTGCAACAGTTATCAAAAGCAATCATCGTTTTTATTATTTTTTTACCAAATGTACTTTCGAGCAAGGTAAGGTGTGAATGGAATAAAATGTTCTGATTGGATAGAATATACTTCAACCGCATACTTCATGCAAAATCAAAACAATCATGGCGATTAATGGAGAAAGCCACGAAAATTTGGTTTTTAACCTCTTCGCTGCTAAATGACGTTATGCCGTCGTGTGCTGGGCTGTTGACGTTATTGGCATTTTCCAATGGGAAAATATAGCGGGAATGTCAAAAGAACCATAAAAGTGACTCAGCTGAAAGGCTATTATCGTTCACAATCGTGGAACATCATACACTGTTTGAAACGTCGAGATACAGTTATTTCGATGCACTAATCTCTGAGTTCCAGTTATGTATAATGGCCTACTTCTAGTGTGCTGAAGTAGGTCCGTAGTACCTACGGACCATATAGCAAACGGCGTGCACTTTTACATCCGTAATAGATACGGACGTCATAGCAGCGATGAGGTTAAATAAAAAGGTGTCAAAGGTGCTTCTGAGGAAATGACGTAAGGTGACAAAAGGTGCCTCTGAGGAAATGACGTAAGGTGACAAATTGTGCTTCTGAGGAAATGTCGTAAGGTGTCAAAAGGTGCTTCTGGGTGGTAATGAGTTAATAAAATCACAGATATGTTTTGTATCCAAATATGTTGTTGGATTCAGTTGATATTTCCTCTGCGCTATTAAATATAGATTCATAATTTTCCCTCAAACTATTGTATAGTGTACATTCTTGAATAAAATGTTCTTCATTTTCAACTTTTTTTCGCAAGTTGGGCAATAACATTCATCAAAATCTTTTATTGGTTTATAATATCTTCCAACCTCGCTCAAAAGCGAATGTTCACTTATACAGATTTTAGTCAATGCAGAACATTTATACAAGGGTAAGTTGAAAGTGAGAAAATTTTGAAGTCTGAAACCTTAAACTAACTTTATCTTTATAAAATGTTCTTACAACTTCATCAAATTTATTTACAGTGAGATCCAATGATGGCAATTTGATCTTGCATTGAAATTCTATTAATTGACTAGTCCATGCTATATTTCCACTTTCATGAGCTATTCTGTCAGATGGATATGCTGCTTTCAGTATTGTATATAAATTTGTATTGGAGTTTTGATCTTCAAATCTTTTGTTAAATTTGAACATTTGTTTATAAATTCTAACATACATAGGATAGCAGCCAAGTTCCATGTGTATAGACAAATTAGATGCTTTACCATGAACCAAGCATATTTTTAAGTATAAAGTGAAGTGATTTTTTCAAAACATAGGTTGTCGACAGAATTAGGATTAAAAATATAATCTGATATCCAAATTTCTTATCCATATGTCATAATTGGTGCAATAACGGTATCAAATAATTTCAACCATGTTTTTGGAGATAAGTATGGTAATTTATATTTCAAAGCAAAATAAGCACGTCAAGCTTTTTGTGAAAGCTGTTCTGCTGCACTTGTCAATTTACCATGGTCATTAGGGGTCGTGTCTTAATGCAAAAACCGATACCGACCGATAACCGATCCCGACCGATAACCGATTGCAATAAAATAACGTCACGTCATCGGTCATGCTATCGGTTCTATCGGTTATTCTATTGTTTCCATCGATCATTCTATCGGTCGTTTCATCGGTTATTCTATCGGTTCAATTGGTTATTCATCGGCGATTGATACTACGACGTACGATGTTACAGTGACGTCGCCAAAAAATCTCGATAGTTCTTCACTGGCAGGTGTATGTCATGCATATATAATTGTGTACGTACATTGAAATATATGCTTATAAAGTCAATTCGAATGACTATCGCGCTGAGCGTAATATACATATATGTCCATGCACTGTAGTTTATCTAGTTACACGGAAGGGGTTGTTTGAGAGAAGTCACTTATTATAGCCTAGTCTGATAGGCCTATGTCTAAATCAGTAATTAGACATTTACCCATACACAACTATCGAAAGTCGCCCCCATTGGAGCCCCAACTCGACCGACAAATCATTGTTAAAATATTCTCCCCTAATAATATAGCGGTGAGAAAGCTAAGGGAGCATGTCAAAACCTCTTTTGGGCATAACTCAGTCAAAATCATGCGGACGAAACCCATATTTCGAACTTGATCTGTATTTTGGGGTGGTAAACTAATATACCAAATTTGGTTCAGTTCACTTGATTCAATCTAAACTTATCATCCAGAAACCGCAAATCAGGTAAAATCTAAGTCGAAAAATGGACATATTTAAACTCAATCAAAATCATGCGGACGAAACCCATATTCGAACTTGATCTGTATTTTGGTGTTGTAAACTAAGGGAGCATGTCAAAACCTCTTTCGCATATGCGAAAATATTGTCGATAATGTCGAAAAAGTTTTGACGTAATTGACGTAATAGTGCAAAAACGAAATGTCGGAAATGACGAAAAATAATGCGATAACGTCGAAAGCGACTGGCCATAAAAGTGCGATAACGTCGAAACCACAACAGACCAAAATTTCCGTAAAATGTCGAAACTTTCGACAACGCGAAAGTCGCGACGTCGAAACATTGATCGATATTCGCAAACGATGAAAAGTTAAAACATCCATACGATGTTGTCGCACTACATAAATCCGCGTATTTATTTTTGCCTTCTGCGTAATCAGATGCCAGCTCAATTTTTATTGGCTGTCAGCCAAAGGCCATACAAACAACTCTATGCGGTTAACACACAAGTACAATGACTTGACAGTTCGACTGTTTTGATAGCTATGAGTTCGCACAAGGCCTAATTAAAAAATAGTCAACCCATTCCAAATGTGTGAAGGGGTGACATTTAGCAAAAGGCTATACAAACATATAGGTCTACTGACATATAATGACGTATATACCGGTCCCTCACAACTATGCGTGAACTGTGCGACAGTTGTTGTCGTGATGTCATCTCAATTAGTGAACAATGGTTTAACTCGTTGGACAAAAACAACACATCTGATATATAAAATTCCAAAATGAAGCGACTTGATGTCATAATATCAGTTCGATCATGGCTAGAAACAGTGATGAAATCGAATAGATCTATCGGTAGCGGACATATACGCAGTTGGGAAAATATTGGAACAGCAGTTTACACAGGTCGACAGTACGAAGAAGTTAGGGTTTTCACAAAAACCCAACCCCAGGTATCACACATCTAACAGAAAAAAGATGAAATCACACAGAAATTTGAAACCAGCTGCACCCACCCACAACGGGAGCGACAACCGTCCATCCACATGATCCAGCATTTGAAGCAATAGGCCCGATATAGAACAAGCCCTCATTGTATCAACGCCAGACATATATAGAGCCATACCCCCTAAGTTCATTGTTTTATAATGGTATGTTATCCATATTTTTATTATTCATTCAATAAAGAATCGAGAAAAACATAACACTCAACTCCTCTGTCAGTCAATGCTACCCACAAACGAAACTAGGATTGGCCTGGGAAATTAGTGCTAAAAATAGCACAACATAACATGATTGTGCAATTCGTGGAAATTCCAAACTATTATATAATATGTTTTGTATTAACTTAACTTTGTCGCATCTGATCGCTGATATATATTGAATAAAATGTGTAGATTTGAAATAAAAGTCGCCGACGAATTAATCATGATGACGCTGCGCTTCCGATATCTAACAATGATTTCATACTTATATTGCGAAAATTAAGCATTGTTTACGACTGTCCGACAATGCCGTAAACACCCTGATTTGCGTCCACATTAAAATATGTGTCTGGTCTAGAAAGACAGATTGAAACTGTAGAAATTAACTCTACGTGGCATACAGAAAGTACACTATAAATCGGGGTTGTGGAATAATTTATTGTCGTCCTCGGCTGTATTCTTTTATTCATAATAGTTCGCACAATTAAATGGTGACAGTTTACCCAAAGTGAAGACAAGTTACATAATCACACACAAAAACAATTTTCGAAATCAAAATTTGCATTGTTTACGGTACCACTCTGCAGTATTAATGCGACGGTGTAGCAATTATTGCTCGAGATTTAGGGGGACTTCAACCTGTACTGTAATATTTACTGTAAACCAGTGATGCAATATCACTGCTATAAACCCACGGATTTGCGGGCACCGTGTGACATCAAAACGTAGGAAATGATTGTGTTGGCCTATCCTATTATATAAATTGGGTCTGGGAATAATTTATTTGGGACTTTAAATAATCTTCTATTAATAATAGTTTATTATTAAACGAAGTTTGAATTGTCAGATATTAACCAAATCGGAGATTTCAGTAGATCGGAGAAATTTACTAATACGCCTACATTTATAAACTCCGATCAAATCGGAAATGTTTTCATATCGGAGAATACTCCGATTAAATCAATGGAATTCTTATGATAAAAACACCGATCTGAGAAATTTCAGCATGGACACCGACATCTTCCCGTTCGCGACACATCAGTATAAAACTGCGACTATGGAGTATTTATTGAACACAAACTGTCACTCCGATCTGAGAAATTTCAGCATGGACATCGACATCTTCCCGTTCGCGACACATCAGTATAAAACTGCGACTATGGAGTATTTATTGAACACAAACTGTCCTGCCAATCATATCGACACAACAGCAATATTGACAGATATAATGCTGCGATCTTGACGAAAACAAACACTGCGAAAATATGTCGAAACAGAACAGCGAACATTTGAGCAAAACTGTGAAACAAAACTGCGATAATTGCGAAAATATCGAACCAAGACAGCGAAAATGATGAAAAATCGACGAAAACGTACAACGTTACGGCGTGCGATAATGACGAAAAAACTCCGATAATGTCGAAAAAACGATGTCAATGACGCCACATTTTTCGCATTTTTTTCGCATATGCGAAAGAGGTTTTGACATGCTCCCTAAACGCTTCCTGGTTTAATATACACCCCGCTGGACAAAACAAGTGTCCACTGCCACCGCCGTGTACTTGCCATTCGGCCGAGTTTGTAACCGCGGTTGAGCACCGCAGCCGAACGGCAAGTACACCGCTGCCGAACGGCAAGTACACCGCGGCCGAATGGCATGTACACCGCGGCCGAACGGCATGTACACCGGGGTTAGATTTCTGGTTTGTATCGTCTTTTTTTTTCAATTTAAAACAAGTATTTTATGTAGTAATATACGAAGGTTAGTATTTTTAATTAAAGGAAATATAATAATATAATTGTCCGTGCATAATCTCGACTTCGTGGTCATTATGACTAACCACATTATCTGTTGTTTCAACCATAACGCAGATTTTATTGGAACTCTGTTGGCAATTATAAAAAATAATTCTTGCATCTCGTGCTATCAGATCGGCATCAACTGTCAATCATTGAGGATTAGGTTGTGAGATTTTATTCTCTGCTCCAATTGGCACGTGGCTGTGGTATATGTGTTCTAATGTGGTATATGTTGACATCATAACCGATAAATCAGTAAATTAAATTATTCCCATTTTCTGCGTAAAGTTGTCATCATAAAATGAACTGGAGTATGTAGTTTGGGTTGTGAAACATTCATGATTTGGAGGCTGGAAACACAGAATAATTCTATAGATAATTTCCAGCCAGTCCTTCTAGCTGCCTTTAACTAGTCTTTTTAAACATACACTCTATTCGGGTATGTGGTTTTGTTGCTTGCTCCAGACTCCAAAATGTGCGACGTACGGTACAACATTGCTTATAACGTTGTATTAGTGTTTTTAATCCAGTGGCAATTATGGGATAATCAGCATATTAAATAAAAGTGTAATATTCTCGATCCATATGTGGAAAATCGATTGCCCAGTGAAAATTAACGAACTGCGAGAGCCAGAAACTGGAAATGTTCTATATTTTACGATTTTTTCTATAATTCCATGCACGGTATGCATGAGGATGAACTGATAAAGATTACACAAACAACAATACTTTTGGCTGATACTATATAACGATAATTGTGTGTTAAAAACTTGTGTATAAGGCCAAAATTAATAATGCACGCGTTTCCGACAACGACAACCCAAAATTAGGGGCGGGCGGCAAGGTTTTCATTTTACTTAATTTTTCTATTTTATTATGCATTAACAAGCAATTGAAATCTGAAGCCTTTATATCGGTAACTAAATTGTCGCGTAATGTAGTCAAAATTACATCAGTCTGTTGTATTCTCTACCAACATTCCTTTAGATAAGATTTTAGTCATATTAGAATACAAATTGTCATGCTGACAAGTTATGAAAACCGCTAGCCATGACAGTTTGGGGAAACCTCCGCGCACAAAAAAACAAAACCAATCGGTCATTATATGTCATGCATGCATGTGTCCGTATTCCTGGTATATAATGCATGTAGGAATCTGAATTTTAAAAACACGGACAACGATGACATTATATATTGACAAGTATAGTATCTCAACAAACTACATCCAAGGGTTGATGAGACAGAGTTTCCTAAATAAATAAACCTTAGAATACACAGCGGCACCCTGTTTATTAAGGCATGTTCAGCCATCAATGTTAGAAAATTAACTCTGCAGTATCTACGCCAATATCAAAATAGGAGAACCAGTCCATGTGCTTGCGTTCTGAAACACAAAAATAAATATTCATACAGTACTGTTATGTACACTGCCACAAAAAGTTAATAAAAACCCTGGTTGGGAACTTGTCAATCACGGTTATTTTTGCGCGCATCTGTATCTCTCAAAGTGCCAGGTGCACGCAAATTACGTCAGGATTATTGAGAAATTGGGGCACGAGGACTGTGTAGCAATCGACATGGTATGCTACATCATAACTGTTGTTTGAGTGAGCATGATGTCACTTTCTCAGCGATATTCCCTTTCAAGTTTCATCAAAGGTCCGCTGGCATGCTGTCGCGGCTTTGTCATTAACTATTGAAAATATTTGAACATAAATACTTAGGTACATGAAATCTTCGTGGGCAAAAAATATCTTATACCATGCACAAACGCTCTTTATTTTTCATTTCTGAAGAAAATTCTGCCCCCAATTTTTAGACATTCAATGACCGGCAGTAAATTTCAATAGGAGGCCCACGTGGGTGGATGTAGTCAGTGTAATTTCAAACCAAATAATATTTTTAATTAGTCGTAAAATTATGACGATATGATTTGTCAAGCCTTTTTCTTTTTGACATGTGTACATAATATTTGAGTACAAATTATGAATTAGGTAAAACCATTTACTACCAATTCCTTTTTATTATCAATGTATACATTAAAGCATGTCTCCAAACACTCAAATGCTTTCTGAAAATCTGCAAAACATAATTTTCATTTTTTATTGTTCTGTTTTAGATATTTATTAATTGCTGCTTTCAAAATGATTATATGATTACTTGATTTCCTGAAACACCCTTGGTTCATGCTCAATAAGTTATTTGTTTCCAAGAAATTACTGAGTCTGTTTTGTAACAGAGAAGTAAATAATTTTCCTAAGCAGCTTGAGATACTCACTCCTCGGTAGTTGTTGCAGTCTACGAGGTCTCCTGATTTATACAGTGATGCTAGTTTTGATATATTCCATTGTTTTGGAAACAAATCTGACTGTAAAATATGATTAGGAATTATTAATAATTTTCCTAAGCAGCTTGAGATACTCACTCCTCGGAAGTTGTTGCAGTCTACGAGGTCTCCTGAGTTATACAGTGATGCTAGTTTTGATATATTCCATTGTTTTGGGAAACAAATCTGACTGTAAAATATGATTAGGAATTATTAGAGTTTTGCTCCCAACAGTAATGAATTCATTTCAAAATTATATCTCGTCCAGCTGCTTTATGCATAATAAGACTCTGAATAAGGCCTTAATCCTAGTATTGGAAGCAATGTATTCTTTAATCACAGCAACTAGTCTGATATGACCCTCCCTATTGAGGTGAATGCTGTCTTCGTCATATACTGAGGGAGTATGTTGGGAAATTGTACTTCCAGTTATTCTCAGAAAGTTAACTTGTTTGTCACCCTCTAAAGATAGTTCCAGCTGCATATTATAGAAATGAACTTCTGAATTGTAGTTGAATTGATCCATTCTTTCTATAGCTGACATTTATATGTAGAAATGACTGTCTGGATGCTCAACTTTCATTTCTTCTAGTAGTTGCTTCATATCTGGCAGAATCTTTTGTAGTGAGGGCGGGTGAGGGGTTGATTTTGTTGTGCTTGTGATTTAAATTGTTACTCCCTACACATAATACAACATGTTTAGGGAGCTTGCTTTTATTTAACATTTTCCTTGCACCATGAATATTTTTGTCACCAGGCCAGAGAACTACCGCTTCGACTTTTTTATGCCAGGTATCATTTTACTAGGAATCAGGCTGTTTCCATGCTACCACAATTATGTTTAAATTTGAGTAATCTGTGACATTTTGCGTTATTACTTCCTCTTGTTCCTGTAATTCAATTGTTAAATTTATTTTCTCGGTTTGAAACTGTTCCTCTCATGTTATCTGCTCGTGAATGTATAATTGATTTTGAAACTTTTCTAATTGAGCCTCGTTAAGGCCCTGATTATGAATAGTTTACTCAAGTTCTTCCACAATTTCCGTTCATGAATGTAATGAGTTTGAAGCTTTTCGGATTGTGCTTCGAGTGCCTCCCTCCGTATTCTTTCATTCATGTACTGATTATGAAGCCTCTCTGATTTGCTTTGTGCTTTTTTGTTGATTTTTGAGAGTCATCAAAACATGCTCATGCAACTTTACCAGTCAGTTGCTTGGGGTCCTTCCTAATTTCAGAATATTAGTTTATCCACTTGTTCGAAGTAATCAGTTCTTCGGGAGCGATTACGGGCAACTCTTCCCAGAAACATTTTGCTATTCACATTTTTCGAGGTACCGGTACTTGTTGTTTTATAAATACTGAGACAATTTGTTGATAAATATTAAGCAAAGTGTCACTTTCAGATTCTTCAAATTATCGAATATTGTTCATTTTTAATGGTTTATGCAATCAGGATCTCCTCATAACTTGATTCATATAATTTTTTTCTTCACCTCGTGAAATAAAGGAGGCCATTGCTGAATACATATCCCGGGCTCAATTTAACAAAAACAAAATATATTTTTTTTTTTTTTTTTAAAGTATTTAAATTGAATTTTTTTTTTAATTTAATTTAGATTGAACTCCTTGCTCAATATTTTTTTTTTTTTTTTAAAGTTATCAAAATTTGAAAAACTAATACCATTACATGTATAACTTCTGCTCTTGAACATTTTCGTCTATGTAATGAGGTGTATATCATTCTTGTTGATAACATCATGATCCAGGAAGAGTTATCAGCAGTGCCATGCTGATCAAACCTTTAACTTCAATTTGTTGCTTCCTTTGGGGAACATGGTATCCATTGACATGGTTTAACACTTTCATGACTGGAGCTGCACTGGTGCAGCATTACATATCCTGTGCCAGTGCATTCTCTTTGACCCATAAATTCTAATAATTTGTTTTATTATGTACATTTGTCTATAATAGCATATCACAGTAACCTCTATTATCCTCCGTTATTCAACATCAAAACTCTAAATTATGATTCCGATCATAGTAATTTAATTACTATTGCCATGGGATGGGTTAAACATCTGCCGATTGTGATCGGTCTCTCGTTGTTTGTTTCCTGATGAGTTCTATGCACGCGATCGTATATTGCTGAGTGATATTTAAAACTATTTCATAATTTGGCCATTATATGCTTTAGAAGTAAGAATCTCAGTAGATTTCGTTCATATCGTTCCCATATGTTCTGTGCATAACCGTAGTGGTGTCTTATATCTGTGTCAAACAGTCAGTAAGCATTGGCAACTTGAAATATGTAATGTGAATATTCACACAAACAAAAGATTTCGCCATTCTTGAGAAATTATAACCAGGCCGAACAAAGCACAATGCGCTATTGAGAAACCCGACACCTGTCAGTTATAACCAGCCCGAACAAAGCACAATGCGCTATTGAGAAACCCGACACCTGTCAGTCGTTTAAGATTCGCACAATTCATGGCATTCTTGCCTGGCTACATAAACTTGTATTTATCAGAGCCGCTGTAATTATGATATCGAGATGCCGTCATATTTTTATTATTAAAATTGACTGAAATAAATTTTTAAGAGGCCAGCATTTGTTCAGAATAATACTATGAAGTATACCCGACAATTGCCGATACTTTCAATGGATGTGACAGATGTGACAGAGTTGGGAATATTTTGGAGGGGTGTATTTGTGTATGATTATTAAATGCATAATAATCATTTCCCATTGGAAGTTGCTGCTTTGACATGAAATTTTTTAATTTTGACTACCCAGTTCTCACGTTATAAAGTTTCAGAAATAGTGTTTTTCGATGCTAAAAATAGTAAATCACATGTTTTCATGTTGGTGATTGTGCTGTGCAATTGTCAGATTCCTCCTTAGCCCCACCCATAGCTGTCATTGTAAAACATAAGGTGTGAATATTTTTTCTGTCGATGTCAACACCCTTCTATCTATCATTATTTTGGGGGGGGTGGAGGGTCCATAAATTACGGTGTATAGTGAAATTGTAAACTAAATACATGTAGACATAATTTGGGGGACATAATTATCTCCCCCCCCCCCCCAGAAGGGAGGATTATTTCAAAATAGCGGCCCAGTGGGTCTGCGGTCTGCCACAGTGTGCCCAATTTAATGAAATCTAAAGGCCTTCTAAAATTATGTACTAATATCTGTTTCATGATTGTATTTTCCTTTTTTTTCAGTGAATGGCAGTTTCACTATTAACTCTGTTACTGGTGATATCATAACATCAAGGGATATAAATAGAGAAGAACTGATTTTCCCCTTTATCAGTTTGTACATCAAAGTAAGTAATTTAGTCCATGTATCACAGGGGATGAACTGCTACTCGAGAAATCGTACCGTTCCGATAAGTGCTACGGTGCGCAGTCACGGAGCTGCGGAGCACATCTGGCGATAACAATTTTTTCGGGCCATTATAAGACGGAGAATTCGCACGAATCAGCATATAGTGACAACTGGGCGACAACTGGAGGTAGTATTAACTGTTTAGAAGATTTTAATAATAGGCTATTAAAGAATTCACGTCCAATGTAGGCGAAGGATTTCTTCATTGAATTAACATTGAAAAAACATATTCTAAGTTAGAGGTCAATTGTGTGTTGAATTTAATCAGTATTGACATGAATATCAATACGAGCATGATATTGACTCATATGGACAAACTTGAGATTGATAATGCTACAATTCCCTTCCGATCATATGCTACAATCACATCCGATAAATTTGCTACCGTTCTTTCTCAATAAAATCTCAAAATGTTCTCGTTTTGGCTGGTTTTAGATGTTTAATGTGATTTCTTCGACATAACGTATTAATTGAATACATATTTAGCTTTCTGACGTGTGTGACTATTTATGGTGTCACAGCCCGATAACCTCCACCAGAAAACTTTCATATTGTTTATCAGGCATTAAATAGTTTTTAAAGCAGGACGTATTATGGTTTTGGTTTGTCCATTGAGCTGTTCATCCATCTGTCCGTTGGGTTGCTTTTTTCGTTTCCGGATGATAACTTCAGTAAAGTCTGAACTGAATGGAGACAAATTTGGTATGTGGGTTTACAAGAACAAAATACAGGTCAAGTTTGAATTTGGTTTCCGCTCGCCAATCATCACCAGAGTTATGGCCCTTTTTGTTGGAATTTGCACTAAATTTTAGTTTCCGAGGTGGTAACATTAAAAAGGCATTATCTCAAAACTATCTTCTAACTTTCCAGATCGATTCTGATAGAGCGGTTCCGATTTTCTGAAAATATTCCAATACTGCATCTAAATATTCCGATAACACGCTGAATTCCCGAATATTTCCCAATAACAGTTTGAAATTGATATTGCATATTGCCGATAACTTTCCGATAATTTCCTGATAGCCTTTTCCGATAATTTACCTATTTATTTCACAAAAAAGTATTTTGATAATCGATGAATCGAGCATGTTGTTTTGTTTATATATCTGTTTCTGTTTAAATCTGGCGTGTCGGTTTGTAAATTCCATTAGAATGTTGGTCTATGTTTGAATTTTATATTGATTTTTAATTAATTAAGTGTAGCCTAATTACAGAAAACAAAATTAAATTTACAGTATACACTATAGCAGCCCATGCAGACACTAAGTTTTGTCAGTTAAATGTTATAACTGCTTTGCATATTTATAACTTTTGCACTGGAGATTTTCATGAAATTTTCCATTCATATTTTCGCAGGTCTATGCTCTTTATTTACCATATCGGGATTCATGAAAAAACTACGGAATTACCAGGGGGGTAATAAAAAATTTGCAGGAAGGTATGCCGGGGTGGGTGGGTGGCCCAAGGGGCAAAAAACACGTTTTTACAACCTCATGCAAATTTTTTACTAAAGACCTTTTGTGCCCTTATTTGACATTTGTAACAGTTTAAAACATATTATAAGAATTTATGACAGCAAAAACACCATATTTATGTTACTGGAAACTCATATGGGTCTTTAATAGTGGAGATGACATTAAGCTATGGCATGTTGCATATGGGATGGTGGGGTGAAAACATTCCTTCCCGACACCCTTCGAAAAGAAGCTTCGAGAAATGTAAAACTGAAATAAATAAACAAACTTGTCTTGATGTAACTAAAGCCAAGATCATTGCATGCATGGAAAAAGAGAGAGCAACTTCCTCAAACATTAATGTGACTATCAAAGGCTAGAATGTAACTGTCATTACACTGTTCATCAGTGCATCAAGCCAATCAGTGAATTATTTGCATGTCTATCAACTCGTATGATCTGTTACTCTCGCAACACCTAAAATATCCAAGTCTGGCATAGTGACTGTTTGTCATTTATAAAGCTAGTTAATTGGCTTGTTGACAGCATAATCGGGAAATGGTTAGAAATTATGGAATTGTGTGTATGCTGTACAATGACCTAAGTTCGCATATATAAATAAACTTGTCCTGATGTAACTAATGCCTAGATCAGTGTGTGCATGGAAAAAGAGCGAGCAAATGTCTCAAACATTAATGTGACAATCAATGGGTAGAAAATATCTGTCATCAGTGCATCAAGATAATCATTGAATTATTTGCATGTCTATCAACTCAGATGATCTCTCACTAGGCTTGCCACGATTATTCGATTAATCGACTAACATTCGACAGGTGTGGTAGTCGACGGTTATTTACTTTCGTCGACTAATTGCCCATGTAAAGCAGTACTATGCACAAATGCCATGCCTGGAAGTAAAAGTTAACAGTGTATATAGCACAATTTACCACCCGACAGCCTGTTCTCTCGCCACTTCTGGTGCGGCTTTGGTGTCGCAGCCGACGATTGGCGGTCATCTTCAAAGAATTCGGTGTACAACATGTTCTCACAGTCGTGGTGGGACAGTGGCTTCCTTTGATGTCGTTTTACGGCCTTGTCATTGTTTATAAATTATGTTTAACCGTGAATTGATGTTCCTTTGGATCGGTAATTAGCTATCATTATTGCCAAATGGACGACGTGCATCGGACTGCATCTATGTTTCATTTCTCAAATTTCATACTATAAAACGGTCACCATTATTCACAAAGTCAGAAAGTTTGCTGGACATCACTGCTGCTCAACTGCTCCTATGAGATCACTTCTTAGCCGGTTTATGTGACATTTCTTAGCTGATTTTTGTTGACAGTCATAGTCAATTTTTGAGAAAAATGGAGGGTGTTGTCCAAAAAACGGTAAGTTTTATCACAATATATCACAATTTGACTGGCTGCCGTTTGCAGTTATTAGCTATGGTTAACACTAAACGCTATAAATGTACTGAAATTGGTATGACAAATATATTTGTTTACACTAAAAGAAACATTGATCACCAAAAATTCACACCATTTTGCGCAGTTGACTGACAAAATCGTTATTTTTTCTAAGATAAAATAGTTTCGCGACTACACCAGGTGAAATAATACTACACAAGAACGTCAAGTAATGATTTATGTTGTCAGATGTTACAAGGATATATCATATATAGCCAATTTTCGGGCTAACACGTGGGTTTCACTTCTTAGTATCCATGGTTCCACATCTTAGTTCTGGAAATCAGGTACGGTCCGCGTCTTAGTGATTGCATGACTAAATCCTTTAGCACGGGTTACAGGTCGTACCTTTAGTCTGACCATCATAAAATTTGTCATGGATGTTAACAATTAATGTCATTTTGAGGTCATTCGGCCAAAAAACATGGCTGCCAGCAGCCATCTTGGATTTTACTCTTTGTATGACTAGATCCTTTAGCACGGGCTACGGGTCGTACCTTTAGTCTGATCATTATAAAATTTGTCATGGATGTTAATAATCACATGTAGATGGGAACGAGTCATTTTGGGGTCATTCAGACAAAAAACATGGCCGCTGGCCATCTTTGATTTCAAAATTCAATCCATTAGCACCGGCTACATGTCGTACTGTTCGTCTGATCATCATGAAATTTGTCGTGGATGTTAATATTGACAAGTAGATGGGAACGAGTAATTTTGGGGTCATTCGGCCCAAAAACATGGCCGCCAGCAGCCATCTTGGATTTTACTCTTTGTATGACTAAATCCTTTAGCACGGGCTACAGGTCGTACCTTTAGTCTGATCATCATAGAATTTGTCATGGATGTTAATATTGACATGTAGATGGGAACGAGTCATTTTGGGGTCATTCGGCCAAAAAAACATGGCCACCAGCAGCCATCTTGGATTGTACTCTTTGTATGATTAAATCCTTTAGCACGGGCTACAGGTCGTACCTTTTGTTTGATCATCATAACATTTGTCATTGATCCGGCTTTTAGATAACTATGCATGAATCTATAAATAAACGACACGATGCAAGATACGATTTCACTACATTATACATCCATTATAAGCCAATTATATAAAAAAAATTGCAAGTGTCCTCATTACCGGTTAATATGCTTAACCATCACATATGTAATCGCAATTTAATTGACAACTAGACCGGGAATATCGGCTCATATATGTATCAAATGTTACGTGGGATATTGCTGAAGATCCTATAGTCGTAGGAAATCATACAAAGTAACTAGCGCCTTAATGTGACACGAATTGGGCTGTAGAATAGCAATAGATAGTTTGTGATCAGTAACAAGTTTGTGTCATCACTTATATAGTGCTACATACATTACATTCTCCAACGTGGTAACGTATATAAACTATTAATTTGTAATTAACAAGAGGCACGCGCGCACACCGAAGCCCGCGAAATAAACTAAGTGCTCTATGTATGTCAGGTGATGTAATCGATACACAATGGAATTCTCTGCAAAACTAACTATAGTCTGTTTTCAATATGTATGCGACAATTCCACATGCTTTCTATTGGCACCGTGATGCATGTTCACGGGGAACATTGATTGACTGGACAGATGTTATAAAAAATTCTCGTCCGCAGGAATAACGACGAGGAGGGCGTTTACCGGCTGCGCAAATTTGAGTTTATGTGGCCGAGGACGGGCGGGGGCCTGATCATAAGGACAAACCTGCTGACTGACAGTTTATAACTGTGTTCAGACTGGATGTAAAGTAGTCATTGTAATTTCACATTTATAACTTGTTTACCTGGGTGTAACATAGGCTGCATATATGAACGATTAATCGACTAACGGTCGATTAGTCGATTATGAAAACTCATAGTCGTGGCAACCCTATCTCTCAGAAGACCTAAAGTATCCAAGCTGTGACTGCTTGTCATCTATATATATAAACAAGTAGGATCTGTCCTGATTTTTCTCTCAGACCCCTGGACCGAGTTCAACCAAATTTTGTGTGGTGACTCGGGGCACCCTGGCAGATGTTATAATGGTGTTAGTTTTTCAAAATTTTGAATTAAAAGAAATAAAATATAATAGGTTTTGTTAAATTGAGCAAGGAATTCAATCTAAAAAAAAATTAAATTAAAACAATATATAAATGTTTCAATAATCAAAATGTGCTTGAAGCGCACAAAGTGGCCACTGCTAAATAAAGGCTCTGTCTAAGATCAAAATGTGCGCGAAGTCCCACGAAGGGGGCCACAGGTATCTCCGAAGCTGAATATAGGCCCCCGAAGGGAGCCTGTTTCAGCTAGTTTAGTATAATAGAAGTAAGTTGCTCGAGTAGACTATTAAGTGGTATGGAATATGTTAGATAATGGGCTGGTTGACTAATCAGGAAATAGTTAGAAATTATGGAATTGTTTGTATCCTGCAAATTTCCATATAGTATAAACCAGCGTCAGACCCACTGATTTATATTTAAATGGCCCCCACGTATGTCAGTGGTGCCCATGGTGTGTATGGAATAGTTGACCACTGGTGTCGGGTAGAAATACATACGCATGCACAGAGCATATAATCTTCAAAAACATAGAATATTTTATGCGAACTGTGGCGCTATATTTACGGCATATAGTTTCATGTTCCACATGTTTGTAGAACAGACATAATTTAGACAAATATTTTAGTTTAAATTACATCCTTTATTATATCAATGTTCTGCCACATATGGGAAAGGGTCTATCGAATATCAAGTTGATTTATTCGCGCATGCGCAGAGCAGCGCAATGACAAATAAATGGTTTATAGTGTACTTATACATGACAGACCCTCTAGTATATAATTAAATGGCCCCATACACGCATACATCAGAGGTGGCCAGGGTGTGTATATGCAATGGTTACCCGCTATAGTATCGGGTTTGGAATATATGTGCATACTCAAATCATAGGCTATCATAATTCACAAAAAGATGCGTTTTAAGCAGCGCCGATTAAGGGTAGTACAACTGCATAAATATTTGGGTATACTCCACCCGACTGATTTTGAAGATTTCCCGATGGGTGAGGGTGTATTGTCAGGGTTAAATAAAATATAAAATCCTGATAAAAGTCCAGAGTAATCCTGATGCAGAACATTTCCAAACAGCAAGCGGTGTTGTTGTCTGATTATGATACTCCAAAATGATAGTAAACTCTGAAAGAATCCTGATAGCTTATGTAAATATTCTGAAATGTTTCTGATATACGTTGCGTCATTTCCGATAATAATTTCACGATAACTTTATATGCTATCGGGAAATAGGCTGATTTCCCGATAGTAGTTTTGTGATGACGCCTAAGTCTGAACTGAGTGGAATGAAATTTGATTTGGAGCTCTGTCTTTGCACCATGACATCAGATGGGCCTTTCTTCATGTCTACTTTTTGGACAAGACATGGGGGTATTTTGCCATGCCCTGGCGATGTTCTTGTGTTATATAATGTGCATGTATTGTAAAACTGTGAGAGTTATTCCAGTGGTTCATAGTAACTGTCTAGAATACATATGTTAGGTCAGGTGGAGTGGTGGCAGGATGCAGTACAACTGTGTTGGGTCTGAATGAATGTCTAGTGGCCATGTGCGGTTTCCATTGATGTTTGCAATGATAACATCTGAACTTCTGAAAAGGAACCAAAGTAAGGATTTGTCATTGCAATATAATATCATACTTTGTACATGTACATTTGTGAGGGCAAGTTGTGGAAATATTAAAGTATTTTTCACATTCTGCCCCAATTATGCACAATATAAGCTAGTTTGAAGTCTGTATATATATCATCTTTAAAAATTGAGGCAAAAAGGCTCACCCCCTCTATAACGAGGACACCTGCACGGCTATGGACTTGAATGGATATTTGAATATCAAGTTCCACATTTACTTTTTAGAAGTTATCCGACCATTAATCTCTGTTTTATCATTTCATAACATAACAAGCCCAACACCAAACATGTGCATATACCCCCGACGGTTAATTTGAAGAGTGTGCAAAGCCAAATTATTGTATGGATGGAATGAATGCTATTTTTCTTGTACTGGAGTACGTTACAATACATAATATATGTACGACCTGAGAAATATTGCTATTTTCAACAAGGGTCATAACTCTGGTAATAAATTTCAAACAGAACCGAGTTATAAGGTGAAATGTTTGTATCAGCAGAATATCGCCATTTTCTAAGTCCAACAAGGCCATAACTCTAGTAAGAAAGTGCAGACAGAACCTGTCTTATGTCGAGATCTGTTCCCCCATGTTGGCCTATCAACATACCAAAGAACAACCAAATGCGATTATAACACCAGAGTTATAAGGTGGAACCATAGCTTTACCGAACTGGAATGGTAGCGGTTATCGAAACGCATGATTCCTTGAGCAGCAGTTCCTCCCTAGTAATGTAAGTTTCAATGTATTTCACTCGCTATAAATAGATTAATTGGATGTTAAGGTGGGTATGTCATGAATTTGAATTCAGTGTAAACTATACGTACTGTTGGGTTTTTATGGGAGATAATTTTTCAGTTGAAATTAGATTAAATGTTTTTAAAAATCTGAATCAAATCTTTCACTTGCATGTCTCAAAATCATTTTGGATTTTGTATGATATTTTCTCAAGTATAATTTGAAACAACCCAATGGGTATACTATGTCTGGCAGTCATTTAATTATTATTCTGATGATAGCTAAATAAGAACCTAATATTGTTCACAATATGTCAACTAAATAAGAACCTAATATTATTCACAATATGTCAAATCCATGCCGAGTCTATAACAAATAGAATATGTCCCTCCAATTCTTAACTATATTGTGTAAATTTTTATTCATTAATTATCTAACTTGATAACTTTGTATTATTCAAATATTGTTTTTGTTCTTTCCACCAGATTTGACCCACCTCACAATTGAATGAATTTCATATATTATGTTGTTATTTGAGATAATGGTTTCTCCTCTTGTTGCACTTGTGAAAGTAATTCTCATCTCTTTTGTTTTTAAGGCACGAGAATTGATTTCAACAAATCCAGATGTGCTTGGTGATGACCCTGTGACAACAGCTACTGCTAGTGTTCGAATAAATGTTCTCGATATCAATGACAATCTGCCAACATTTGACAGCCAAACCTACAATGTTTCGATACCTGAAAACTACCCATCCAACACTGCAATTGATCTGGATATGTATATTACTGATCCTGATCAGGTAAGTTTGCTATTAGCTCAACTAGTCAAGTTCGAGTTATTGCCATGGGTTGGTGTCCTTGTGTCCATCCATCAACAATTTCCTTTGGCCACAAATAATGACTAGTAAGCATCTGACTGTTCAAACTTATAGGAAACTATTATTATTCAAATATGTAATTTAAAAAAATATATATATATTTTTAGGGGTAGGGCTAACAATATAATGAATATAAGGAAACATGTAAAATAAATGGTAATTATTTATCATCAGATAGTAGCACAAATGATGTGAGCTGTTTTTAAAGCTCATTTGGTCGTGATTTAAAGAACGATTTTTAAGTTATGACCATTTTTCGCTGGACGAAAAAAATTGAAATTTCATCAAATATAGGCCAAAAAATTCAAAATACGTCTATCCTTTTGTGATATTTCTTTTTGCTCATGATAAGTAGACTAATTGAGGTCAGTTAGGTGGATGTTTCGTTTCATTTATCACAATTTTAACTATCATAGATTGATTTTTTAGAATATAGCCATTTTCAAGCAATTTTGACATGATTTTGATCATTTAAAAAAAAACTTCTGGGCTTTGCCCCATACACCTCAGAAATTCTGATGTAGAATGGTACCCAGAAATAGAAAATCAACATGGGAATTTCTCCATCTCCGGGTGACACCTACCTCAGCCACAACCCGGTCTAGCACATTCTACAGAGCATATCCCATATCCAATCATCACCAAACTTCATATGGATCCTCGGGGTGACATCTAGATGGGTGCTTACCATTTTTCCCGAATTCTTTTAAATAACATGAATTCCAGTGGCCATCTTGGATTTTACTCTTTGTATGACTATAAAATCCTTTAGTATATCTTACAGGTCATATTTCTCATCCAATTGTCACCAAACTTTATATGGATCCTCGGGGTGACCTATAGATGGGAACCTCCCTTTTTATCCCAAGATTTGTTAAAAAAACATGGCCACCAGCAGCCATCTTGGATTTTAAATATGAATCCATCAGCAAACCCTGCAGCCCACATTTATTGGAGAATTGTTTTGAAACTTTGCAGGCTTGTTTAGGATTACCTGTAGATTGGAGCTATGGAATCTGAACGATTTTCAATGAAAAACATGGCCGCTGGCAGCCATCTTGTTTTTAAGTGAGTTATGGCCCTTAGTTCTGGGTTAAGGTTCTTTTAATAGGTCGTCCAATTTTAGTGATTCACAGTCAGACAGATGCACTTTTATGGACAAAAAATATTCGACCAAGCCATCTTTGATGTGCAACCTTGTTTTTGCCTGAGTTGTGGCCCTTAGTTCTGAGATATGGTTCTTTAGTTTGTCCATTTTTAGTGATTCTCGGTCAAACAGATTCACACTTATGGGCAAAAACACTCGACCAGTCCCATCTTTGATGCACAACCCTTGTTATCTGATTCATCCCAAACTTTCTAGGAATCTTTGGGGTGTCCTAATTGAAAAACATTGACTGTCAGTGGCCATCTTGTAATTCATTACTTATTTCCATCTGGCACACCCTGAAGTCCATATTTATTGAAGACCTGTTTTGAAAATTTATAGGCATGTTCAGGATCACCTCTAGATGGGAGCTATCTAATTAGAATGATTTTCGATTAGAAACATGGGCGCTGGCAGCCGTCTTGTAATTTTGCTATTTGCATGACTAAATCTTTCGTCACACCACATGGGATCCTAGTGATATGTCATCATCATCCATACCAGCTTGGTCAGGACCACCTTCATTTGGGGGCTTCAGTGGGGGGGGCTTCCTCTGGTCAAATCGCTCCTCCCAACTTTTACCCTCCGCCCTTCTGGCCTTGGGCTTATTCTCCCTGGGCACCTAATTGTGCACCAGCATTTCCGGGGGGAAATTTAGCAGGCAATAACTTCTTAAATCCAAATGCGAGAGAATTTGTTCCTCGTTCGAGCCATTCCCAGAGTAGGCCTCCCTCTAGTACCATACCAGTATCTCAACCTGATGTCGATCCTGACATGCTTTCTCTGCATCTCATGGTGTCAGAAGGCTTTGACGACGATGAGCAAGAATCTCATGCTGACAGTGGGTCCACACTGTCGGTCGAGGATTCTGACATTCCTGGGGAACTCGCTTTTGTGAATGAGAAAGACACAGGTTGATCTCTTGTACAAACTTCATCCAAGGATAAGTGTTGAATCTTGTTTAAATAGAATTACAAAAAATTTGCACAAACTGTACCAGTCTTTACATCAGGCATGCTCGGTCGGTTCCCCCCCCCCCCCCCCCCCCCCCCCCCCCCCCCATGGTCCTGCTATGGCCGTCAGTACCAGTGGCAGGAAGGGTTCTGACATCGTTGATTCGGGACACCAATCTTCAAGAGAGACCGTCTCAGCTCATGTGCCTTTGGCAGCTGATCCGAGTGGGGAAGACTAGCTGTCATGTAGCGCTATGCTCATTTTGCTCAATTTAACAAGTTTGAAATGTAGAGGCATCAATCTCATCACATGAAAACAAATAGAGGATGACTCTACTTGCTTGGTTTCTTCCTAGCACTGAAAAGTTGACTTTTGTCTCCCACAGTTAACATGCAAGTGCCTGTCCTTTGTCTCCTCAAATATTCAGTTAACTCACTCAATACAATAATCCTGTCTAAATCCTCACTGCACTCTTATCACCTCACACACAATAAAACAATATATAAACATTTAACTCTGCAGACTATCAGGCACTACCTGGGATGTTTCTTCCAAAATACAAAGGGTGGAGGTCCAAGTTTGAGCAATGTCGGAATCTGAATATATGAGCTTTTTCACAGCTGATTCATAACTAAATCACATTTACATGAAATCTGTTCATTCCCATCAAGAGTACATTCCCATCAAATTTGGATATTAACTTTATTGCTTGTGCCTCCTCCTGGGCTTGCATTCTAATACAAATAGTTCAGTTGAAGGGCTTGCCTTAGTGGAAAAATATAATTCTCATGACTGAGTCAGAATTAAAACTTGCTAGATAATAGAATGCTGGATTTAAATTGGGCACATTCATGCATGACTAATCCGAGCATGGAATGACCGGAGTAGGTGGAACGGCAATAAATTTTAACCCTCCTGATTGACACAAGGCAGGAGATATAATCCAAATAGTTCAGTTTCGGGCTTGCCTTAAGGAAAATTAATTATAATTTAAAAAATTATATATTTTGCCATTTGTTTATAAATTGCTATTCTATTTAAATTGGATAATTACAATAGGGTGGAAGTGAACGTTGAGTCTTGGAAATTTGCCGTTGCAACAAGTGATGTACATCAACGTCACTATAAAGTTCCCAAATATTTCCAACTGCAAATGAATTTTCAGGTTGATATTTTTCACTGAGATGTAATTATAAATAGTAATGTTGGTATCATAATATAGTTACACAGTTTAATTAAATACTCATTGACAAATGGTTCTCTTAGGAAATGTTCAGATAACAACCATAGGTCATTTGTTGAACTTATTTTTATTTATAAATTCCCACCATTTATAACAATCCTTCTGCACTTGTGTTGTCTTTTCGTATGTACCGGTATGTTGTTTGCTCATTTTTCCCTGAAACCCCTCCAAATAAAATATGGACCATTCCAATGTATACTTTTGTAACAGGTCCGGACAGTGCTGGTGGATAATTAACTGACACAACAGCTAAATAGAAGTTGATTATTTATTCTTTATATATATCATAATTCCAACTTTAAATATCAACTTTAACAGTATAACAATTGTATAATAACTGACTAGGACTCAATATTTCACATTGTGGCCATGACTATATATTCCAGTATCCATCATAAATTAATATAAATTCTGTCTTAGATAATATAATTATAAGATCTATAGGCTGACATGTTTCAAAAGTGTCAGAAATAACTACAAACAATTAAGATGTGTCTCTTTAAGATCAACTGGGTAATTCCAACGAGCTGCTTTAATCATATTTAAAGGGTACTAGTATATTAAATGGGTTACTAAATAATCAGAAGTGTCACATTAATTGACACATTTAAAGAGCTTTTAAAGCCATATCAACATAGGTTTCACTTAAAATAATTATATGTAAAGTGTGTTTAGAGAATAATTCATTCAGAGGGGTCACTTTAAATCACATTGAAAGCATATTTAAAGAGCGTTTATATAATAATTCAGAAGGGTCACTTTAAGAGTGAGCATATTTAAAGAGTGTTTATATAGTGCCAACAATTCAGATGGTTCACTTTAAGAAGTGAGCAAATTAAAGAGCGTTTAGTGTTATAAATTTAGTGGGGCCACTTTAATAAGTTTAATTTAGAAATTTAGAAAATGAAATCCATAATTTAAGTTAGAAGTCGCGATGGTTCATATCAAGAAGATGGTTGGGCGAGTAAATCTACCCATTGATTCCTGAACAACTGAACGAAGATTTTGAAAAATATTACCACCTTATATACCCGAAAAGAAGACAAGCAAGAAGCGGATTGGCGTTCTCTGGATGGAGTATTCCATTCTAACCAATCAGGCAACGCGAAATGAGTTAGAATGGGCGATACCACCAACCGAGAGAAACAACCAATCAAAACGCTCCTTTCTTAGATCTTCTGTCCGGGAGAAACTACCACGAAAATTTGAAATATAATAATACAAAATAAAAATGGAAAAATATGACAAACAAGCTATTGAAGAAAGTAAATTTTGTAAGGAACAAGAAGCAGATTTTTGAAAAGTATAACACGAAATTAAGCCATAAAGTAGCATATGCTTTAAACAAATAGCTGAAAAGATGTACACACGAAATTAGAAGAAGTGGCAATGAGGTAATTTTATCACACTTTTATAACTGGCTGGAAGAATCCATTCAGTAAAGAAAGGGTTAACCCTTTACCCAGCAAACCGGCCAAAACCGGCCAAATAAAGCTGCAACAGCCTCAATTATCTTGGGTCTGTCTCAATAGAACCATACAAATATGGATATCATTGGAACCGGCTCCTTGACCAAATTGTGATAGTTACAGTTATGCCCTGTGCCAATGCATTCTCTTATATATGCGAGTCGACCATAGGTCGCCTCGCATATATAAGAGAATGCATTGGCCTAAAAAAAAACTTTTTTTACCATTTTTTCTTACATTCTTTAACAATTTTATAATTTTTAATGTGTTAAGCCAATGCATTCTCTTATATATGCGAGGCGACCTATGGTCGACTCGCATATATAAGAGAATGCATTGGCACAGGGCCCTTCTGTTGGGTAAAGGGTTAAAGGCATAATTCTGAATCACAAACTGTTCATAAATTTCTTTGTAAACTGGTTCACATCTCTTGGTCAATGAAATCGCTCCAATCATTTGAACAATATTTCTGTTTATTAATTTGTAATTTTTATATATCTCTGGGGCCAAAGTAGGCTTGAGCTAAAACTCACCAAGGAATTGACAATGATTGGAGTGTAAGCTGAACAGGAGAGTGCCATGGAAGGTGTGAAATTCTAACAAAACACAATTATAATGACTGCACCAGCTCACTCGGAAAACTAAGACCCGGATCATGGCAATTGTGGAGGTTAAGGTGTTGCCATGCCTAAGCGATCTCCAGAAGTAAAAAGTTTAGATGGACATACACAGAAAACTACTTAATTGTTAAGCTAGTACACAACCTGAAAGAATACATGCTATCTGGAGACCACATTGATGCATATTATATAAAAATAAAAAAAAATAAAAAAATGACTTTTATCACATTTTTGAAGGGAAATTTCGGGAAAAGCGTTCTCTGAAAGTAAACAAATTGATTGGAAATGAATAACTGCCATAAAAAGTACATTATCTGACCTAGTGAAAGGCTCGAATATTTACTTAATTAAGAGCAACACTGCTTCAAAAATGTTAACAGAGTGGTTGTTGGGTAACTAAAAATAGTGATCAGCCATTTACCTGAACTGTAACCAGTGAATACACATAATTGTTGTGCCCCGAATTTAGTTTTTTGGGGTACTATTAAAATAGCCGGTGTCCGTCCATCTGCCTGTCCACCCATGCAGAAAGATTCTGGATGAGAACTTTATTTTGGGCTATCGGATTGAAACCAAATTTGGTATGTGAGTTTATCAGCTGATTCACCTCAAAACACGGGTAAAGTTTGATCCGCCCATTTTTGCCGGAGTAATGGTTCCTTTTTTACTATGAACTGCCCATCCGTGTGTCCGTCCGTGCAGAATGTTCCTTATGAGAACTTTATTTTGGGCAATCGGATCAAAACCAAATTTGGTATGTGAGTTTATGACTTTTCGACTTAGAATCTGTTAGTGCGTCTTTTCTCAAAGTTTCCGGATGAAAACTTTATTATGGGTTAGTGGATCGAAACCAAATTTGGTATGTGAGTTTATGAGCTCAAAATACAGGTCAAGGTTGAATATGTGTTCGGTCCACCTATTTTTGCCAGAGTTATGGGCCCTTTTTGACTTAGAATTTTGTCATTTTGAGGATTCCGGATGATAACTTTAGTTTGTCTCATCGGATCTGAACCAAATTTGGTATGTCAGGTTATCAGCTCCAAATACAGGTCAAGTTCGAATTAGGGTATGGTTTGCCCATTTTCCCCAGAATTATGGTCCTTGTCAACTTAAAATTTGCCGATTATTTTGGTTTCCGGATGATAACTATACTTTTAGTTATCTGATTGTTTTTAAATTCAACTGATGTTTTTAAATTCTACCGAATCTCTTGATATTTGGTACCTGGTTAAAATTCAGAAGACAAGGCCAAGTTAGAATTTGGTCATTGTCTGAAGAGTTTAAAAAAAACCTATCCTTATTAAAAAGTCATCTTTTCGGGGACACATGGTCGGCAACTTTCATTTAGTCAAGCAAGGAGCAATCAACCAGAAATAGGCCACACTGTTAATAGATAGTTGGGCAGCAAGGGATTTTCTTTAGACAGCAATTGGCCCAACTCATCTCAACCTTAAATTTTATATAATTTCTTGCAAATATGGCAGCTCACAATTATTCAGCATCCACAGCCACAATATGTACGGCCATGATGAGATGTTCCTGGTCTATTTAAAGTATAGATAGCACCTGTATGACGTCACAAATACTATTTTGGGGTTTACTAAAAATGTTGAAGAAACACTGCTAACAGGTGTGGTTTTGTTGAGTCATATACTGATTTTGTTTATTGTTGTTTATCGCAAACACATACCGATAACATTATAAGTTTATGGAATAAAGAAGATTATATTGACCTTTCTAATGATGTTTTATTTGTGGTATCCATCTATTGTCTCCTATTTTTGATGGAATTTCACAAAAATCACTTTACCACAATGGTGTGACTTCAATAATAATAGCTGTGGGTGCATGTTATAAGCATGACATCGACATGCATAAATATTTGGAACGCGATGAGGACATTGGCAGTTGTTGTGGTTGGAAAGTTACTCATAATTCATCAGCATTATAACAAATAAATAAATACATGTGGGTCTGAGACAGAATCTCCATATATACTGCTGTAAGCCCAGTGTCCTGATCCATTTTAATACCTCCGTAAATTCTGTGGTGAAAAAGGTTAATTAAATAAATATATTAGTCTTTCACTAGTTCAGATAATGGTCTTTTTATAGAAGTTAATCATTTGCAATCAATTTGTTTACTTTCCGAGAACGCTGCTCCCAAAATTTTTCTTTAAAAATGTTGTCAAAGTCATCATTTGACATATTTATTGTTACATAATATGCTTCAACGCGGTCTTCAGATAGCACAGATTCCTTCAGGTGGTGTATTAGCTTAACAATTGGGAGTTTTCTGTGTATGTTCATCTAAACTTTCCACCTCCTGACATAGCTCAGGCCTGTAAACCCCTCAAAAATGTTGACTGTAATTTGTAGTGGTTTGTGGGGGTGACTGGAAGTTGAACGATTGAACAAAATCCGCTTGTGTTTTGGATGCATAATCCACAATAATCACTCAGTAATTGTTGGAATAATAACATTAACATACATGGAACATTAAGTCAATATGCAGGTTTGGTTAAGTCCTTTTTCATAAATGCCATTGATAGTTATATCGGGATACAGCCTCATAGGTTCTGAACGGGAATTCCATTTTGTAAGCATGATCAGAATACCCTTAATATCCGCCCCAATTGTTATCACACAGAAGAATCTGATTTATCCAGAAACACTTCGTCTGTATAAAAACTTGGTTGTTCAACACTGATTATACCCATGTGAGTGATCCGGTGGCCAGTGGGAATTTGGCATAATGCCTTTAAGTTGTGTAATTACATTAAGATACTGATAATACAGTTTATCTTGTGTCTGATATTCATGTTTTAGACAGAATAGGTAATAGATGTATGTAACATAATCTTTTAATTTTTAGATGTGAAATTTTACTGTTACATTTGTATTTTCTAATTTGTTCACTCCATGGATCATATGAATCCTACAGTTTTTAGATGAATTTATGTTTTAGAAATTCAATATGTTCTATCTGGTTACTCAGAACAGGGTTTCATGAAAAGAATCAATTCATGTTCACAATTCAGCTGTCAAGATACCATCAAGTGTATCGACTCCTAGTTGAGTGTTGAAGTAGCTAGTCGCAACATGCCTCATTCAAAATTTGGGAATTGCTGGTGAAAGGTAAACTAAAGTTAGCAAATCCTGACCAATAAGAATACATGTTTTAAGCAACAAATACTTGAATTATAATCTGAGATGGTTTTGACATTTCTTTATTTCAGGGATCATCTGGATCCTACAGTATTCAACTGACCAACTACGAAAACATCTTTGATGTAAATCCGAGGAATGGAAGTGGAAGAACAGCTGCTGGTGTGACAGTCATCGATTCCACACTTATTGATTATGAGACGATGGGAGTCAATAAGTTCTATGTTTTATATGCAAGTACCTTATCGTAAACTATCTGCTGAATCACCTGTAGAGTAATATAGATTTTATCGAGACATTGTTTCTGACTAAAAGAGTTCCAATGCGGTTGGCAGAATTGTTTTATCACAAGACACCCTTCCCATAATGAATTACTACTTATAAGAATTACGAATAGTTGAAAGTAGTCATATATTATTTGGACAGTCCAAATACAATATCATTGTCAATATGATTGTGGACTGCTTGATTTCTTCCTGGTATAATCAGTAGCCATCATTGTGGACTGCTTGATTTCTTCCTGGTTTAATCAGTAACCATTATTGTGGATTGCTAGATTTCTTCCTGGTATAATCAGTAACTATTATTGTGGATTGCTAGATTTCTTCCTGGTATAATCAGTAGCCATCATTGTGGATTGCTTGATTTCTTCCTGGTTTAATCAGTAACCATTATTGTGGATTGCTAGATTTCTTCCTAGTATAATCAGTAACTATTATTGTGGATTGCTTGATTTCTTCCTGGTATAATCAGTAACTATTATTATACCCCCCGCAACGAAGTTAGGGGGGGTATACTGGAGTCAGCTTGTCCGTCCGTCCGTCCGTCGTCCGTCCGTCCGTCGTCCGTCCGTCCGTGGACACAAATTTGTCCGGAGTTTTTCTCAGTCGTTTTTTGATCAATTTCCGTGAAACTTGGCACAGACATCAACCATCATGGGAACCTGTGCACCTGCGATTATGACGTCTGTCGGACTTTTTTTTTTGGAGTTATCCCCCCTTTTTCGACTTAGAAAAATTTCGCAACATGTATACTTTTGTCCGAGCTTTTATTCCTACATTTTTCAGTCAATTTTTTTAAAACTTGGCACAGATATTTAGTACCATTGGAACTTGTGCACCTGCGATTATGACATCTGTCCGACATTTTTTGGTGGAGTTATCCCCCTTTTTCAACTTAGAAACTTTTTTTGCAACATGCATAATTTTGTCCGAGCTTTTATTCCTACATTTTTCGGTCAATGTTTTTGAATCTTGGCACTGATATTTAGTACCATGGGAACCTGTGCCCCTGCGATTATGACATCTGTCCGACATTTTTTGTGTGGAGTTATTCCCCTTTTTCGACTTAGAAATTTTTTCACAACATACATAATTTTGTCCAAGCTTTTATTCCTACAATTTTCGGTCAATAGGTTTAAGATTAGGGTTATGGTTGTACACCTGCAATGGGAACTGTTATTTTATTATTTTAACTAAATGTTTACTGACATGTGAAACATCTTAGTATTTTAAAAAGGGGGGTATCCGTAGTCCCATTGGGACAGTCACACCTCTAGTTGTGGATTGCTTTATTTCTTCCTGGTTTAATCAGTAACCATTATTGTGGATTGCTTGATTTCTTCCTGGTATAATCAGTAACCATTATTGTGGATTGCTTGATTTCTTCCTGGTAGTATCAGTAACCATTATTGTAGATTGCTTGATTTCTTCCTGGTATAATCAGTAACCATTATTGTAGATTGCTTGATTTCTTCCTGGTATAATCAGTAAGGGGTCATCTCAAAACTACTATCGGGATCCCGATAGATATCCCGATAGGATTCCGATAACTCAAAACTATCTTCTAAATTTCCCGATAGATTCCGATAGAGCGGTCACCATTTCCCGAAAATATTCCGATACCGCATCTAAATATTCCGATAACGCGCTGATTTCCCGAAAATTTCCCGAAAACTTTCCGAAAGTAACGTAGCGTATTACCAACTTTCCGATAATTTACCCATTTATATCAAGAACAATTAGGCCTATGACTGTTTTGATAATCGGCGAATCGAGCATGTTTGTTTATGTTTCCGGTTCTATTTGTTGTCATTACTTTTGGATTCGTCCACAGCCTCCTTCGTAAGCATATTTTTATTGGGGTGGAAGCTTGTTTAAAAGAATTAAAACTCTACACGTTTCAAGTTTTGATTCCAAGTTATTAAATTGTCCATTGAATTCTTTTTGTATATTATTCATACAGCACATATCTCCTAGAAACGCTCTGAAGGAAACATAAAAAGAAATGGTTTCATACAGGTAGTATCCCTTCAACACTAGCAATAGACTGTTCCAAAGTGAACGTGATAAAAAATTAAAATATATATTTGATAAAACTCTTTTGGCCCTAGAAATGTTCTCAAATAAAACTGTCATTTGATTTGATTTTTTCCCTCATTCATCATAAGATCATATGAATAATATTTTATTTTAATACACTGAGTGAGCAATTTTGAGAATTAAATAAAGTTTTGATCGAAAAGTTCGACAACATTTTCGATTTTCTCTTCAGTTACACGTCCCAACATCACGCCAATTCAGCCCAATATTGTTGGCACGGGGATTGCCTGGATTAGTACCCAAATAAATTGTGTTGTTAAAGCGCATTGGCAAATACATAATCTTGAGTATATTCTCCACACTATAATCGAAAAATACAAAGGAATGGACCCATGATTCAATCAAAATTGTTTATTTAAAAAACACTCCCGCTCAGAAACCCCCACTGATGACGTGCGCAAAAAATATGTACCTACATATGAAACATAAAATCCCGATAAAAGTCGGAGTAATCATGATACAGAACATTTCCGACGCGGTGTTGTTTCCCGATAGTTTCCCCGATGACGTTATTCCGAAAAGAAACTAAACTCCGAAAGAATCCCGATAGACTATGTACATTTCCCGATAAACGTTTCGTCATTTCCCGATAAACGTTGCGTAATTTTCCGATAAACGTTGCGTCATTTCCCGATAATTTCCCTATCGGGAAATCTATCGGGATCCCGATAGTAGTTTTGAGATGACCCCTAACCATTATTGTAGATTGCTTGATTTCTTCCTGGTATAATCAGTAACCATTATTGTGGATTGCTTGATTTCTTCCTGGTAGTATCAGTAACCATTATTGTAGATTGCTTGATTTCTTCCTGGTATAATCAGTAACCATTATTGTGGATTGCTTGATTTCTTCCTGGTATAATCAGTAACTATTATTGTAGATTGCTTGATTTCTTCCTTGTATAATCAGTAACCATTATTGTGGATTGCTTGATTTCTTCCTGGTATAATCAGTAACCATTATTGTAGATTGCTTGATTTCTTCCTGGTAGTATCAGTAACCATTATTGTGGATTGCTTGATTTCTTCCTGGTTTAATCAATAATCATCTTGCATATTTAGGTGGCGTAGAGGAGGCTTGTTTCATCATTTATGGTCATGGAATGTTTTTGAGAAACTAACGAACGTCGACCCTTAGTCTTCAGTTTCTTGGTCTCAGAGAACTATTGTAATCAGCCACATCGGTCCATCCATGCATCGAGCCGTCTGTTCGTGTGTTCATCCCATTCCTTGTCCATAAGTTAACTTGAGCAATATTAAACATAATTTCTTAATGGTCCAATGAATTTGGACGGAGTTATGCTCCTTTTTCGACTTAGAAATCGCTGTAACTTTGTCAAGGATATCTTGGACACTGATCTATTGGTTATATCCTTCTTGCTCCGCATTCATAGAAGTTTTTTTTTTTTATATCTGCACGAAATACCTGTGTACATAAACCAGCAAATGCCTAGAGTTCTTTTACAATTCCCGATTCCCAATTACCAATCGGACAACGGCCACGTGAACAGCCATTTTCTATAAATCCAGCTTGATGGGAATATCCTGTTCTGCACCGTGAATGTAAACATTACTACAATTTTGCGAGAATAAAAATCTAGCATTTTTAGCTCAACTTTACTTTGTAAAGTTTGAGCTATTGCCATGGCTTTGTCGTCCGTCGTCCGTGTGTGCGTGTGTGTGTGCGTAAGGCGTCAACAATAGAGGCTACAGGTCGTACCTTTGATCAGATCATTATGAAATTTGTCATAGCTGTTGACATCAACATTTGTACCGGAATAATTCATTTTGGGGTCATTCGGAGAAAAAAACATGGCCGCCAGCGGCCATCTTAGATTTCAAAATTCAATCCATTAGCACGGGCTACAGGCCGTACTGATCGTCATGAAATTTGTCATGGATGTTAATATTGACATGTAGATGGGAACGAGTAATTTTGGGGTCATTCGGCCAAAAAACATGGCCGCCAGCAGCCATCTTGGATTTTACTCTTTGTATGACTAAATCCTTTAGCACGGGCTACAGGTCGTACCTTTAGTCTGATAATCATGAAATTTGTCATGGCTGTTGAAATTGGAATGTAGATGGGAACGAGTCATTTTGGGGTCATTGGGACAAAAAACATGGCCGCCAGTGGCCATCTTTGTTTTCAAAATACAATCCATTAGCACGGGCCACAGGTCGCACTGTTCGTCTGATCATCATGAAATTTGTCATGGATGTTAATATTGACATGTAGATGGGAACGAGTCATTTTGGGGTCATTCGGCCGAAAAACATGGCCGCCAGCAGCCATCTTGGATTTTACTCTTTGTATGACTAAATCCTTTAGCACGGGCTACAGGTCGTACCTTTAGTCTGATCATCATTAAATTTGTCATGGATGTTAACAATGACATGTAGATTGGAACGAGTCATTTTGGGGTCATTCGGCCAAAAAACATGGCCGCCAGCAGCCGTCTTGGATTTTACTCTTTGCATGACTAAATCCTTTAGCACGGGCTACAGGTCCTACTTTTAGTCTGATCATCATTAAATTTGTCAAGAATGTTAATAATCACATGTAGATGGGAACGAGTCATTTTGGGGTCATTTGGCCAAAAAACATGGCCGCCAGCAGCCATCTTGGATTTTACTCTTTTGTATGACTAAATCCTTTAGCACGGGCTGCAGGTCGTACCTTTAGTCTGATCATCATAAAATTTGTAATGGATGTTAACAATGACATGTAGATGGGAACGAGTAATTTTGGGGTCATTCGGCCAAAAAACATGGTCGTCAGCAGCCATCTTGGATTTTACTCTTTGTATGACTAAATCCTTTAGCACGGGCTGCAGGTCGTACCTTTAGTCTGATCATCATAAAATTTGTCATGGATGTTAACAATGACATGTAGATGGGAACGAGTAATTTTGGGGTCATTCGGCCAAAAAACATGGTCGTCAGCAGCCATCTTGGATTTTACTCTTTGTATGACTAAATCCTTTAGCACGGGCTACAGGTCGTACTGTTAGTCTGATCATCATGAAATTTGTCATGGATGTTAATATTGACATGTAGATGGGAACGAGTCATTTTGGGGTCATTCGGACAAAAAACATGGCCGCCAGCAGCCATCTTGGATTTTACTCTTTGTATGACTAAATTCTTTAGCATGGGCTACAGGTCGTACCTTTAGTCTGATCATCATAAAAATTTGTCATGAATGTTAATAATAACATGTAGATGGGAACGAGTCATCTTGGGGTCATTTGGCCAAAAAACATGGCCACCAGCAGCCAACTTGGATTTTACTCTTTGTATGACTAAATCCTTTACCACGGGCTACAGGTCGTACCTTTAGGGGTCATCTCAAAACTACTATCGGGATCCCGATAGATATCCCGATAGGATTCCGATAACTCAAAACTATCTTCTAAATTTCCCGATAGATTCCGATAGAGCGGACCATTTCCCGAAAATATTCCGATACCGCATCTAAATATTCCGATAACGCGCTGATTTCCCGAAAAAATTTCCGAAAGTAACGTACCGTATTACCAACTTTCCGATAATTTACCCATTTATTTCAAGAACAATTAGGCCTATGTCTGTTTTGATAATCGACGAATCGAGCATGTTGTTTCCGGTCCTATTTGTTGTCATTACTTTTGGATTCGTCCACAGCCTCCTTCGTAAGCATATTTTTATTGGGGTTGAAGCTTGTTTAAAAGAATTAAAACTCTACACGTTTTAAGTTTTGATTCCAAGTTATTAAATTGTCCATTGAATTCTTTTTGCATATTATTCATACAGCACATATCTCCTAGAAACGCTCTGAAGGAAACATAAAAAGAAATGGTTTCATACAGGTAGTATCCCTTCAACACTAGCAATAGACTGTTCCAAAGTGAACGTGATAAAAAATTAAAATATATATTTGATAAAACTCTTTTGGCCCTAGAAATGTTCTGAAATAAAACTGTCATTTGATTTGATTTTTTCCCTCATTCATCACAAGATCATATGAATAATATTTTATTTTAATACACTGAGTGAGCAATTTTGAGAATTAAATAAAGTTTTGATCGAAAAGTTCGACAATATTTTCGATTTTCTCTTCAGTTACACGTCCCAACATCACGCCAATTCAGCCCAATATTGTTGGCACGGGGATTGCCTGGATTAGTACCCAAATAAATTGTGTTGTTAAAGCACATTGGCAAATACATAATCTTGAGTATATTCTCCCCACTATAATCGAAAAATACAAAGGAATGGACACATGATTCAATCAAAATTGTTTATTTAAAAAACACTCCCGCTAAGAAACCCCCACTGATGACGTGCGCAAAAAAATATGTACCTACAGTAAACACGTGTTGTTGGAAATTGGGGCGCACAATGGGGACTCATTTTATCATGGCTATATCTATTACCCATTGGGTAATTCATAAATGACATTCATTGCAAATTCAAACAGAATATATCTTAGATTTAGTATTAGTATCAATTGACCATTTATCGAATGTTGTCATTGAACTTATTGATCAGCTGATGACGATGAAAAAATCTAGGAACCTTGTCGACGTCATAGCAGCAATGATAAAATACTGTAGCACAAATTTAATGTGCATCGGCCGTTTTGTTCTCTCGTTTGATTAATAACATTATTATTCTGCGCGCATTGACAATTACATAATCTTGAGTATATTCTCCACAATGTAATCTAAAGATACAAAGGAATGGACACACGATTCAATCCAAATGGTTTATTTAAAAAACACTCCCGCCAAAAAAGATCAAGAAACGCCCACTGATAACGAGCGCAGAAATTTTTACCTGCGAACACGTGCTGTTGGAATGTGGGGCGCACAATGGGGATTGTCATCTATCATGCCTACAACTATAATAGCCATTCGGTAATAAATAAATGACATTCATTGCAAATTCAAACATAATATATCTTAGATTTAGTGTTAGTATCAATTGACCATTTATCGAGTGTTTCCATTGAACTTATTGATCAGCTGATGACGATGAAAACACATCGGAACCTTGCCGACGTCAGCGCAACAATAATAAAATACTGAAAAGCACAAATGTGCATCGATCGGCCCGTTTTGTTCTCTTGTTTGATTAATAAAATTATTATTCTCCGCGCATTAACACTGCCAAATACTCAAGTAAATTGGCCATATCATGATGTGAAAAATCAAAGAAATGACATTGTATAACATTAGTTACTTTTATTTGAACACAAGAGTTCACGAGACAAACGCGGCTATTTTTAAATTGAAAGTGCGCAAATCAATTCCGATTAGTGCTGCATTACCACGAATTACTTATCGGAACTGTCTTGTCATTTTATATTGAATATGATTGCTCAAAATTTCACTAAGAGAAAGCACTTTCTCGATCGTAAGATACAATGTAGGCACGAAAGAATTGTTTAATTTATTAATTGCACAAGATATGTGCGGTGCGAATGTATTGACTGCAATGTCAAGGTCAAAAACCGGTGCGTTGTAAATTGAAGTAAACAAAAAAACACGTGCGTTGTAATCGATGGCACAATGTTGACTAGTTTGGACTAATAATGCAGTCAATTGTAACTGAATTTACACGTAACTATCCAAGAGTTGATAGGCCACTTGATGATTTATTTTATGTTTCATTTCACCACGTAGCCATGGCTTAAAACATTAATAAATCACCCAATTTCGTGATATGGTTTTCCGACAGAGAAATTGAAACTGAAAGTCACATTGAACTTACCTTTCGTTTGTTTATTACATTTATTGTTATAAAATATAAATATAAAACCTACTAAATATTCACCATACTATCATGCTTGGGGAGGGGGATTCACAACTCTGAATTTTTTTTTACTCCCAGTTCCCATCCATACAGATGAACATAATTTCATAAATCAGGAGCCACATAACGGTGTCAGACCGGTTTTCCGAAGACCTATTACTACGAAGGCCCACAACTCCGAAGACCCGATTCTCCGACGGCCCACAACTCCGAAGACCCGATTCTCCGACGGCCCATAACTCCGAAGATCCGATTCTCCGAAAGCCCATAACTCCGAAGGGCCGATTCTCCGAAGACCTATAACTCCGAAGACCTATAACTCCGAAGGGCCGATTCTCCGAAGACCTATAACTCCGAAGGCCCGATTCTCCGACGGCCCATAACTCCGAAGGTCCGATTCTCCGAAGGTCCGATTCTCCGAAGATTTTGTTTTATCGGGGTATTATCGTTTACTAAATAGTGTACAGTCCAGTGGCGAAGCCAAGGGGTCCCAAAATTCCCACTGCCCCCATTAAACCTCTACTTGCTATTTCAGATGTCCAATGTCATGTAAACGCCCGGAAATCGTTCATGGGGCATCAAAATATTCAAACTTTTCCTACTGCCCCCACCTAAATGGGAATCCTGGCCCGCCACTGACTATACACCAGATACTATAACGTTACGTTGGCCCATGATATGCCAGAGTAAAATGTACAGGGGTGAACGGGGAAGAACTTGTCGCCCCTGTGGATGTTAGGCTACTCTGACATTCTTGCAGCGTTTCGTTATAATATACCCGGTGCACACCAGTGGCGGTGCCAGGGTTCCCATTTAGGGGTGCACATTAATTAGCATATGTGGGGGATATATCATGCATATGATATGCCGAAAGCATATCACGAAGGTCTGATTTGGGGAGCGCATACATGGGAGGGGTCGCCCCCAATCATTGGTCCGGGGGCTCCCCTGGGCAGGAACACTGTGAATATTTGAATGCCTAGGAGGGATTTCCTGACGTTTACATGACATTTGACATGTTTTTTGGGGGCGGTCTTCCCTAGGGCCCCATTGACCCCCCACTGAACTGTACACTATTTAATAAGCGATAAAACATGATCTTCGGAGAATCGGACCTTCGGAGAATCGGCCCTTCGGAGTTATAGACCTTCGGAGTTATGGGCGTTCGGAGTTATGGGCTTTCGGAGTTATGGGTCTTCGGAGTTATGGGATTTCGGAGAATCGGGACTTTGGAGTTATGGGCTTTCGGAGAATCGGGGCGTCGGAGAATCTGACCTTCGGAGAATAGGACCTTCGGAGTTATGGGTCTTCGGAAAAACGCTACGTAACCCACATAACATTTAGTAATAATACATGTTTTTCCCCAAAAACTTTGACGTCACCTGAAAGTTCTGTTGGCTGGAGGTAATATTACTGTTGGGTAAAGGGTTAATATCGAAAGTAAACTAAATAAAAGTTAGCAAGACATCTTTTTGAAAGAAAAAAATGACGAAATATAGGAGCAGGCCTACTACAAATAAATCGCATCGTGTTACCTTGACCTTGATGATGCAATCATGAAATTCGACACTGTCAACATAATTAGGCTATGTTCAACTTATCGAAATAATCAATGCAGCATTATAATTAGTAGTAATTACAGAAAACGAAATTAATGTAGAATATGAAAAGCAGCCCATGCACACATTTAATTGCCAGTTAAATGTTATGATTACTTCGCGTATTTATAACCTTTGCACTGCAGATTTGCATGGAATTTTCCATTCATATTTTCACACGCTCTTTATTTACCATATTACGATTCATGAAAAAGTATGGAATATTACTGCCGAAACTGCATGACTATGCAGAATGTAGGCATAATAGCAAAATTTCCTGCTTAGGCTAAAGTTAAACCCACTGTGGATATATTTTTTTCTTTCTACGGCTGTCTACTGGCGAGATTTGTTGTTTCCATGCATGTGCCGGTAAACAAAAATGCAATTGCCATGATTGCGTTATAAAGCACATCAAATGATGCATGGACATCGCACATATTCCAATATAAATTTCGCCTAGGCTATGTATATTCGGAATATAGGCCTACGTGTACACAGGCCCGATATTTTTTTTAAGCTTGAGTTGTCCCATGTTTGAAATTGTTTTATAAATCCGTTCACTGTGTGAAATCTTCGAGACTCTGCAATGCCACGTGTGTTGTTCCCAGAAACGTAAATATTGATGACCCCAATTCCGGGAATCGGGCTAAAAATAGAACATACGACATCTCGTGTTAAGACTGCACTCGATTGTGCATGCATTAATTGTGTCGTCGGCGATTCGCGATTAAATACAAATCTTTTACATTTGCCATAATATATGTATTTCTTTATTTCCTCCATATTTAAAAGTCGGATGTATTTAATCATATTACACAAACACAATTAAGCTTTGAAGATAGTAGCCGCAACGCCGAAATAAATCTTAGAATTTAATCAATTGATGGATCTGTTCTATTTTTAGAATGTGAAAGTAGCCGCTTGCATTAAGGCCTACTATACATATTTGGGTGTGACCCCAATTCCTGGAATAGCGCTAAATATAGAATTTACGTCATCTCATATGAATACTGCCCAGAGATCTGCCAATTTATTTCCAAATCACACGATTAATTGTGAATTATGTGGTCGCAAATAAATACAAATCTCTTGCATTGACTATTCACCGCTTGGACTTTATAACCAAAACTATAGTAGGGGAGCAGCGCCGATTAGGCGTGGTATCTCTATATGTGTGGAACGACTGTATACATATTTGGGCATGGTCCCGATTTTGCAGATTTCCCGGTGTGTGTGGGGTATTTATATTGTAGCCACCCCTGATCATCCCTGTACAATAGCTCTACGACTTGACCCCCACAACCCCCCCATCCCCCCCCCCCCCCCCCCCCCCCCCCCCCCCCCCCCCCCCGATAGCCTACTGTAGAAAACTATTAGGTCTATACCGATGATTTTAGAAAGCTATTAAATCAATAAGAAAGCTTAATAGATCTATGAAACATAAAATCCCGATAAAAGTCGGAGTAGTCATGATACAGAACATTTCCGACGCGGTGTTGTTTCCCGATAGTTTCCCCGATGACGTTATTCCGAAAAGAAACTAAACTCCGAAAGAATCCCGATAGACTATGTACATTTCCCGATAAACGTTTCGTCATTTCCCGATAAACGTTGCGTCATTTCCCGATAATTCCCGATAACTATCGGTATCCTATCGGGAAATCTATCGGGATCCCGATAGTAGTTTTGAGATGACCCCTTAGTCTGATCATCATAAAATTTTTCATGGCTGTTGAAATTGGAATGTAAATGGGAACAAGTCATTTTGGGGTCATTCGGACAAAAAACATGGCCGCCAGTGGCCATCTTGGATTTCAAAATTTAATCCATTAGCACGGGCCACAGGTCGTACCTTGAGTCTGATCGTCATAAAATTTGTCATTGATGTTAACGATGACATGTAGATGGGAACGACTCATTTTGGGGTCATTCGGCCGAAAACATGGCGGCCAGCAGCCATCTTGGATTTTACTTTGCTCTTCATGTCTATAAACTAGTATTAGACATTCAACTTTCCACATTCCTAATCGCTCCATTGACTGTAATATATTAAATTATTCCCTTTCCAAGTTGAGCTACAGTGTCATTGACACTTTCATTTTAACAAAGCAGCTGACCTTTTTTCCGAGCATCACACTCAGAATAATAAATCTGACTCTTGTAGGATTTTGAGCCATGTACCAGGCGTGGTATGCAGTCAGTGACCTACGGTTTTGACTGGTCAACTATGAGCCACTTGGTGTGAAAAATTTGGAAGTGTAAAACATTTCAAAATCAAAGTTAAAATATTTCTACTCCAGGGTGCCAGTTTATTTTTTACAAGTTAAGCCAATCATTTCCTTTATTGGTTGTATAAGCTAGCCAACATGAGGCTTCATATTTATTAAAATTTGGACGGATGGCCAAAATTGCTCCTATCATCTCTGCAAAAGACGATTAAATTCTTTTATGATGACAAAACTTCATCAAATTTATAAAAATTAATGCGGTGACATTATTGTTTCACAAGATTGCTGAGGCGCATGACATAGCTTATGCTGTCACCTTGAATCAATCCCAGCATTGAACACGCCCTGGGTTCTTCGGTCTGACCGGTAGCATCAACTACAAGCCAATACTTAATAGAATGTCCAATGTCCTCTCAGCAACCATCATGAGGTAATCGTTTTGATTATCCGATTGAGGTATCGTCTCATTACTAATGCTCCTGGGGTGCAACACTTCCAGAGATAACTTTTATTTTGATGTTTATCATCCAGTCTATTTTGCATCCTGTTGGCGTCTCTCGGCTTTATTATGCCCCCTGATCTCCGATGGAGATTTGGGGGTATATAGTGGAGCCCTCCGTCCGTCCGTCCGTCCGTCGAGCCGTCCTTCCGTCCGTCCGTCCTTCCGTCCGTATGAACGTTTCAACTCATAACTTTGGTTTCGCTAATTCAATTCAGTTGATCTTTGGTATGCCAATAGACCAGCCGGGGGGACAAGATTTCCCCATAGCCGTGGTTTCGTCCGCCCCATTTTTTCCAGAGTTACGCCCCTTCAGGTTTTCTGCTACTTTTTTGGGTTTCCAGATGATAACTTGATTTTGGATTGTTTATTTGCAAAACCCGTGTATTACCAATATCGCAATACAGGTCAAGGTAAAATTTCGGTTCAATCGGATAATTTTTGTGAGAGTTATGACCCTTTTTCGACTTAAAAAATTCATTTTTTTTTTTAGAAAATTCAGTTTTCCTTCTATTTTTGTGGCACCCAGACCAAATTTGAAACTAATATAGAACAACATTCGTACTAAATACACTCATGAATAACATAACTTTACAAAGTGCCATTTAATAAGTATTTGCACAAAAATAAGAAAAATCCTCTCTGATTGTACAGTCGGGGGCGTTTAATACCTCCGCCCAGCAGTGCACTTGTTTACTCAGAAGTGGGCATTATATTTTCCATCAGGACCCTGGTCCAGGGCCACCTTCAGGGACTACTAATGCCTAAGTTTCGGTTGCCTTCTCTCTCACCTCAATTCCTGTCCCGACAGGGTTCCACAGAATTGTCTAGACCAGTCATTGGACATTTCAGGCCTCAGATTTTGTACAATTTTGAGAGAATCCAAAATATAGCCTTTCTACAGCGAATGAGCTGCCTTTACGAGAGGAACTATGAATCGTGATTCTGATTCTCGTCAGGCTTCTATCTTCTCTGGGTTCCTCTGGTTCCTTCTCCTTTTACAGATCACTACCTGGGAGGGGGAGGGGGTTCACAAAGTGTTTCTCATAGTTTTGGCTACTGTCCCCGTGTTCAAGACTTGCATGCGTGGTCAGCTTCTCCTGGATGTCGTTGGTTTTCTGCTACATTCGCGAAGCTGATATCTCATTCTGGTCTTTTGGTAATCTCTGAGCGTTCCTCAATATCGGTCCTTAAAAAACCATCAAATGTTACGAGAATCAAAACATAGCACTGGCCTACTCCTTTTCAAGAATTATAATTATGACCAATAGTTCAGTGTCCAAGATATCTTGACGGAGATATCATATTTTTTTACCCAAAATATATATCTCCTAATAACTATCTTGGACACGGCTCTCATAGGGCCCTCCCAGTTGGAACCAACTGCCCTGCGCATTCGGCCCAAACGCATTGAACACACAGAAGGGGGAAATAAGAAGAACACAATATTCCCATCAAACTGAATTTATAGAAAATGGCTGGCCATGTGGCTGGCAATTGGGGGAAAAAATCTAGGCATTTGCAGGTGTGCGGATAAACGTACCGTAGGTATTTCGTACAAATTAAAAAAAAAACTCTTCTATGAATGCAGAGCATGAAGGATATAACCAATAGTTCTTGATATTTGGAACATGGTTCACATTTGAGAAGACGCAGGCCAATTTCAAATTTGGTCATGCTTCGATGATTTTTGGGATGAGTTATGCCCCCTTTTCAACTTAGAAATCGCTAGTTTCTGGTTGTCCGGATGATAACTTGAGCAGTATTCAACATAATTTCTTGATATTTAGTATGTGGGTGACATTTGAGAAGATGCAGGCCAAGTTCAAATTCGGTCACGGTCCAATGATTTTAAGTCAAGTTTTTGCCACAACTTTACTTCTTTATTTGTTTTTAAAAGCCAACATTCCAAAGGCCACCTCGTTTCGGGGGACGTGGAGACTCTGATCTTTTATTTAATTTGTGTCTTTGCCGACATCGCAATTTGCTTATAGCCAGATTGAAGCATTTTATCGAAAATAAAAAATATTCTACAGGAAAATCGCAATGTGTAAAACATCCCAAAATTCAACATTTTCCTGGGGTACCCACAACCTGATGACATAAAGACAGGGATAACCTTTGTTGTCAGGACATACATTTTAGAGTCGTCATACCTGTCCTATAATCGTCATCATAGCTAATTTATACAAAATACAAGGAACAAGTGTAAAAGAGGAAATAATAATTCCTTGTAATCATGTACGGCCACAGGTATGCTATCATACTGTTTCGTGACTTCTTGTACTTGATTGTTGTCCACCAGGTAGAATGCCATAACTGCTGGGGGCCAATTCTTCAGTGAATCAGATCAGGTTCCATCATACGTTTCAGGTATATGGGCGATTTTAGAGCTTAATCAGCTCTGAGACACCTCTGGCACTCTCTCTTCTCAAATTAACTCTTTAGGGCCATCAATGTGAGTCATGAGGGTTGTCGCTTTCAAGCTGCGGAACATAATTTGTCTCAACTATCATAGCCTTGTGACTGTAGTGGTACATCCCTACACCATGGAGCCCTCTAATAGTGAACCGCTTGATTCCCTACAGATGGAAAACCAGACATTAAAGAAAATACAATGACTGATAAGTTAGCATTGTCAATATTGCTATAGTCACAATATGTCTTTAGAACGAGATATTTTGAACACTTCATATAAATCAACACAGTCAGAAACAACTTCCAAGGACAGATATCACAATTTCACAAAGAAACTTCTTAAATAAACACACAACGTGGATGGGGCGCGAACATAATGAACACATATATGCTTGATCATTGATATCGATTCCGCAATAGCCTTCCCGTTTTAGTCTACACAGGACTTCTCAGCTTTGCTTATCACTTGTTTCATGCTCGATTGATTTGAATTTGTTGTTTTTATATTTATATTTCTATCTCCTTCCATTTGTCTCCCTCACTTCCTTTCTCTTCGCTATCACGATAAGTTCTTCAGTTTTACATTTTTTCTTTGTTTTCAAGTTCTTGCCGAACTTCCAGCATACTGAAAACTAGTATGATTTCACAATTATTAAATGTATGAACCGATCATATATAATAAAAATGTTGTGATCAAAACCACAGGGTTATTTAAACCTCTTCACTGCTATAAAATGATGTTGTGACTTCATGTGCTGGGATGTTGACGTTATTGCCATTTTCTAGCGAAAAAATATAACGGGAATATCTCAAGAACCATCAAACTGACTCAGTTGAAAGGCTATTATCAGTGTTGATTTTCTCAGACATTGCATGTCGACGATCAAAGAAACACAACTCTAGATGAACTCTCAAGTATCTGCCATGTTCCAGGCCCTTTCCCAGGGAAAGTCATCGAAGTGTGGGATTCCATTAGCCCTTTGTTCGGAAATTTAGCAAAAGACATAGATTATATTGTTCTTTGACTCTCATGCCATGTGTACTTATGGAGGTCCCATTGTTGCAAGAAAACAATGTGAGAATCAGACTGACAAGATTGGGATGGTGACAACTAATAAAGGGTCGATGTATGTTAAATCTTTAAAATTCTACATCTTCAAAAGTATGATTCATGACAATGAGAACTCACCTAATGGATGAGCAATTGAGCACTCACCTAATGAATGAGTACTACTCCAATGGTTGAGCACTCACCTAATGGATGAGCAAATGAGCACTCGCCTAATGGATGAGCACTCACCTAATGGATGAGCAAATGAGCACTCGCCTAATGGACGAGTAATTGAACACTCACCTAATGGATGAGCACTCACCTAATTGACGAGCACTCACCTAATGGGTGAGCACTCACCTAATGGATGAGCACTCACCTAATGGATGAGCACTAACCTAATGGATGAGCACTCCCTACTGGATGAGCACTCACCTAGTGCAAGCACTGGTTTATATTCTGGGAAAATTATGAACACTTCTTTCAAAATGAAATAGGATTTTTTAGACAAAATTAATTTGTCCTATGAAAATTAATATATTTGAACTATTATATATAAATACTAGACAATAATAGGCCCCGACTTGTTTTCATATTGTATAGATCAACTTGCAATGCACAACCAGAATATTGGGGCAAATAGAAGTAATGGATGTTGATTTTGTTGCAATCCATGGAGTATGGATTCAAGTTGGTCTGACGTTTTATGTGTGAGAAAGCATTCCACACAAAATGTCAGCTCATCTTGCACCCAGCCTGAATGCAAGCAAGTCATCTTCCATTCCATTTATTGTCCCCCGTAAAATTTATGTTCGGGGGACTATTGTAATCAGCTCCGTCTGTCCATCTTCCGTCCGTCCGTCCGTCTTCCATCCGTCCGTGTGTGCGTCCGGAGTTATAACTTCAGTAATGATCATCCGAAACTTGGTTTGTAGGTGTCTCAACTGGGTTTGATCCGATGTTCTTTTATGGAGTTATTTCCCTTTTTTCAACTTTTTTTTTACTTAGAAAATTTCTCACTTTTTCGGCTTCCGGATGATATCTCAAGTTTGGATCCTTTAATTGCAAATTAATTTTTATGTGGATCAGTCATATCAAGATACAGGTTGAGTTCGAATTTGAGTTTGATCCGATGATTTTTCCTTGAGTTATGGACTTTTTTCGACTTAGAAAATTCAATTTTACTTCTTTTTTCTTTGGTTTCCGGATGATAACTCAAGTTTGGATTGTTTAATTGGAAATTCCTTTTTTTTGTGGGTCGTTCATATCAAAATACAGGTCAAGTTCGAATTTGAGTTTGATCCAATGATTTTTCCCAGAGTTATGGGACTTTCGACTTTGAATTTTGTTTTTTTATAATTTTCTGTATGAGGGTACCTTCATGGTGTAATCAACTCCTCCTACAGTTTTGATCGTAGATATTTGAAACTTCAGAGTATTGTTACCCACAGATTGGAGATGTGCAACATGTATATAGATGACGGAAAAATTATTTTTTTACGGAATTATTAACCCTTTCGACTTAGAACATTTCAACATTTTTTTTAATTTCTTTAACAAAGCGGCATCAACTTGCCACGTTGTCGGGGGACACTGTGGTCGGCCGACCTTTTATTAAGTTTATATCTGATTTATTTTTCAGGTGACTGCTACTGAAAGAGACAATACCTCAAGAATAGCTACCGCTACTGTTACTGTAAACATATTGGATATTAATGATAACAATCCGTTGTTTCGTGAACGTAGTTACATATCACAAGTACGAGAAGATGCGGAGGAAGATGTTTTGGTCTTCAATGCACTTCAGGTAAGGCGATATGAGCATTTACTCAAAATCATAATATCTAACAATCATTAGGTTTGTGTCTTTTTCTTTAGGAAAATATGTGTAATACAGGTTTATGCTTTTGAATTTCTATGAGGAGGATGAATATTATTACCATTATGAAAATCAAGTTAACCCTTTGATTACTGGAGCTTTCTGAAATTTTGCGAAAACCTTGTGCCAGTGCATTCCCATAGGGAGCCTCGCATATATCAGATAAATCATTGGCCTAACAATATTTACCTTGATCTTGTAAGCCAGTGCTTTCTCTTATAAAAGCAAGGCTCCCTATGGGAGATTCGCATATATAAGAGAATGCACTGGCGCAGGATCTTTAATGCTGCACCAGCGCAGCTCCCGTCATCAAAGGGTTAATAAGATAGTTTGCTCTCCAGAATAACCTAATAATATTCAGCGGCAAATTTGAATTTTGAGACAATGCAAATTTTTTTTTTTAAATTTGCATTGTCTCAAAATTCAAATTTGCCGCTCAAAATAGGCGCCTGGTGTGTTGTATAGTCCCAAGCATGTTCTAAGAGCAATGCTCGCCATGTTTCGGAGGCATAAAATATATAACATTGCCGCTGTGCCGAACCTCATATATCCATAATAATATTCAATTTTGAATTTTTCCCAGTATCAAAATAAATACCTGAACTGCCTTTCTATGAGCATAATATGTCCTAGAATGATAAATTGAAGTCATTAAAAATACAACTTCGAACACAAAAATCGGACCCCGAGCAATCCCTGTGCCATTTGTATTCATTGAAGGTCTGGAATAACGCGTGACTGTCTGGAAAAGGTATATTATGTTATCTTAACATGCCATGAATGTCTCAGAGCAATGACAGCTCTCTAGAATTTCTTCTTTTACGTGACCGCTGATTAAAAAATTCAACCGGCACAAAAAAACAATCTCAAATTTACCAAAAAATATAAGAAACAAAACACGTATCTTCACCGCTATATCAACAAATTTGTTCAGAAATCTTACGCATAGGTATGTTTTGAGATACCTCTTGCCATATTTATTTTATCCAAGATCATCTTTTTTATTTTTACGAATAAAGAACATTTATACCACGATCCCCTATCTTACTATATAAATAAAGCCATCTGTTTAAATATTACATTTAATCAACACCTGTTGAAGAAACGTGCCTACTGTTGATTAAACTTCGCAGAGTGGATTAAACTTTCTCCATACAATTTGAACGGAAAAGTGTTTATCCATCGCATTGTAAAGATCGTGGCATAAACTTCGCAGAGTGGATTAAACTTTCCCCATACAATTTGAACGGAAAAGTGTTTATCCATCGCATTGTAAAGATTGTGGCATAAACAAAATATACGCATAGTGTTTCTGAATAACAAATTTAATCCACGAGTGGGATTGGCGATTTACACCACGAGCTTCAGCTCGTGGTGTAAATCGCCAATCCCACTCGTGGATTAAATTTGTTATTAAGAAACACTATGCGTATATTCTATATTTATTTGTACAAGAGACTTACACTTGTTTTTTTATGTATCAGGAACAATTACTGTTTTGATAAATGCCTCAACATTGATATATGGTTGAGAAAACTTAAATCAGTTCATGTGTAGAAAAAATCTTTCAAATGAGTTATGGTGACCAATAAAAAAGAGCATTCATACAGATCCATACACATTAAAATAGTTCAAATGTCACATCTTGGCACAAGATTTAAACATCTTGGAATAAAAATTAACTTTCTGCTGATCTCGCAAGTTGCAGCAGCAGAGACACATATTTACATCTTCATCTGATCATCATGAAATTTGTCTTGGATGTTAATATTGACATGTAGATGGGAACGAGTCATTTTGGGGTCATTTGGCCATAAAACATGGTCACCGGCAGCCATCTTGGATTTTACTCTTTGCATGACTAAATCCTTTGACATGGGCTACAGGTTGTACCTTTTGTCGGATCATCATGAAATTTGTCATGGATGGTATTATTGACATGTAGATGGGAACGAGTCATTTTGTGGTAATTTGCCAAAAACATGGCCGCCTGCAACCATCTTGGAATTTACTCTTTGCATGACTAAATCCTTTGGCACGGGCTACAGGTCGCACCTTTGATCGGATCATCATGAAATTTGTCATGTAGATGGGAACGAGTCATTTTGTGGTAATTTGGCCATAAAACATGGCCACGGGCAGCCATCTTGCATTTTATCTTTGTATGACTAAATCCTTTGGCATGGGCTAAAAGTCGTACCTTTCGTTAAATCATTATGAAATTTGACATGACAGTTGATATTGACATGGAGATGGGAACGAATAACTTTGGGGTCATTCGACAAAAAAAACATTGCCTCCCGTGGCCATCTTGGATTTCAAAATTTAATCCATTAACACGGGCTAAAGGCCGGAGTGTTCGTTTGATCATCATGAAATATGTCATGGATGTTAATATTGACATGTAGATGGGAACGAGTCATATTGGGGTCATTTGGCCTTAAAACATGGCCGCTGGCAGCCATCTTGGATTTTACTCTTCACATGACTAAACCCTTTGGCACGGGCTACCTTTGGGTGGATAATTATGAAATTTGTCATGTCTGTTGACATTGACATGCAGATGGGAACGAGTCATTTTGGGGTCATTCGGCCATAAAACATGGCTGCTGGCAACCATCTTGGATTTTACTCTTTGCATGTCTAAATCCTTGGGCACAAACTAGACCACATCCCTCATCTGATCATCACCAAACTTCTTATGGATCATCGGGATGACGTCTAGATGGGAGCCATCAAAGTTTTCCGGAAAATTACTTTATCCTTGTATACACCCTACAGACGACACCCTACTTGTCCGATGGTCACTAAACTTGACATGGATCTTCGGGATGACCACAAGATGGGAGTAGTCATATTGATCTTGATATTGATCTACTAGATGGGAGCTATCAAACGTTTTTGAATATATAACTCTTCATGTTGATATCTTGTATTACTTAGACATTTCAACTTTCCGCATTCCTAATCGCTCCATTGACTGTAACACATGAAATTATCCCCTCTCCAAGTTGAACTACAGTGTCATTGACACTTTCATATTATATCTAATATTGCTTTTCATACCATTTCCATGAATAGAGTTTGGTATTTCCAGCTCTATTCCCAGCTCTTGTTTCTTTTTTAAAAATGGTCAAACATGTATATTGTAATCATGTCAACATTTTGTTTCCAGATGATAACTTTAGTATTTGTTTATCGTTCGATTCAAAACTTGGTATGTGGTATAACCACAAGATGGCACACATGAAGTTCGAATATAGGGTTGGTCCGACATTAAGTTATAGCCCTTAAGCTTGTTGGACTTTAATAGAATACGCTAATTTTTTGGGTTTCTGGATGATAACTTTGGTATTCATTTTTTGATTGACTCAAAACTTGGTATGTGGTTTAATCACAAGAAAACTCAGGTAATATTTGAATATGCAGTTAGGGCTTCACGGTATCCACCTTCACAATACCGACTACGATATTTGATGAAATACCGCGGTATGACTAAATACCGTCAAGAATAATTTCCAAACATTTTGCTAGTCAAGATCCTTTGGAATATGCAATACGAAATTTAATATTTGAGTGTGAATGTAGTGTCACGCCGACACACGCAAATAGAACAACGCAATGCATGTCACTTGTGATCATAATTAATTTGAGCTGCATATATGAGACGACTTTTAACACACACCCATCATTATACAACGCGTTGACACTCCCTTTGTTGTAAATGCTTTTAGCACTTTCTTCCGTTTTGCCCTGGGCGTCTTGTCGGGCTGGTTATATCTTCTCGTATCGATGGTTCTCGTTTCGTCTCGCTGGTTCTCTTTCATTACTTACAAGCACGCGTTATTGCCTCGGAATATATTAAATTTGTTGACATTTGCTGTCGTAAAACCGACTAAAAGAAGAAAATATAGCGTGCCGCGATATTCCGACTATTCAAGTAATCCAATACCGACTACACGGTATTAAAAATAAAACCGCGGTATGACTAAATACCGAAAAACCGTGAAGCCCTATATGCAGTCAGTCTGACACATTTACGTGAGTTATAGCCCTTGTTTATGGAAGGTTGATTTTGGATTTGGTATGTGTCCAAACACTTCAGATTGTTGTTTATGTCACTCATTATGAGCAAACAACGGGCATAATTTGACACACTCTGGTTGTACGCTTGTTCAGTATCAGTTTACATTAAGGTAGTCATTTAAAATCAGTCACACTAAATGCAGCAAGTCTCTAGAAATGCAGTAAGTCCATAGAAATGCAGTGCTGCATTTCTTGGCTCAAGTTCATATAGACATGCAGCAAGTCCCTCTAATGGAGGGTGGATTATGGCGGATAATCAAGCCTGTTTACGCAACAACATGTTTAATCAGTGGAGGTGCTGATTACAAAATTGATATCTCATAACTCTGAGCTTTGACGGGTGGGTTACTAATTTAATTATATTAAATACTGAGTAGAATAAAAGAAATAATAACATAATAATACTTTGAAAAACTTGTATTTTATGGTTAAAAATTTCACAAGTACCCATTAAATAATTATAAAGGGATAAAGATTTCCAATACAATACAATACAATAATTAATTAATTAATCCCAGGTTGCGAACAGTGTCCTTTGTTGGTATGTCGGCGTCTCCCACATGAATTGAACTGATGTTGACTTTCTGAAGTTGTTGTCGAGAACCAATGATTATGAATTCAGTCTTATCGTCATTTATCATGAGTCGGTTGGTAATCATCATAATTCATATCAGTAATAGTTATTCAACTCTAATCAACTGCCACATATCATATATACAATGGATTTGCTGCATTTTGACGGGACTTGCTGCACTTGGACGGGACTTGCTGCTTTTCCAGGGACTTGCTGCATTTAGGTGGACCCTTTAAAATGGTGGGGGCTCAATAGACACCTTACGCATAATGAACTATTACTGATATGAATTATGAATAGGGTACTACTGTTGATAGGAATTACAAATAGGGTACTACTACTGATATGAATTACGAATAGGGTGCCAATACATCACTAGAATTTGTGTTCTTTCTATCAATTGTCATTCTGCCATATCCATAATTATGATCACGGTTTCGGGTTTTCAAAATAACTCACAAATACATCATATAGTAATAAGTTTGAGAATGTTTCTCTGGTCCTCATTGTGGGTGTTGAATCTGAGATTGTTTCCTTAAATTGATAACACCAAAGCGCTAAGCTATGACCTGATAACAACATAATTAAGTACAAAATAACAGAACCCTGTCACCTTACTGCCAGTGACAAGAAGTTTGAACAGAATATTTTCTCACCAATCGACTCGTAGTCAATCTGCGAAAAGGTTTTTGGACCATCTGAAAGATTTACAATTACTATTTGCTATTTGTAATTTTTATCAGTAGTAGATGTCTAATATTACTATTTGCTTCCAGAATGAGATGTGTTAGTTAATTTTCTGTTGAATATTTTCAGAGGTTTTTCGAATAAATTTGTTAGAAAATAGGTAGAGTGAAGTCCATGTTCAAACAACATTATTTTTCAACTTAGATAGAATTTGACCATCTGATAACATTTTGGTTTCCGACCATTAACTCCTGTTTGGATTATTTGATTTTAACCAAAGCTGGGATGTGTGTTTCCCAGGTTAAACTACAGGCCAAGTTTGAATATGGGTTCTGTCCATTTTATTCACATGAGTTACGGCCATTTTTCGACTCAAATTATTATTTTATTTTGCAGTAGTACAATTCGAAATGGCTAAAGGGCGAATTTTGCCATGCCCTAGTGATGCTCTTGTTAAAATATGGAGGATTGCACATCCACTGTCAAACTTGAATTAGAAATGTCACTGCATTTTCTGGTGATTTCGATCAGAATTACTTGAACAATCTCTTGAAGAATTGTTTTATCACCATGTGTAATATGTTATGTTTAATACATTATTCTATGAAATATTTTAGCTGTCGGTAAGTCAGTTCTGCTTGGTGTTGTCTAGGTGGACCAGATAGCTTTCTTGTTTGTTGTCGGGTAGCCCTAATTTTGGGTAGCTTCTTGTGCACAAATCCTGTAGCATACACATATGAATTCAGTCATCATCACCTTATTAAACTTAAACCACAGCTTCACTCATTTTTTTTTGGAAAATAAGTTACTTATTGTGGTCATTCAGCTGGACACTGCACAGTAATATACATTTGATACCATACACATATCTATGTTAAATTAAATCTTTATTCACAAATTCAAAGCACTAGCCTATGACTGTCTTTTCTCTACTTCCAAATGGAAATCATGATAAATTTTCTAACTCTTAGATTTTGCACAATTAGATCACATTTGAACTTTTAAACATTTCAATTATAATTTTCTCCTGCACATAAGTATTGATTTGATTCTCAGTTTTTTTACACCATTGATCAGGAAGATTGGGTATTAGTTTTTAGTTTTTATTCCACACCCATAGGTGTGATACACACTTATTGAATGGAATCATGGCCATTGAACATATTATTGTATATCACACGTTAGAACTACTTCGTGTTGACATTGTCACCAAGGACCAAACATTATTGGTTTTTATCAAACTTCAATCACAATTATGGTAATTATAGTATCAATGGAGGCCATCAGCAAGGATTGAACACAAGGGTGTGTAATTAATACAGAACATAACTTAAATGAATAAAATTTCATCAATAAATTCTCTATATAAAAATGATTGTCAATTATCTTCATAGAATACATAAGCCATGTGCCCCATTTCAAACAAAATCAGTAAGTGAGGAATTTGATAATAAGTTCTTTATTAATTGGCCTTAAATAGTCTTATGACAGTAAATCTCATACTAGTACAACAATGTAAAGTCGTGACTGTTTGTGAATCTACACATTGCACTCATACAGACAAGTCACACAAGACAAGTAAAGTGCTAATTGCTTTATTTTTATTGATGTGTTTTAAAATTCTTGAAATAATCAATCTAATATGTCCACATATAAAGATTTTGTATCAAATTGATTTATCCCTATAGATTTGTGGGTATTCCTGTTGGCTGATGCCACAGGATTTATTAGGTTATCCAGGTATCAGGTTCCATATAAATTCAGAGGTTTAGTTTGATAAACTCGTCCCGTTGCCCTAGGGTCCTGCGAATATTCAATGTTCGATTCGTTATTTGATTCGGTCCTGATTCTTGATACAAATTTGGTTTGAAAATATTAGTTAAAATGCGGACCAATATCCCGACGATATCAAAACTAAAAGTTGCCCACAATTTATGTTGATACCGATAACAAGCAGAAACCGATAGTACATTACGCGAATTGTGAAATAATTTTCTTCAAGGCCACCGAATATCTTAATTATAAAGCACACATCTGAACAATCATATTTGTCAAAATTCAGGCATCAACCAGAGAGTCAAAGTTAGGCTTCAATGAACTAGAATTACAGTATAATTTAGTACATTCCGTCAGGCAGGAATGATTGCGCAACAATGTGTTCCACATCAATTGTCATGGTCTTATTATTGGGAAGATTGAATGTTGGTATGCCGCACGCGCAGTGCACTCACAAAAGGACAGCCTTGTCCCATTCCGGTAATTTGCAATAGTCGCTTGGAGATCCGTGATGTAGAATGAGTTTTTGGAGCGCTTATTGTTAGCTCAACTTCACTTTGTAAAGTTTGAGCTATTGCCATGGCTTTGTCGTCCGTCGTTCGTGTGTGCGTGTGTGCGTATGTGCGTGTGTGTGTGTGCGTAAGGCGTCAACAATGCAGTCTACAGGTCGTACCTTTGGTCGGATCATTATGAAATTTGTCATAGCTGTTGACATCAACATTTAGACCAGAATGATTAATTTTGGGGTCATTCGGTAAAAAAACATGGCCGCCAGTGGCCATCTTGCATTTCAAAATTTAATCCATTAGCACGGGCTACAGGGCATACTGTTTGTCTGATCGTCATGAAATTTGTCATGGATGTTAATATTGACATGTAGATGGGAACGAGTAATTTTGGGGTCATTTGGCCCAAAAACATGGCCGCCAGCAGCCATCTTGGATTTTACTCTTTGTATGACTAAATTCTTTAGCACGGGGTACAGGTCATACTTTTAGTCTGATCATCATAAAATTTGTCAAGAATGTTAATAATGACATGTAGATGGGAACGAGTCATTTTGGGGTCATTCGGACAAAAAACATGGCTGCTAGCAGTCATCTTTGATTTCACTCTTTGTATGACTAAATCCTTTAGCACGGGCTACAGGTCGTACCTTTAATCCGATCATCATAAAATTTGTCATGGCTGTTGAAATTGGAATGTAGATGGGAACGAGTCATTTTGAGGTCATTCGGACAAAAAACAATGGCCGCCAGTGGCCATCTTGGATTTCAAAATTCAATCCATTAGCACGGGCCACAGGTCGTACTGTTCGTCTGATCATCATGAAATTTGTCATGGATGTTAATATTGACATGTAGATGGGAACGAGTAATTTTGGGGTCATTCGGCCAAAAAACATGCGGCCAGCAGCCATCTTGGATTTTACTCTTTGTATGACTAAATTCTTTAGCACGGGCTACAGGTTGTACCTTTAGTCTGATCATCATCAAATTTGTCATGGATGTTAATATTGACATGTAGATGGGAACGAGTAATTTTGGGATCATTCGGCCCAAAAACATGGCCGCCAGCAGCCATCTTGGATTTTACTCTTTGTATGACTAAATCCTTTAGCACGGGCTACAGGTCGTACCTTTAGTCTGATCATCATAAAATTTGTCATGAATGGTAACAATGACATGTAGATGGGAACGAGTCATTTTGGGGTCATTCGGTCAAAAAACATGGCCGCCAGCAGGCATCTTTGATTTTACTCTTTGTATGACTAAATCCTTTAGCACGGGCTACAGGTCGTACCTTTAGTCCGATCATCATAAAATTTGTCATGGCTGTTGAAATTGGAATGTAGATGGGAACGAGTCATTTTGGGGTCATTCGGACAAAAAACAATGGCCGCCAGTGGCCATCTTGGATTTCAAAATTCAATTCATTAGCACGGGCCACAGGTCGTACTGTTCGTCTGATCATCATGAAATTTGTCATGGATGTTAATATTGACATGTAGATGGGAACGAGTCATTTTGGGGTTGTTTGGCCAAAAAACATGCGGCCAGCAGCCATCTTGGATTTTACTCTTTGTATGACTAATTTCTTTAGCACGGGCCACAGGTCGTACTGTTAGTCTGATCATCATGAAATTTGTCATGGATGATAATATTGACATGTAGATGGGAACGAGTAATTTTGGGGTCATTCGGCCAAAAAACATTGCCGCCAGCAGCCATCTTGGATTTTACTCTTTGTATGACTAAATCCTTTAGCACGGGCTACAGGTCCTACTTTTTGTCTGATCATCATAAAATTTGTCAAGAATGTTAATAATGACATGTAGATGGGAACGAGTCATTTTGGTGTCATTCGGCCAAAAAACATGGCCGCCAGCAGCCATCTTGGATTTTACTCTTTGTATGACTAAATCCTTTAGCACGGGCTACAGGTCGTACCTTTAGTATGATCATCATAAAATTTGTCATGGCTGTTGAAATTGGAATGTAGATGGGAACGAGTTATTTTGGGGTCATTCGGACAAACAACATGGCCGCCAGTGGCCATCTTGGATTTCAAAATTTAATCCATTAGCACGGGCCACAGGTCGTACTGTTCGTCTGATCATCATGAAATTTGTCATGGATGATAATATTGACTTGTAGATGGGAACGAGTAATTTTGGGGTCATTCGGCCAAAAAACATGGCCACCAGCAGCCATCTTGGATATTACTCTTTGTATGACTAAATTCTTTAGCACGGGCTGCAGGTCGTACCTTTAGTCTGATCATCATAAAATTTGTCATGGATGTTAACCCTTTGAACCCTGGCGCCCCACAGTGATCGACACCCTGACCCGGGGCTCCCAGTGGTATGTCCGCTTAAATTAGACAGTGTCTAGTAGCATGGTGTCGATTATGTTCAAATTGCGACACCGGTCTGAAACTTTACAGGTTTGTCCCCCATGGATCAGCGATCATTATAAGATCGCGAGACTTTGCCTCGCGACAACTCCTTGGTAACGGTTGCTAGGCAACTACCTGGAATTGACTGGAAAATGTAAATATAGCTTATAGCGTCGTAATTCAACCTCAATGATTGCGTTTTTTGATGCAGGTACTACCCTAACGTGAAATTTGAGATATACCCGACCAGAATAGTGAACCAAATATCCCATTTAAGGGTAGCAACGGTTGCTAAGCAAATACCACAACTGATCGAATGACATAATTGCACTAACCATTCAGTGGTATGTTTTGCCTTAATTTAGACAGTGTCTAGTCGCATGGTGTTGGTTATGTTGAAAGGGGGCACCTACCTGAAACTGTGCAGGCATGATATATGCATACACGGACCACTGATCATTGTAAGATCGGGAGACTTTGCCACCCGATCTCGCCTTAGAAACGGTTACTAGGCAACTACCCGAAATTTGCAGGATAAACAAATTCTAGCTTATAACGTTGTAATTATACATCAGCGAATTGCGTTTCGATGCAACCAATATCCTAATGTGAAATTAAGATATACCTGACCATGCGCGAGTAAGTCAACTTGATATGCGATAGACGTTTTGCTGCATGTGGCACAACAGAGACTGATATTACAGAGACCAGAAACAACGTAATTTCCCGTAACACATCGTGGCCCCATTGTTCAAGTATATAAGCTGTCTAGATTTATGTCTACTGTACTAACATGTGAAACATGCAACAAAATGTCATATAGCGCCACATTTCACTTAAACGCATTTAAAAAAATGAATTATAGCCTGCGCCCATGCACATATTTTCCTAGCCGTTTCTATATAGCGGGCAGCCAATCCAAATAGACACCTTTGCCAGTGCTGACTTCAATAGGCCAATTTAAATATATATATTAGTGGGTATGTCGTGTATAAGTACGTTATAAACCATTTATTTGTCATTGCGCTAGTCTGCGCATGCGCGAATAAATCAACTTCATATGCGATAGACCCTTCCCCATATGTAGCAGAACACTGGTTAATATACGCGAGGGTAATTTAAACTGAAATTGTGTGTCTAAATTATGTCTGTTCTGTACACACATTGGGAACACGAAATTATATGCCGTAAATATAGCGGCACAGTTCGCTTAAAATATTGTATGTTTTTGTAGATTATATGCTATGCGCATGCGCATATATTTCTACCCGATACTAGCGGTCAACCATTCCATACGTACCATGGGCGCTGCTGACATATGTGGGGACAGTTTAAATATAAATCAGTGGGTCTGACGCTCGTTATACTATATATAAATTTGCTACCGCATCATGTCGTCGCTGCACCGAAATATCGGTGTTACGGGATATAGTCACGGTTCGTTTGCACCTAAATATCGGTGTTACGGGTTCAAAGGGTTAACAATGACATGTAGATGGGAATGAGTCATTTTGGGGTCATTCGGCCAAAAAACATGGCAGCCAGCAGCCATCTTGGATTTTACTCTTTGTATGACTAAATTCTTTAGCATGGGCTACAGGTCGTACCTTTAGTCTGATCGTCATAAAATTTGTCATGGATGATAACAATGACATGTAGATGGGAACGACTCATTTTGGGGGCATTCGGCCGAAAACATGGCCGCCAGCAGCCATCTTGGATTTTACTTTTCTCTCCATATCTTTTAACTTTAGTATTAGACATTCAACTTTCCACATTCCTAATCGCTCCATTGACTGTAATACATTAAATTATTCCCTTTCCAAGTTGAGCTACAGTGTCATTGACACTTTCATTAATAATACTGTAAACATGTCAGAAATTCATACACTGTATACTCAAGACAAGGCTGCTCACACATATAATGCAAAGCATGTCTCTCAATATTCATGCCCAATCATCGGGCAGGACATAGCATTTATGGGCACGTCAAAGTCACAAGAATCCTGTGTTAGACCAAGGCAATAGATACGAAAGTTAAAGTGTCACAAAAGAGAATGTTGGCAAGTCCACGGATTGTGACAATAAAAAAGCACAGATTGCTATAGCCTGTGGCCCCAGTCAGGCCAGTGATGTGAATAAGCAAATATCCCTATCAGATTTTACTGGGAGGAAGATAGATAAATTCAGATATGACCAGGTCGTTTTGCAGTTTTTTGCATGCGGTGGATGGCAGGCCATTTGAGTCGGTTGTCCGATAAGGGTTCAAACTAACCCTCCTCCTTTTTCCACTGCATAAAAGCACATTATTTTACATTCCATTCAAAACTCTATGAACAACTGCATGCTGGCCACAATAATTTGCGTGTATCGGACAGCTTATATTGAACTAGCAACAATCTTGTTGTTTGGACAATTTGTATTGATGTACTATTTTTATACCCCCATGACCGAAGGAAATGGTGGATATACTGGATTACATGCGTCCCATCTGTCCGTCTGTCTTGTCGTCTTTCCATCCACCGGGCAGATATCTCAAATACCAGTTGTCAGATCTCAATGAAATTTGGTATGGATGTTCACTCTTATGAGGACATTCAATCGTTTTGTTCAGGCTTTCCGTTCAAGAGTTATTCATCTTTGTTTATCTGGAAATGTTTGTTTTTAGTCCGTCCGAGCAGATATCTCCACCACCGGTTGTCAGATCTTAATAAAATTTGGTATGGATGTTCTATACTAAAGAGGACATTCAATGGAGTGTTCAATAGTTTTGTTCAGGTTTTCCATTCTAGAGTTATTCATCTGTGTTTATTTAAAAATGCTGATTTTTGGATCCATTATTTTTGGGCATTATACCACATGGGGGTATTCACCGGGCAACGGCTCAGCTCTTGTTTTAAATCACCATTTCCATGCAGTCACTATTTCCGGTTGATGCATGTGCTTAGTTGACTGTCGCCTGTGCGATAAAATAGTATGCTTAGTTATGAGCTTTCTTACCTTGATCGATCATTGATTATAATCAAATCAATATGCGATTTGTGAATATTATTAAATGCGTATTCGATCGATATTCAGTTCGAACACAAACTATTTGCAGGACCCTAATTTGCCCAACAAACAACCAAGACTCTATGCCCGCAAGGGAAAAAATATTTATTCAGTAGTGATCGATTATATATCTATGTTCTATTTCCAAACAAAGTATGTGCAACATTTAACTTACCATTCTATAGTCAGCATTGAATGAGGCAACTACTAATATGCGTAACAATGGACACTCAGGCGTTATGCAGTTTATCAACAGATTATAGTTCAACTAGAATTGCACACCTTATGGAATAATTTACTCTTTTAATGATTTACGGTTGAAGTTAGACATGCTCAAACTAGACTTCTCCAATGTCTAGGTAAAGATGATTAATTACATAAACCTTGTAATCAACAATTTAATAAACAGAGTAACCAAGTCTATGTGTTTTCGTTTTCAGTTCATCAGATATAAGATTTTCAGATGAATATATAGAGGATCTCCAACGATGTTGGGATATAAGATTTTATGAAACGAGTTTGATAAATTTGTCTTTAATAGACGAGTTGGGAATAAAATTTATCAAATGAGTTTTATAAAATCTTATATCCCAACATAATATGTATATCACATGAAAAAAACTAGAGCTTTATGCCTTTTTAACAAATCAAAATCCTTAACAGAAGCAATTAAAATGCACACATTTCCATTGTTGGCTGAGACTCTTCACAACCATATATGACAGTATTGCGCGCTCGAGCTGCTGACAGAAAATATAGTCCGCCACTTTGCCTCTTTGTTTTTGTGTCTATTTCGGTTAGTGCAACGAAGTTGGACAATAATTTAACTTTAATGAAAAAAAGCAATCAGCCTGCACTTATTATTCACTAGTGAGGGATAAGAATATATCTAATGAATTTTTCAAAGATATTATAGGGGTTTCATGTGATATATATGTATTATATACCTGTGTTTCTGGTACCTGGTACAAGGTCTTCACCAGTATCTAGTCTGAAATTGGCAACTGTGCTGAAAATTGTTAGATTTGGAACAAGTCCAAATTTTATGAGTAAACTATACTTACCTGAAATATATTCATCTTGAACTATTCACGACCTCGACGTATACCGACGCCGTATTCCACCCTACCTAATGGTCCGCTTCCGGATCATGCTTTTTACACAACCGTGTCATTACATAATCCGGCGGCCATATCCCCACTTAAAATCTCACGGCGCTCATAGGCTACCATGAAACTTGAATCAAGCAGAGGGGAGGTAGGGCGGGCCTGAATATATTTCAGGTAAGTATAGTTTACTCATAAAATTGGACTTGTTCCAAATCTAACAATTTTATTATCGTAAACTAGGAACTTACCTGAAATATATTCATCTTGAACTATTTCTGATTCCATAGCTTCCTCTGGGCTGTGGACTGTTGATTCATCTCATGGTGAAGATACCTCCATGCTTGTATAGTTCATTTTAACGTATATACATGTCCTTTTTTTCTTTTCTTTTTTTGTGTCTGCTGTATCACCCTATATACAAATCCCTCTATTTCACATAGAACAAAAAATACTCAGCTTCTTTTGAGTATATCCACCCTCACATCCTTCATGTAAAACTTTATGAAAGTTGAGGCACAGCTCCAGTCTGCTGCCTCCAATATCCTGGACAAAGCTACTCCTTTGAATAAGGCCCATGATGTCCCAATTGACCTTGTAGAGTGTGCCCTTATAGTCTCTGTACCTGAAACAGAATCGGATTTCTTGATCACTAACCAGCTTGAAATTGTTTGAGAAGATACACTTCTGTGTGGTTTATTAATTGTTAAAAATAATTGTGTTTCCTTATTGTCCCTCATAGTCTGAGTTTTTTCGATATAAAGTAGCACTGCTGTCTTTGGGTCTAATTTTTTGTCTTCAGAAAAAAACTGGGACAAAAATATGGGGATTCTGATGCGAGATCCTATCTTGTTTTGAAAGACCCCGTCGCAGAAACGTAATACCATTCTCTTGTTGCCTCATATGTTCCAGATTTATGTGTAATGATTGAATATCACTACATCTTCTAAATGTAGTTATGGCCACCAAGAAAACGGTTTTCCATGTAAGATATTTGAGACATGAACATTCCAAAGGTTCAAAAGGTGGATTCCTCAACATTTCTAAGACTTTAGATAGATCCCAATTAGGTAATAAGTGATGTGTTGGTGGTCTTGTATTGAACATCCCTTTTAATATTCTAATAATCTTAGTATGCTGCCCGATATGAACCCCATCAATTGTAGGTAAGGTCGAAGACAACATAGATCTATAACCGGATATAGTCCTATACTGTTTATAATCCTCTTCAAACAAATCCGCTAGAAAATTTGCACACTGTGTCAAAGATGCTGCATACGGATTAATTTTCCTTTCACTACACCAGCTATAAAATCTTTTGAATTTATATTTGTAGTCTTTCTGTGTACCTTTCCTCCAGGATGCAACGACCAATTTCCGAGATTGTTCTGAAAATCCCTCTGCTTGGAGGCATCTGTTGACAGATGCCAAGCGGTCAACCTCAACATGTCTAAGTTCTGGTGTATCACCCTCCCCTTGAACTGTGTCAATAATGTTTCCCGTGTTGGTAGTTGAATCGGATAATCTATCAACATTGTTAATAATTTCGGATACCAAATCTGTCTCGGCCAACACGGGGCTATCAATATCAATTGTACTGGCTCATGTGGGATAGTACTCTGTCCACTATTTGGAAAGGTGGGAAAGCATATGCTAACATTTGTTCCCAAGGAATGGATAGAGCATCTATCGCCCATGCCTTTGCCTCTATCTGCCATGAACAATAAATCAGAGTTTTCTTGTTGTGAAATGTGGCAAACAGATCTATTAATGGTTGTCCCCAAACTTTGAATATCTGTTCCACTACATTCGAACAAAGTTCCCATTCTGTGTCCCTGATGTAATTCCGACTCAGAAAATCTGCCAATTGATTGGAGGTTCCTGCTATATGAGAGGCCCGTAAAGTCATCCCCTGTGTTAAAGCCATGGCCCATAACTCTTGAGCCATTTGACATAACGTTAGAGACTTTGTCCCCCCTTGATGATTCACATACTGGGCTACTGTCGTATTGTCTGTTCGAATTAAAACATCCTTCTCTATCAGTCTGTAAGAAAAATGCTTTATTGCCAGAAATACCGCCTTCATTTCCAGACAATTGATGTGGAGGGACATATCGTCTTCTGACCATATCCCTTGTATTGTCTGACCCTCTAAATGACCCCCCCACCCCTTTAGACTTGCATCTGTCATGATCGTAACTAAATTGGTGGGAGACTGAAGAGATCGACCCTGTACCATGTTTTGTGTTTTTAGCCACCACCTCAGATGAGTTAGAAGGCCATGAGTACATGGTATTGAAATATCGTAAGATTGTGTTGTTTGGTCCCAATTCTTCAGTACATGCCACTGTATCGGTCGCATGAAAAGACGTGCATTTGGTACTAATTCTATGAATGAAGCTATCATTCCCAGCAAGCGGCAATAATCTCTTGCTGAGACTCGGCCCAACATTATACTTAGAACTGCCTGTTTTGTGGCTTCTACTCGCTCCATTGTTGGACAAACTGAACCCTGCCGCAGGTGAAAAACTGCTCCTAGATATGTGATTGTTTGAGAGGGATCTAGGACTGACTTCTTCGTATTGATTATGAAACCTAGATTCATTAGAGTACTTAACTGAAGATCTCGATCTTGTAACAGACCTAGTTTTGTCTGGTTCAGACAGAGCCAGTCGTCTATATATACTATTAATCGAAGCCCCCGCTTTCTGAGATATCCCACAACATTTGCCACCACCTTTGTGTATATCCTGGGAGCCGTGGTTACCCCAAAACAAATTGTTTTCCACTGGTAACTTATCCCCCCGATGTGAAACCGGAAAAACTTCCTGTGACCGTGCCACAGTTTCAGATATAAGTATGCATCCTGAATATCTGTTGATATTCCCCAATCTCCTGGTAGTGCTATTGATAATGTTTTCTTTACAGTGTCCATTTTGAAATGTTCTTGGTGAATATACCGGTTGAGAGGTTTTAGATTGGTTACTGGTCGAAACTTCCCCTTTTTCTTGGGTACCAGATAAACAGTACTGTAAAAACCTTGTTGTGCATTTTTTATTGGCACTATCTCGATAACATTTTCTTTTAAAAGGCGGTCTATTTCGCCGCTGAACCATTCTAACTCTGTCTTGGTCATCTTTGTTATTTTTATGCCATTGAACCGAGGATTTTTTACAAAATCTATCTTGTATCCATTGTGTAGGACATTTAATGTCCAATTGTCTGCTTGAATTTTCTCCCATGCTGGGATAAACATCGAAAACCAACCTCCAACTGGTATATTCGGACATTTCTGATCTATGTTTACATAACTTAGACTCACCTGCTCCGAGTCATCTTCGCTCACCTCTCCCACCTCTTTTAGACATAGCTCCTCGGACAGCACCTCTTTTGGGGATCCGAAAAGATGCAGTCCGTCCCACATTGCCAGTAGATGTAGAAGGTGTTTGGAAGTCATTACGCGGAAAACTATCTCGTTTTCCACTCCATGAATTGTCATTCCAAGAATTACTTGTCTGACTCCTGGTCTGCTGTGCTGTAGTGAAACTAGCACTAGGTTTTACAAACTTTCTTGCAGTCTGTCTATCAACTGAGGACGCTATATTCCTCTTCGAGCCTTTGATTGTTGTCAAAAGTTCATCAAGCACTTTACTATTGTCTTTTTTCGATTTCAAGAAAACTTCCAATTTACCACCAAACAAACCATCTGATGTCAGAGGGAGATTATTTAGTTCTGATGGCTCTGCCAATTGGAACATCCCAGCATCTGAGATGACCGCTTGTCTTCATACAAGTTGATGAAAAGCGCCTGCTCTCCCAAATTGCTCCAAGGCCTTTGTTGACATAGCAAATACATTACGTATGTGTTTTGACACCACATCCTTGTCCATATCTTCAAGTTGGACTTCCTTCATCAAAGCAGCCAGACCGTGCTGTAAATAAGCTGTTACAACCAGTCCCATACGTGCCGCTGCCTGTCCTCGATATGCTGTCTGTTCTATGTATTTATACTGAGTTTGCACCAACCTCTTTCCTCCTTTAGCATTTTTACCATGTTGCTTAATAAGGCAATGTTGTACTAGATTGTCCATCGATGGGATTTCCAGTAAATCACTAGTCTTATCATCCAGTGGATAATTATCAAACATTTCTTCATCACAAGCTGTGAGTTTTGAAGGTTTTTCAGTATGCCATGACATATTTAGCACAGCTTTTTGAGTTGAGTCCAAAGAAATTCCTGTCTTCTTCTCTACTTTCTTTGGTAGAGCATCGTCCCCAAAAATCTCCTTGAGACCCTTGGGGATATCAACTGAAGACTGAATGACATCAACATCAGAAAAGTCTGAATCCACTTTTTCATTCTCACCGGCGTGTAGTGAAACACGGTCTCTATCATAATGAGACACACTGTCCGATTCTGAGTCCGAACTAGAATTGAAATCACATCTAGATTTCTGTCGTCTGACTGGCGACCTCTCGGGTCCCCTATGTTTATCAACGGGCGACCTCTCGGGTCCCCTATGTGAATCAACGGGCGACCTCTCGGGCCCCCTAACCTTGACTGGCGACCTGCCAAGTCTCTTGGTTTTGTGTGTCACAACGCCAACGGGCTGCCTAACTGGCCCCCTATCACCTACATGAACAGGTGATTCACCCCTTTCCTCTTCCAAGGGTCTCTGTCGTTGCTGTTGGAACATCGAGATTATGGTATCCAGTCTACCGCTGGTTTCTTGTCGTAGGCCAGCCATATCTTTTTATTGCTGCGCTAACCTCTCTTCTAACAGCTCTGTTTTAGTCTTCTTTTTATTCGATTTTGCTCTCTTTTTCTCCGGTAAACTTGGTAAAGATTCCAGAATAGAAGTATCAATCGCTTCTAAAACCGATTCATTGTCTGATTCTGACATGTCAGAACGTAATACAAATAATTAAGCTCAAAAAAACAAACGTCGGTCTATGAGCGCCGTGAATTTAAAAGTGGGGATATGGCCGCCGGATTATGTAATGACACGGTTGTGTAAAAAGCATGATCCGGAAGCGGACCATTAGGTAGGGTGGAATACGGCGTCGGTATACGTCGAGGTCGTGAATAGTTCAAGATGAATATATTTCAGGTAAGTTCCTAGTTTACGATAATAAAATTTATCAACCGGTTAATGGTGACAAACTGAATGTCATTGTTTTTTTATATTTTTGTAATGAAATTTGTTGGATGGGGTCTATAGATTTGTATCTTTCAATCAAAGCTATAGAGCATACTGATGACATCGGGGGTTTTGGGTTGAATGTTGGTAGAGTTTCCAGAAACACAGGATTTTATTTTGTTGTTTAATCATTGTCCTTGCTTATGTATGCCTTTGTTCATATATTGGGAGTTGTAGTTAGAATTATTAACCCTTTCTATACTGAATGGATTCTCCCATTGAGTTATAAAAGTATACATTGGAATGGACTATATTCATCTGAAGGGGGTTTCAGGAAAAATAAGCAGATGACAGATACTATGAAAAGTGCAGAAGGAGTGCTATTTATTGGAAAAAAATGTTGAGATAATATTAAAGTGCAACAAACATTGTTGAACTTATTATCTGAACATTTCCTAAGTTAGTATAGAAAGGGTTAAGTTTAATAGTCTGTGACCACTGAGCTGAAGTGTAGTTTGTATAAAAGTACAGATTACACTATATGCAATGTTCCTGTTATTGAACTATTCCAGATATATATAAAATTATCATCTTGAGTTTGAAGAATCTTTGGAATTATTATTGACATTTTTACCACACTTTGTTTGGTCTCTGTGCTGGCTATGGTTTGGTTGTTGGTGAAATTGTCTAATGCCAGACCACGCCAAACAATAGGCAAATAATTGCGCATTTATGCTGGTATACCATACCAACTATTAAAACCTATTTTACAATTTATAGTTATTTTGGCTTTTAGGCATGCATTTTATTCTCTTTCTATTATTTCTTCCCTTATTTTTTTTTTTTACTCCCGTCAGTAAGCCCATCCTCGAAGATAAGCCCAGTCTGGGTTTTTTACCCTAAACAAAACATGGGGTGGTCCTCGTAGATAACCCCACCCCCATTTCTGAGCATTTGGAAGGTGAATACAATCATGTCTCTATCCTGTAGAATAGGAGAAGATACTCAAGCATGTCTTTTATTATTTTTTCCAGTTGTTTTTCTTAAATAATAAAGATGTATAATAGTATACACTTGTGTTAATAATATTGTTGTGAATTATACGCATCTAATTCTATTCTTAGTTGTTGGATCAATCAAAAAGGTAGCAATTCAATAAAATCAAAGGTGTCACTTATTGTTCACATCTCTATCAGAGTAAATCCAAGGGGATGTGGAGTAATGACTTGGTGTTTTAGTAGGATCCTTTGATAATGCAGAAGAGTGACCTGTTGTGTTTTTATAAGAATTAGCTTGGTGAATAATCATTAGTGAAACTAAACTATTGTGAACTCATCATACAACCCTATTGTGTTCACAAATTAATCCCAAAATGTACAACCTTATTCAAAATGATTACAAATGTATAAAACTGTCTATCACTATTTTTGGTTATTATCATATGATTTTATCTGCTTAATAATATAAATAAAACACATTATTATCTTTATTCAATACAAAAATATGGTATTGGTATAAAACATGATGGTAGGTCGGCACCTGAAGGTTAGCAGAATTTTTGCACAGGGGGGTCCTCGTGAGTAAGCCCAGAACCCACTTTTTTAGCAAAAACGTGCACAAGCCAGCTTACTGACGGGTGTATACAGTAGTTACTTGAAAGTATGACTGAGACAAAGAAATTTCCTACCTCAATGGCAACCACTACACTAAAGCTTTATATAGATAAGCCACTGATAGGATATATATGCTTTGCTGGTGCTGTTTGCTAGTGTTCATTTGAATCTGTGTGATGGGCAGTTTTTATTCGCCTGTCGAAAATCTAATTTTTTATGTTATCAGCCAACAAATTATATTTCCAGGTGATAATTTAGTATTTGTTTTGTCGATCGACTCAAAACTTGGTGTGTGTGAACTAGAAAATCACAAGAAAACACAGGTCAAGTACGAATATGGAGTCGGTCTGACATATTTTGTATGAGTTATAGTATTTATGATTTCAAGATTGATTTTAGATTCAGTCTGTGTCCAAACACTTCAGATATCACTATTTGTTTATGTCAATTGTTATGAGAAATCAAATGGCAGATTAAGCCATGCTTCATCAGTGCACTTGTTGATATTAACGCAGTGTAATTTTAAACTGATTTTTCTCAAAATAGTCGAAATAAAACTTAAAATAACTTTGTATAAATTTATTCAATGGGAAAACCATCTTGGTAAAGAAAATTCATTATTTAACCCAAAAAAATCCGTACACAGGAGTAAACAAACCAGGGACCCCCCCCCCCCCCCCATGTCCAAAAAAAATAATTTGTTTTCATCCAACAAATTTGGGGACCCACCCCTCTTTTTCTATGATTTTTAGCTCAACTTTACTTTGCAAAGTTTGAGCTATTGCCTTGGGTTGGTGTCCGTAGTCCGTCCGTCAACAATTTCCTTCTTTGGCTCACCCTACAGGCCGCATCCCTCATCCTATCATCACCAAACTTCATATGGATCTTCAGGGTGACCTCGATTTTTTTTAAACATGGCAGCCAGCAGCCATTTTGAATTTCAAATTTGAATCCATCGGCACACCCTGCAGTCCGCATTTATTGGAGAAATGTTTTGAAAATTTACAGGCATATAATTTTATTTACAGCTATATAATTTTATTGCTGAAAAACATGGCTGCTGGCAGCCATGTTGGATATTACTCTTTGCATGACTAAATACTTTGGCCTACAGCCACATCCCTCACCCGATCATCACCAAACTTCATATGGATCTTCGGGGTGACCTCTAGATGGGAGCCATAATTTTTTTTCTGAAATTTGTTAAAAAACATGGCCACCAGCAGCCATCCTGGATTTTACTCTTTGCATGACTAAATGCTTTGGCACACCCTACAGGCCACATCCCTCATCCGATCAATACCAAACTTCATATGAATCTTTGGGGTGACCTCTAGATGGGAGCCATTGATTTTTTCGTAAATTCGTTATAAAAAATGGTCACCAGCAGCCATCTTGGATTTTACTCTTTGCATGAATAAATCCATCGGCACACCCTACAGGCCACATCCCTCATCCGATCATCACCAAACTTCATATGGATCTTCAGGGTGACCTCTAGCTGGAAGCCATCGATTAAAAAACATAGCCGCCAGCAACTTGGATTTCAAATTTGAATCCATCGGCTCAGCCCACAGCCTGCATTTATTGGTGAAATGTTTCAAATGAATATATTTCATCTACACAATACAAGATCTTTACTGCAAATTTGTGGCTGTCCTTCTTTATCATTCTATTCATTGCTCAGCAAAAAATAATTCCTAACCAAGTTGAGCTACAGTGTCATTGACACTTTCATTACACTTATACCAGCTTATACCAGCTTTTTTAACTGAAATAACAACTAACGTTTGTATGTTGACAATTGGAACATTTAGCCTTAAATGCTGATTAATGTATACAAATCTCTAAGTGATAAACTCTCTGAGGCAGATAAAGTTATTTCTCTGTTAACAGCGTAGCCGATCATTTTTGTCAGCGTACCAAGATTTGACTGCTAATTTGCATCTAAAATTTTAATTTAAAGGTCTGACTCACTTTTGAGTGGTTCACTATTGGTGATTTTAAGCGATAGTAACAGTTATTTGCATATAAAAACCCATGGTGCCTGCAAATGCGATTGTTCTACACATTTCTTGTATTTTTTATATTTTGTACATATGCATGTTTCGACCACCATCCCCTATTTTGATAGCCAATGGGTGCCTATTTAGACAGATTATTCTGCCCTGTTCTATTCTGCTAGAGAAAACTTCTGGATTATACCGGGCTTTGGATCACTAATGGCATAAGCCATCGCTCACTTATAATATGTATCAATCTGCATCAATTGGGTCACATACATATTATTTCTATTTTTTGTTTCTAAATATTTCTCCAGTTAATTATAAATGATTCCCTCAATACTGATGTTATTGTCCATTCTATGGGGAACGGTCCCAAACATACTGGAATAGACTTGAGACCTCAGTTCAATCTAAGGCAAATTAAAACACTTCAGTATTGCAAAATGCATGTCCTTCTACCAAATGGGTGTTATTATTTAAAGGCTACTGAACAATAGAAAAGTCTCATTATTTGTAAATAATTCAGAATAATTAGGGAAAAAATACCATCAAGAAAAAAATTTCAAACATTTTTTCCGGGCTCCGACCACCCGACCACCCACCCCGGCCCTGTACGGAATTTTTCAGAAGACCCCTTCCCCCTAATTTAACAAAGTTTTTTGAGTATTGTGCAAAAGTCTTATCAATTTAGATCATTTTGATGTCAATGTTTCTTGCATCTTATTAATATGAACAGTAAAAAAGTATGAGAATGTACGACATCCTCTGCTGAATATAGTTTATATAATTTGTTTGATATGATTTTTATATTTGTTTCTTGGCTTCATATTTTACGACTCATGGCACCCACTATGGTATATGCTTTTCAGATAACTGATCCTGACACTGGCATAATGGGTAGAGATGGAGTTGTCTTCTCTTTGATTGGAAGTGAAAATGAAAGGTACATTAATTATGTATAATTAAATAGGAAAGCTAGCATAAACAGTTCCACTGAAGTCCATGATGGTGATAAATATTGACCACAATATCTAAATTTGTCAAGTCGCCAACCATTGGCCATGGCGATTATTGCCATTATTCATATAGTCTAGTCCATTAGTGATTTTAGTCAGACAGACTTGACAAAAGTGCCATTTTTTCCGAAGTAGGTTTGGATAGCCTTATTGATCACATTTTGTTTCAAGAAGCAACTTTCTGTGCGATGTGACACCTTTTGTGAGTATTTGAAAATTTTGACAGGTACGTTTTTTCTGTTGTATGAAAATTTAGGAAATTATCTCCCATGCGAAAGTTTATACATGCTTGAATTGCGAAGATAAGTTTGATTTATCGTCACTACTTAAGGGACCATAGCGAAATGCAAAAACCGATACCGACCGATAACCGACCGATAGCCGATGTACATCGGTTAAATCATCGGTCGACCGATCCGACCGACGTGAAAAACGACCGATGGTTCGACCGATGGCGTACATCATTTGACCGATGGCGTACATCGGTCAACCGATGACGACGTTCAAAATAACCGATGGTTGACCGATGGACTTAAATTACGACGCCATTACGTCATGTTTGTAAGCCAGTGCTATGACTATCGCTCTTCGCATCCAGATAAACGTACAGGTAATAATCCGTCACCAGCTACCAGCATTCGAATGTATGTGTCCACGAAGGAAACGGAGCAACTAGATGGGAGATAACTCGCCCCGACGGTGATTTTGTGTTTGGGACGACTTGTCTGAAGTTGTCTTATGTGGACGCGTCATATAATAATTCTTGGTTGGGATTTGTAGGCCTATGGGTTATTTTATTCGTATTTATAAAAAAATCATATTGAATTCTTTCATTATCACTTCAATTAATCCTTGTGTGCGGGAATACAAGGACTTCCTTGACGAGACGGCGCCTTGCATGGAAAAATGTTTTGTAAACACAATCATAACTGTCCGCTAAATACAGTGTTCTTATGACAAAACATTGTATATTAAAACACAATTAATTGTCCTCTAAATTAGTCTTAAAGTGATTTGAAACACTCCGACAGGGTGATAAAATAGAAATGGAGAATAATCTAGCTCAAAGTAGTAATTTTTACAAATGTATCCAAATTGACAACAAAAGCCGTCATTCTTATCTATTAATTAAATACAGTGACGCTCGATAGTGAAATAAATTGATCTCAGATAGAATTAAACTGTTGTGTCCCGAACGGCAAGTACACTGCGGCCGAACGGCATGTACACCGGGGATAGATTTCTGGTTTGTATCTCTTTTTTTCGAGTATTTTTAATTAAAGGAAATTTAAATTCGTACATAACATCGGCTTTTGTGGTCATTATGACGAATCACATTTATATTTAACCCCACTGTTTCAACGATCTAACGATTTTAATGGGACTTTGTTGTCAAACATAAAAATACCGATGCATCGTTCCCGCGCGCATGCCATCATGCACGTCGACATACACCTGTCAATAATCCCGGATTATTTAGTGAGATTTTATTCTCTGCTTTAATTGGTTGGCTGTGGGAGGAGCTTACCGATATTTTGTTCTAATGTGGTATACTTTGACACCATAACCGAGAATTAGTAAATTAAATTATTCCCATGTTTTATTCGAGTGGCTATTATATGGACAAATGAGCATATTAAATACAACTGTAATATTCTCAATCCATATGTGGCATATCCATTGCCCAGTGAAAATTAACTACGAGCGCCCGAAACTGGAAATGTGCGACATTTTACGATGTCAGCAATTTATCTGATCTGGGTCTGGGTGTATTCTGCACATACTCCGAACAGATTCCCAATTTGTAACATACCCGAGCTACTGGACATAACTCTAATCCATACATGCCAAGTTTCATAAATACATTTCGGCGTATTGAAGGAACAAACACCACAGTCAAGTCGAAACGTGAAATATGTACCTATTTAAGCACTGTATCAATAAGTAATGATTGATAGTGTACCCGAACGTAGCGTGTTGGAATTGATGTTTTCAATAGTAGAATTCGGTACGATTAAAAAAATTAGTTATTTATTTTGTGCGCTCAATTTATTTTATTTTAAAAGTCTTTTTCTTAACGTCTAAGGGAAGCGGTGCACTCATACTGGTTTCCCGGAAAGCCGATTAATTTAGCACAATTCTAATCATCCATATCCGATCTATTGCAAATCCACATAAACAAACCATGTGGACGCTTTATTCAATTGGTGTATAAACCATGCATCATTTTATTTTGTTATATATATCCATAAAGTATTGTTTACGTATATTGCCACAAAAAGTGAGTGAAACCCTTGAATGGGAAATTGTTAATCTCCGTTATTTTTGCGCACGTCTGTATATCTCAAACGCCAGGTGCATCAGGCAGAATACACCCAGACGTCGACTGTGTTGCAATCGACATTATTTGCTACATCGTAACTCTTGTTTGAGTGAACATGATTACATGTCACTTTCCCCTCGATTTTCCCTTTGAAGTTTCATCAAAGGTCCACTTGCATGCTGCCGCGGCTTTGTCTTATGGTAACTACGACATTGAACGTATTTGAAATATTTAGGTTCATAAAATCTTTCGCGGCCGAAAAATACCTCATCACGCAGAAACGCTCTTTATTTTTCATTCTGAAGAAAATTCTGGCACCGATTTTTATACATTCAATGACAGTGAATCGTCGGCAAAGATCAATGCAATCGTTTTCAATGCACTAGGCCCTACTACAGTGTGTCATTTGACAACTGTCCGAAAGTTTTCATAAATCTTCACAATTGAGTCTATTATGAAAATCTATATAGGTCAATATTCTTCCGTAAGAAATATTACACTTCGCGAACGGGAAGTCATGAGGCGATCTAGTATGACGCATTCATTTGTAAACACAATTCAATTCTTCGATTATTTTACCGTATATATATGGGTAAATAAATATCTAATTACTGATTGAGATCTAAGCCTATAGTGCGCGGGCCCAGGGATTTTTGCCTATTTTGGGAATGAGTCAGGGTCAGTTCGAATTGGGAAAAATGTCTTTACAGACCAAAATTGGAAATTTTCCATTGTTTTAGAAAAATTCAATTAATCACCGTTACACACAAGTAAATAGTAATAATACCGTAATTTTCGGTGTATAACGCAACTTAAACACAGGTAGGCTAACCCAAAGATGGAGTAAAATTCCAGCCCATTGAGGTCTATTTCTCAGCCTCAGGTAAGTTGAAAATTCACAGACACAACGGAAGGATTCAAGCCGTCCACCAAACTTCGAAGGAAAAACGGTAACGAAACACCAAATGATGGATAGGTATCTAGTTGTAATTCAATAAATAAAATAAAATAGTTAATACCAAATCAATGTTTCCGTGTTATCATTCCAATATTGAGGTACCGGTACGGTACTACTCTCGGGCTCCAAATAAACGTGCTGACCAGCTGGCAGACCCAAATGCATGGTAGAATTCCCAGCAAATGTGAGGACGTGAAATTTTTATATTTTATACATAACTCGGCAAGCTTGTTCTTCTCCGCAAGATTATATATATATATTTTTATTATTTTTTTGACAAAAAGTGTCCGCCATGTTCTCGCAGCGAAACAACATTTTTTTATACAGAAATTCCCTAAAGACAGTGCGTAATGAGGCCCCGATGTTTGAGTTTTTACATATTAAAAACATATCAAATTAAATGCTCCTTATGGAAATTTGCGCACATATTATTGGATAATTAACTAAGAACGCTCTTTATGTCTGTTTCTCAGAAAATGAATTAACATCGTGGAAATTGAGACTTACCTCGTCATCAGTTGTGACACACCCCTTGCATGTGAGAGCTCGTCACTGCGAACACTCCCATTTTATTGACGATTTGTTGACTTTCTTTTTGGTATAAGCATGACCTTCGAAACATAATTTGTCACCACCACGATTGTTCTTAATCAGTTCCATGATTGAAGATATGATTCCATTTTTTTTTTTTTTTAATTTTTTTTAGTGAGTGTTTTGGGGCGGCTGGCCCCGGGATTCCATGATAACTTTGATAAGGTTATATAGCTGTCTAGAGTTCACTCACTAGAATTCATACTGTGATCATAATTGTCACAACATTGTTTTAACTGCGTTGATGTCCCAAACTATCGTCAAAACACTCTTTCATGTTTGTCAGAACACGCTTTCGTGTCTGTCAAAACATTACATCGGCTGAGTTGACATCGCTTGAGATGGCCTCACTGACTAGGCTTTACTGATCAGTCAAAACGTTGTTTGATGTCTGCATTTTATTAGCAGGGTGGGGAAATTTCCGGTCGGTAAATGTCCGGGTGGGGCGCTTCCGAACTATAAAGTAACATTTTATTACACTTTCAATGATCCATATATTTTATAAAACCTCTAAAATAAAATTGTTGGATTATGGCATTATTGAGTGTTTGATTGAGATAATTAAAACGAAAATATCTTGTGCCTAAAAGGAACCCCACAGTGGCACAGTAATAGATGTGTATTCCGGTAAGCACGCGAACATGACTGATTCGTCGGCAAAGATCAATGCAATCGTTTTCAATGCAGAAGGACCTATTACGTACAGCTGGTCATTTGACAACTGTCCGAAAGTTTTCATAAAACTTCACAATTGAGTCTATTAAATTGCCGTCATTTGAATGCGGGGAAGTCAGGTAGCGATTATACAAATAAACTGATAAAGTATGACGCATTCATTTATAAACACAATTAAATTCTTTCTCGGTATGGGTATAAATACATGTCTAATTACGGATTGAGACCTAGGCCTATCGGACTAGGCTATGATAGTAAGTGATTTCTCTCAAACACTATTTTGCGTGCATAACTATAGATAAACTACAGTGCATGGATAAATATGTATATTATGCTCAGCGCGATAGTCATTCGAATTGACTTTATAAGCATAGATTTCAAGGTTATATGCACGAGTATCGCTTCCATCGGTCGTTTCATCGGTCATTCTATCGGTTCCATCGGTTATTCATCTGTTCCATCGGTTATTCATCGGCGACTGATACGACGACGTTACAGCGACGTCGCCAAAACACGACTGACACCCGTGTTTTCCGACGTCGCTGTAACGTCGTCGTATCAGTCGCCGATGAATAACCGATGGAAGCGATAGAATTACCGATGGAAGCGATAGAATGACCGATGGAACAGATAGAATGACCGATGGAACAGATAGAATGACCGATGAATTTATTACAATCGGTCATCGCTCGGTATCGGTTATCGGTCGGTATCGGTTTTTGCATTTCGCGACGGTCCCTAACTGATTATGTATGTCGAGCTGGGCTAATGAAGACATGCTCATAGTGGTATACTAATATATTCATGTTTACTATTATGATGGCAAACAATTGAGTGTTCAATTGTTTTGTTAATTTTTTCCATTCTACACTTATTTATCTTTGTTTATATGAAAATGTTGGGCGTTTTTTCCCAATCAAGCAGATATCTCACCCATACTTTGTCGGTTTGAATTTGCCACTGTGGGTATATGCCAGCACCGCTGGTGTAATCTCTTGTTAGCGTTGGCTGTCAAGGAATATCTTGATAATCAGTACTTTTAAGCCAGATCCAACCAAAGCTTGCCAAGATAATTGACCAAGTTTCAATTGTTTACTGAATATAAATGTTCAAAGTATGAAAATATGCAGATCCTAGGCTTTTTTTTCTGGCCTAGATAATTTTTTAGCCAAGGCAAATGTCTGCTAATTAACAGGGCTGCATTAGATTGGGTGTCACCATGATATCTTGATAGTGTAGTTCTAATATGTGCTGATGTGTGGGAATATTGAAAGTCTTTTCACTATTAAAGCCACATGGCGGTTTGCGCTCCAAAATACACAAAATATTATTCCCTTTTGAAATTTTCCCAGTACCAAAATAGGTAAATATATGCCCAAACTACCTTTCTATGACCAATATATGATATATTGATAGTGTAGTCCTAATATGTGCTGATGTGTGGGAATATTGAAAGTCTTTTCAGTATTAAAGCCACATGGCGGTTTGCGCTCCAAAACACACAAAATAATATTTTCTTTTGAAATTTTCCCAGTATTAAAATCGGTAGATATATGCCCAAAATACCTTTCTACGACCAATATATGTCCCAAAAAGACGCATTCAAGTCGTTAAAATTACAACAAAATCATGGTGTTTGGGTCCCAAACAACCAGCCTGCCATTTTGGATGATGCAACCACCGACAACAGCCGAGGATCTCCTGGTGTATTCTTAGATAAGCTTCCACGGCGTCTCTATAACTTTCAGTAGGTTTAAATTTTATCTTATGTGTCCCTGCGCAGTGTTCCCGCTGGCCCAGAAATTTCTTTAGCCATTATTTTAGCCAAATGCCAATTTTGTTTAGCCACTTTGAATTTACTTTAGCCACTTGTTTGGGAATTTGTGTTTAGATAAATTGAATGTATATTACATTTTATTGACAAAAGAAAACAATAACAATGTAATATGAGCAACATGAGTACATGTAAATAACAATAACATCCTGCCAAGAGATTCCACATACAATGATAGTTTTTATAGACAATCGAAAATAAAAACAAATTGCGGTGTATTAACATATAGCGAAAATATGCATTACGATATCTGAACGCAACCTGAAGTTTTATTTATTCGCGAGTTTGTGCATAGTTTTATCTATGCCTATGCGTATCTGGTGCACATTTGTTCAATTCATGGGAAAATACTTCAAAATAGTAAGTATACCATGGTTCAGAAAGGAACATAATATTACTAATATAATATTAAGTAATTATGTTGAGATGCATTTGTATTTAAATTTCAACCCAACATCATTATGGTAGTAAATTGTATGATTTGCAGTATATGATGAATAAATTTCTTACTTATAGAATATAGGAATGGGCCCAAGTTTAGATCATGTCATGAATTTATACTCTGGATATTCAACCCATTCAAAATATGGCAACTTTTTAATATTCTGACTGAGAACTTCATAGCTTTGAACAAACAATGCAGTGACTATATTTCTTTGTAATACTTGTTCCTTAATAATATATTTCACAATAGGGGTGGTCACAACTCCAGATTGCATGATTTGTCTGACTTTTGTGAGTCAAAATCGAAATAAACATTGCATTGATTACTCGTGAGAAATTTCATGATTATAAAGTATGCCAATCAAACTTGACTCAACAAAGTGACATATTTCATGCAACATCGAGCTGGGATCTTCGTGACCTATATATGTACACTGTGGAATACAGTATTTACTGAGGAACGATATTAACTAAGAAGTATATTAGCTGCACTGTTTTTTTAACGTTATAAACTTCCCTGTCTGAACAAGAAAGAGTTCACATTTTTTGAACTGCTGTAGCCACGGTAGAGATTCATGATATGATCTAGCTATTAGTGTCCATATAGTTTTTCACAATTTATGTAGATCCATTTATTGCATGTTTATATATGCAATCAACGTCGATTTCGATGCATCTGTGGGCTTATAGAAGTGTCTGATGCCTAATTACATACTGTATAATTTCGTGAAGTGAAATTATACTAAGTATGTAGTTCGGAATCAAACACTTCTCTACGCCGACAGATGCATCGAAAACGTCGTTGATTGCTTATAATTACGACAATCCGTACAAATAAGTTGGTGATTAAATTAGTTTTACGAAGAATCTATATTAAAAACACTAAAATAGTAAAACTACTCAAGTGATACTTGTGTCTGGACTTTATCTGCTCTTTTAATGAAAATTGGGTCGAGAATAAATTGGGCGACCGACCGGAACTTCACACACACAATTCGATCTCTGTTTCGAACTTTCCAACTACGGTACACAAAAGCAAGACACGTCACCCGTAATCTATTTAAATGTACTTGCTGGTGTAAAATTCACTTAATTAAAACGATTCTAGAACATTTATTGTCATCAAGACACTCCGTGTCGATAGCAATTCCTTTGCGGTGTTCCCAAACTTCCCCACCTAATTTGCGGTGTCCGGTGACAAACTCAAAAGGCAAACAATCGCTACAAAAATTCATTTATATGCTCTCATGACCACTGTCATGTCATATTAGTATTGGCCCGAAGCTGGATAAATACTAATACTAATGGTGGAATAGTTACGTAAACACATTACTTTATCCACAACTATTAAAAGTTTTGCATTTCATAGTTTCACTGTAATTTGATAAAAAAAAATTCACAGTATGGTATAAACTAAGGACGCGTTTAGGAAATGACGCCATGATATGGGGCGACCGTTGGTGCATGTCGCCCAGTTTCTTAAAGGATCACTGCGCGTTGTGATGTGGGAAACGACATTTCCCTCGGCTGATAGAGATTGTCGCTACCAAGCATATCTAAGGGCATTGACCAATCAAATGCAATCATTTAAACAAAAGTGAAAGTAGTTGTAATTATATGTTGAAATCAACTGGAAAAAAGATAGACTGGCGGGGAGAGTGTGTACACACGTACGAAGCGTTGGAACTGTGTTAATTATCTACTTAGATGAGTGGTTTTGACTAGATTTTTTTTTAACTCGAGGAAAAATTAGAAATTATATGGAATTAGAAGATGTGAGCTTTATGTTCCGCACTGCTGTAAAATGGTATCGTTACTATCGGAATTGTGTGTAAACAATGTAGGCACATTTTGAGAAAAAAAATTAATTTTTTTTTTTTAATCATATTCTACTACTGAAACCGATGGTGAAGATGCTGTTTTGGTGTTTTTTTCCATGTCTAATTTCTACCTATTCCAATATCAAATGGGGTAACAGGTGTGTTATGGCCATGTTGGGACAAATATTCTACATACTTTATGTTTTACGACTAAGCATTGTTTGTGCATATTTCATTGTATTACTAATTTGGCGTTAGTTGGTGCATCTATCACAGAAAGTCAGCATTTTTCGATGCCAACATGGACGCCATTTTGAATAGAACAGTTTGCTCTAAGTGGATTTATCGGATTTGGAAAATGATTCCTCTTCAAAATGGAATAAAAACCAACTTAGTCCAAATGTTTTCTACTACTAGGTCAAAACGTTTTTCGACAAGACTATTTTGTCTTTTCACCACCTGGACTGAAATATCTGGCGACCTAGCAAATATTTGACGAATTGTAATTAATAGATTCTGATAACTAAAGTGTCTTTTTAAGAAATGTGGCTGTTGTTGGAATCTGATGATAGGGGAACCATCGAATTGGATAATGTACCTTTAAGTTTAAATATCAGAATATTTTCAATTTATTTATTAGCCTGAATTTTCCAACTATTTATTGTTTTCAAGCATGCTATCCCCCACACATGTGTATTCACTGTGTCATTGGTGGGTAGTTAAAATAAATGCGGAATTGAACTAACTGGAGTTCATCGACCAAACATATATATAGTGCCATGCTGAACTGTTATTGATTATACAAATTTGCGATTTGAGTATATTTAAGAAAAATTAATGTGTTCCGTGGATCAATGTAAATGACTAAAATCCATGTTGACATTGTGTAACAAACTGGAAAACTGTTCTATCATTACATCCTTGTCAACAGAGATTATTATTGTCGCATGGACAAATAAGATCCAACGGAAACACCTTATCGAGTACTGAAAATGATAGAGACGCTGGTGAACCTTGGAAAACAAAATATGTCACAAAAATTGGCGGTATAGAAAATGCATTTATTTCCGAAAACAAACAAATGCTGCCGGCATCACTTGGAAGATCTGCTGATTAGAAAAATTCTATTGGAACAACGAAACGATATCATATTTTCGCAAAAATATAACTAACAAAACACGGTTTTATCGCTATATCGACGAATTCGCTCAGGAATAATTTACATATGTATGTTTTTAGACCCCTCTTCCCAAATTACGAATACATAAATTTTAAGGTTCGAATGAGCCATGTTTGTTTAATTGATGAACTGCAGTATCTAATCATAATTATGTCCTATATTATTGTAAATTTTTCATTATAAGTTTTTTTTCCTCATGTTTTCAGGTTTAAAATTGACCCAAATAATGGTGTTGTTAGGGTTGCTTACTGTGGACCATCAGTGGGACCAGGACCTGGCCAAACACATTGCATTGATTATGAAACAAAGCAGAAATACCTACTAACGGCCGTGGTCACTGACATGAATGGTGCTGCCAATGGCAGAAGATCTACAAGCGAATTAGAAATCCGAGTACTTGATATCAATGACAACACCCCAAGATTCTCTCTGCAAGATCACACCAGCTATATTAATGATGGTGACAGTACTCCGAATCCACCTGTTATATTTGCGGTAAGTTTGTCAAAACTTAGAGGGTAGGGATTTTTTCCCACTTCAAAAAGGGGAAAACATGGGTCATTGTTTCTTTCCTGTACAAACTTTTTGCTGACTTTAACTATTGATTCTCTCAATTTTGAAAAATATTACATGAGATTTAACTTCGTTGATATTGAGGTTTATTCAAAGTTTAGGCCGTGGATCAGGAGTTTTGTGGGGAGATGCAGGGTTCATGCTGGCCCGAAAATTATATTTGCCAATTGTTTGACCATTTCTCAATAGTATCTCATTCACTCTGTGAATTGTTATCACTCAGTGACTATCATCAGTGTCAATTGGTGAAATTATTGAACTAACATGGGACCAAAAGTGAGTCGTAAAGGCTGCGGACAATCGCATCAACTTTGTCATAAGAAGCAAACAAATGTTATTGTAATACTGGGCTAAATAATGTTAACTATAGTTAGGTGTTTAACTTGTTGTCTTTTTAGTTGTGTTTAACTTGTTGTCTTTTTAGTTTTTATATGTAACCATACCATAGTGTCAATGTCCAGATTGACCACTCATCGTTCGTCAGTCGTTGACACTTTATGCATTGTGTGATAACTCAAACATTTTTTATCTGATCGGAACCATATTTTGTATATGAGTTTCTCAGTCCAAAATACTGATGGAGTTCGGTTATGGGTTTGATCCAATTTTTTAATGGAGTTGAAATAAAACTCTTAAAAAAAAAAATTAGATTCAATTCCTTGCTCAAAATAAAAAAAATATATATATATTAAAAAAAATTATACAGAGGATATCTAATGTTTTTGAGTGGATACCTAAAATTATCTCATGGGTGACCTAGACAAATGTGTATATTTCGTGAGTGGCTTGCCACGAGCAAAAAATAAACATTTGTCGTGGTCACAAATGAAATAATTTTCGGTATCCACTCAAAAACACTAGATTTTATTTTTATTTTATGCGTGCTGTGCATATAACCATTATAACCGGCTCATGTTCAAATCTAATACTTCTTACGAGAATTATAATAATGCTACTATATATGGTGCTACTATATATGGTTAACATTTTACAATTCAGTGTTAGTTATTTAAGAAATTCAGTTAGGTCATAGTCAAAACTATAATGAAAGTGTAATTTTCTATATCTTCACTGCTAGCAGTTGATAAAGATTATTATTTGTTTGATATTTCTTCTATAATCTATTGTTGAGCATATTATAAAATAAAATATTTTTTGTTTAGGCCTTACCAATTTAATTAGTTGGTTTACGAACATGGGACCCAAAAAAATGTTGATGGAGGAGGGAAAAAAAGAAAAAAAAACAACTCCCTTTGGGCTTATTATATCCGGTATGAATTTTCACACGACATCACCACAGGAATTTTGTAACTTAAAATGGACATGTTATTTACCCTGAACACTTTATTCAACTTAAACTTTCAAATATATTAATATTTATAAATATATTAAATAAACAATATAAAACAACTGACTGGATACCTTCCAATGTCAAGCAACATAAAAATAACAGTTTTAAAACAAAAATATTTATAAAGATGGTCTATCTGCAAGTCGAAAATATGGGTATTTATAAAATAAACCACTATCAGGTCAGGCACATCCTGAATTCTACTATGATAGTGGTATTTGACCATTACCGTTTTGTTAATTTGATAAAAGAGGAATAATCCAAAATCATATTTCCCACAAATATTATTCAAAATCAGATCGCACTAACTCGATACCATGCATATAGTTTGCCCAGGAGAATTATTAATCATGACGGTACACGATAAGCAACTCAATTAGCATGTAATTAGTTGAAATATTGTTATGAAGGAGCGATTGAGTCATCCTGCTATTGTCATTTAGAATGGGATAAATTAGTAATAGTATTATATTATTGAATATCAAAGCTGGCGCAAAAGATTGCACAACAAATTTTGTCGGAAGACTGTTCATTCGCTGTGATATTGTTACGAGTGACATTTGGCTGTGCACTGGTATGCGCGGTCTTCTATTACCGACGCAAATAAAGGAAACCTGAATATGTTATAGTCAAATATCACTATAATAGTGGCATATCGCTATAATAGTGGAATTCAGGATGTGCCTGACCTGACTATAGCTCGTTAATCAACAGGAACAATAAAAAATAAGATGACACCTGTACACGTAAAATTACTTCTTTTCTTTGTTTTTCAATAGTTAATTTTCTGTGTTTATTTTATAAATATATAGACCTAAATAAAATGGTAATGAATGTCCTGTAGGTTGTTGTAATAGAAGCAGAAACGTCGTTTAAAATAAGTAAAAACGAACCCGATTTACAAAGGCTACAACCGGACATGAATGGGTGAAAACGAAAGTACAAAATGACCGTCTTGCAACGTACACGTTCCGTTCACAATGCGTACCTCTAATCCGTTACTAAGAACAGTTACTGTTCATCAATGAGGGCCAACAATAGGCCTACAGCTGCACACTTCTCAAACCAGCAACATTTAGAAAGACACTTCGTTTAAAATACGTATAAATATGTAGAATTCCACTAGCTACGGCCGGATATGCACGAAACCGAAAGTACAAAATGGACTCGTTTATACAGTTTTTCCCGCAATCTAAATGGACACATCCGTTCGCATTGTTTGTGACTTAGTAGTTATTTAAGTCGCATTATTAAATCTATTGTTTATACTTTTACGACAGCTACCGAGGGTTAGTCCGGAATCGGAACCGGAATGAAACTTAGACATAAAACGGGTAAAGTACAATTTTCCATTGAAAATAAATTTTAAAAAAATTCGCATTTCGGGAAAAAAGTTGTTGGCGGGTTCGATTCGTAAACCAACTAATAAAATTGCTAACGCCTTAAATAATTAAAAAAAAACAAAAATTAATTTAATTTAGATTGACATCCTTGTTCAATAAAACAAATTTTTATTATTTTTTTAAAAGTTAACAAAATTGAAACAATAATGAAAAACCAACACCATTATAACTTCTGCTCTGTAGGAAGGCTCTTGGTCATATTCGTCTATATAATGAGGTTTTTATACCATCGGTTCCATGCTGATCAACTCTTCCTTAAATTTGTTGCTTCCTTTGGGGAGCATGGTATCCATTGACATGGTTCAACCCTTTCATGACTGGAGCTGCACTGGTGCAGCATTACAGATCCTGTGCCAGTGCATTCTTTTATTCAACATCAAAACTCTAATTTATGATTCCGATCATAGTAATTTACTATCGCCAAGGGATGGGCTAAACATCTGCTGATCATGATAGGCCTCTGGTTATTCTGAGTATCTGTTATATCAAATTTTCAATCATTCGTATATTCGTATGCCACAATACCACACGTGTACAGAATCACCCATATGCAGTCCTTTTAATTAGGAAAAATACCCCTAGGCAAAAATAATGCCTAGGCAAAATTTTCGTCCTAGGCAAATTGCCTAGGCAGTTTTGAAAATGCTTTAAAATCATGTTAGTTACATCGTGAGCAGGTGAATATCTTGAGGACACAGTCCACTACACACAGTACACAGCAAATTGCATCCATTTATGATAATTGAATGTATAACTTGTCAATTTGTCTGACATATGATACTATGTTTGATTATTACATGCATTTTAAAATGTTATATACTTGAGTTGACTACGTATCATGATTCATCACACCCACATGATCCCACATGAACATAATCCCATTTAATGCTTTCAGTGTTTTATTTATTGTAAATTTTGTTCACATTTCTTTAATCTTTAATATTAACACGTTGGGTGCCACTACGAGTTATCTCGTAGTACGCAACCTTCGCATGTTGCCACTACGAGTTATCTCGTAGTGGTTTCCGTGTCATGTAACTGACAAACGGAAGCAGTAGAATAGGTCGATACACCACGAAAACCCACCTCGGAACATCAGAACAGTGATTTTATCAAATAAATAGTGTGGCTCCCCTTACATCGTTCAACTGAAGAGAGCTCCATCAGCACATATATTCTACTCAAATTGGTCCAGTTGTGAGTGAATACAGCTGACACTGTCTCACTGAGTGACCACCAGAGGCAGTCGTGTATGGGCAATTAGACTGGGTTTTTGGTATTCAATAGACTGACAATGTGCACGCATGCAAACACAGTCAGGGTATGGATATTCACAATGTACAAACATGCGAAGGCAGTTTCGAGGAATGGTTACATCGTTGTGTTTCAACACATTGAAACTTTGCACAACCACCCACACATGTCACACAGGCCTGCCAAATTTGTTCCCTCTCACTCATGTGCGAGTGGACGCATCCAACACAAGATAAGCGGATAATCCATGACGTTACGCACGTTGATGCTACCATTATCTCATTATTAGGGAACACAGCAGTTGGTTTTGGAATACACTGTGCGGCTCCATTTTGGGGCTAGGTATTTTATAATTTATAATTCAAGTAAAGCGGAACAATTAGTCCCCAAAGCTATATTGTACCCTCTTTCGAACGTGTTGGACAATGGAAAGCGTAACAATTACTGTACTTTAGACGTCATGCAGTTCATCGAACTGATCTACATGTATGTACGGATAAATGGTTTTGTGTAGCATAGAGGTTTACAGTAAATGGTGACTTATTTCCAGACGGATGGATTATATGGAATCGTTACATGTAGCACACTCCTGAATGTACAGGGATCTATTTGGCTACTGCTGCATGGTTGTTTTAATTTTGTGCTGACAATTCTTCCTACACTATTATTTTGGGCTGTACCTTGGAACCCTAGCATAGGCCTATATAAAATCAGGCTAAATGGGAGATAACTTACAATGCCCGAAACAACAGAAGATGCATGCTCGTAGTCATAACTGTATGAAATAAACTCATCCTCACAGGAAACGTGTTCACCCGATTCCACGTCGGTTCACCGTCTGTAGCCATGCATGCTCATATAAGTAATTTGCTCCATCGTGCATCAGCCATAATATAACTATGTAACGAGCTATAACCACAACAAGGACACCCACACCTCCATAAATATGCTTACCACCAAAATAACTTGTTTGGGTTACTTTCTACTTCATATTTGTTGCTCAAACGTGTCCAATTGTATCTACGAGATAACTCGTAGTTGGCACTGGTGGTGGGAATACCCAAATCCCTTCCGCCAGTGCCGGCTACGAGTTAACTCGTAGTACTATCAATCGTCATCCAATTCTTGCTTCATTGAAGCCAAATTATGGTCTACTAAGGGTATCTATCTTGCCACAATTTGGCAAACTGGCGAGATTACTAATTGATTTCCGGCACTCAATGTGTTAAGGACAAAACTGATGCCATTGTGAAAACATCCAGACGATATCGCGAATCGAGATCGATAAATTCAGCGCCCAAAGAAAGTACAAACATGTACTACTAAAAGCGTGTACCGCCAAACATCCGGTCATTAGAAACGTATTATTAAAACGGGTTACCGTTTTCGCCGATTCGTGGTATTGACGATCGGTGATTTTTCTCTATTTTTGCCGGTGGGTCAATAAAATGTTTAGGGTCGCATGCAAAAAATAGGGTCGGTCGGTCGGGCCTGATAAGAAATGTTGACACTCACTTACAGTACCTCGAAAGTTGGAAACTTCTCCCTCGGCAAACAAAAATGCCGATGCAGGAGGGCTCGTCCTCGGCAGTGCCGAATGCCGAGGGCTAATTAAAAGGGCTGCATATGTAATACCTCGAAAAGCTCATAATTGATATTTAATATTGCACTTTATTGTCTACTGCTTTTGGCAGATGGAAGCATGGATGCTCTTTATAGGAGGCGATCATTGATACTTACTATGGTTAGCTGACAAAAAGTTCTGAATATGCCACAATACCACATACAGAATCACCCATATGTAGTAGGCTACCTAAAAAAAATGACCACAAAGCTCATAGTGTTCTTTATGGTCTATCTCTTTTGGATGACGGAAGCATTGATACTCTTTATAAGAGGCGAACATTGAATATATAAAAATAAAAAAAAAAATTTGAGTCAAAGAGGTCTTCTGTAAACGTAAACAGGTAATCTTAAAATCAAATTTAATAATTTAACATAAACATAAACTTTATGGCTCCAGCAATGAACTAAGTTACAAATTTCAATGTACAAGACTTAATCAAATTAATTAATTAAGGATAGTGGATCGGGCAACACGTGGGACACATCATGTACAATATTATGTTGATATGGGGTAAGAACTCAAGCCACTCACTTATTATACAATAAAATTGAGTATCTGGGACTATTATGCATATAATATAACATTTATTTGATACATTTGCCTGAAAACTGAACAAAAATATCTCTTTTACGAGCATTCTATTTTGGCCGTGGCTAAAGAACGGTATACCGTTCTTTAGTACCAAACGCTAAAGAGCGGTATACCGCGCTTTAGCTATATGGGCCTGATATGCTAATTAACAGTATACCGCTCTTTAGCGTTTGGTACTAAAGAACGGTATACTGCTCTTTAGTGACAAACGCTAAAGAGCGGTATACCGCGCTTTAGCTATAAGGGCCTGATACGCTAATGAACGGTATACCACTCTTTAGCGTTTGGTGCTAAAGAACGGTATACTGCTCTTTAGCCCTCGGTGCTAAAGAGCGGTCCAGGTTGGATGAGCGGCACGTGCGTTGCCAAGATATTTTGCGCATTGCGCCAACACATAACGTTATAATCCGTACCGCTCTTTAGCCCTCATCACTAAAGAGCGGTATACCGTTCTTTAGCCCTCAGTACTAAAGAGCAGTATACCGTTCTTTAGCCACTTCGTTCTATTTTTGCATTCCGGGTTATCTGCCATTTGTAATATTACTTTGTACTCAGCAGACAGTCAGATAATGGAGATCTGGTTACCTTTCAAAGCAGAGAGTTGAGAAATCAACAACAACATTTAAGTACAGTATACCTTTAACCCTTTGAACCCAGCTGGCCGGTATTCTGGCCAGAACGTAATTGCATGTATACCTGACTGGCCGGGTAATCTCGCTCTACCATCGTGTCGTTGTCATCGCAGTGCTGCACTTTGTTTTTTATATTTCTATAAATACTCAATGGTACGAGAACAAATTAATGTTTCATAAAATTCATATTACAACTGTTTTAGATGTCCAAACATTATCGAGATTAGGTTTGGCACAACAAAGTTTCAGCTGATTGAAAATTGGATACATTCTCCATTTTATCAAATTTTTTATCTTGCTTCTCGCGACTTCTCACTTCGCATTAGGTAATATCGCCTTTTTATGGCTTATAAGTGACCTAAAAGCTATATTTATGGATAACAACTTTAGTGACGTATTCTTGGGGTATTTGTAACTCCCAATGTGTGAAGATATTCCCACTCATTTAACATAATTCGCGCCAGCGATTTTTGGATGTAAACACATGTCATACGAGCTTTGTTCAAGAATATACAAACTTCTGAGTTCATTAAATCATAACTTTTTTGCCCAAATGTACAAACTATGTAGATTTACATGACAATAAAGTTCAGAATCTTGTCTTTAAACTGGTATAAGCCAATAGACTCGCATATATAAGCAGGCCGAACAAATTTTGACAGGCGAACATCTCAATCAGCTCGGAAATGTGTCGCGTTTATGCTACCGGATAAGCGTATATAACAGAACCATTAAGAGTTGCAACTGTAAAAATTAGTCACGTGTCTGTTTCCGGTTTCGTGATGTCGGTGGTGGAACTATATTTATCGTGGTAAGAAGGATTGTGAGAAGGTAATTCGTCAAACAGCTGCATTAGGCCCAGCTGTATATATGCATTACTAATAATTATACCCCCTTTTTTTGCACCTGTCCGTCCATGTGTGCGTCCGTCTGTCCGTATTATGGAGTTCACTTACAAAGCAATTACAGCACGAACATTGCAATTATGAATTCAATTTACATTCCTGGCGAGGTTACCGTATTTTGTTTATATAAACATCGGAGGCCACGTTGTTTGTTTTGCAAAACAGCTCGAAACGAGTTGGGTGATGGGGGTGTTTATTTTACAACCGAAGGTATACGATATATCTGTGTTTGCTATTTGGCTCCTAAGTTTGACTTTAATATACTTACAACATATCTATATATTCGAGTATTCCTGACTTCCCCAATTGTGCATGTGTATTAAATGGGCATATAATTAATTACCCTCAGGTCACCTCTAACATTTCAACGGTAACGATATATGCCTACTTTGGGACTAATGGATCTTCAGATAAACGAAATAAGCAAATAACTATGAAATATGTCCCTAATAATATGATGTCACCATGCTGAAATGAAAAATAAATCAGCGAAATAGGTCTATTAAAGTTGTTCCATTTTATTTGCATGCGACCATATATAGTAAATATTTCAGGAATGTTGGGGAAGGTAAGTTTGTTAATTAAAAAATACACGACTTAGTACCCAGTTGGGTAACGGTTAATAACATGTGTGCAAAAGTTACCGATTGAATCATTACCCGTGACTACCCGCCCCTGAGACAACCGCCCGTTTCACTCCGAGGCGACCCGCCAGCATAACATTAATTAGGGTAATTATGAGGTGTGAGGGGATTATGAGGTGTTTGTGTAAAGAAACTGGGTTGTTCTTTGTTGTTTTTTATTTGATGTAATGTATCATCGATAATATGTTTATTCGAGTTTAATGAACGAAGTTTAAAAACAAAAATGAAAAACGAAGTTTAAAGAGGTACTGTACACAGAGATAGGCAATTTTTTTTTATTTACTCCCATTGACATAACTTTCAAGTTAGATTGTGTTCGTGTTATATGAGTTTCGTATAAACCTAATTTCAAGTTAGCGACGAAAATATTGATCTTGGAAATAAAAATATTACGATTTCAAATTACGCGCCATGTTTTTGACCTTCACCGGAGAAGACGCAGGTTGCAGGATGAACGGGAAGTTCTATTAATGCCTGCAATCACTTCCATCGAACAATCTCACCCCCTATAAAAATACTTGACGCTTTATGAATCTGTTTCTTCTCTTTTTTTTCCAAATTGGTTATAGCGGGACTTCCTTTTGCATGTAACATGTTTTGTTCGCAACTCAATAATGTTCGTCGTAAACGGCCGTCGATAAAAGACACCCAAAATGTGAGATTTCAAGAACGGTAACTCGTAATGGCATAATTCGCCATTTTATGACTCCAGCCATAAATTCATTTATATTAAATAATTCAATTTGACTTTTATGATAGCCTGTTAATCGGGACGCTTTCAGTAGACATCGTCGACTCAAATACGTTATTTTAAAATATAATATTGATATTATAATATAGATCGCAATTGTTACCGGGAATTTATTGAAATTGGCGTACAGTACCCCTTTAATGAACGAAACGAAGTATAATATGAATATGAACGAAGTTTAAAAACTAAATTTAATAAGGAAGTTTAACGGAACGAAACGTGTAATGAACGAATGCATGGTTGACAAATAAAGATGGGGCTACTGCTGTTGATCTCCGTCTGCATTGAGGTGGTCTCTTCTTTTTGGCGTATACGTCCGAGCATTTCTTCAAGAAGTTGGCTGTCGTCAAATGTGGTGGTGTTGACATATATAATTCCGGTGTCACATAGTCGGTGTTGCCAGCGGCCATAACTATCACAATCAACGGCATGATGCTTTGGTCACACCTCCAATTCGCAGTGAATACAAGGAAACATAATTGCAGAATGAAGATATTTTTGTGTGTGTATTGGAATTTAACCCGGGAGGATTTGGAAGGGGCGGAACCCCTTCCTTTCAACCCACTTTTGAAATTTAATGATATACATGTAATGAATGGACAATAACATGAAGTTGTGAACATGAATGGGAATGATCTAGGCATGTTATTTTTGTTTTGTTCAAGAGTTAATATACCCAGTTCTTTCGGCATCGTTCAAAGGCTGTTTGTGTATACTCACCTCCAGTTAACATCAGTGAGATGAATCCCGATCACTAAGTTTGTGATAACACACTGTGATAATGAACCCTTTGCACCAAATGTTTGTTTTGAAAGCACCCCTTTTAATTAGTCTTCACTTACCTTAAGTGCCGTTAAGTTGTCAAAACATTGTGTCATTCTTTACTCCAATCCACGCATTGACATAATTAATGAATAAACACATGTGTTGTTGGTCAAAATCTTTAATAATATATCATCAAAGAACATAATTACTATTAATTACTATTAACAATTTCTGGACAACCCACCCGTGTTTATCGGGATGACCCGCCCGAAAACAGCAGATGGCGGGTCGTCTCAGGGGCGGGTAGTCCCGTTCCCACTTACATCATATATATATTTGATCTAGTCACGTGACCGCAAAATCTGTGACGTGAGGGGGCATCACTGCAAACGTATAAGTGTTATCACTAACTCGCGGTGAATCCGCCATTCGATCTCCGGAGGTCAAAGTTAAGAAGTAGCATCTATTTTTAGCATACGGCTCCAGTCTGGGAATTCCCAAAATAAAATGGCAACAGTTCGTTTCACAATCGCATGTGCGACAACTTCATGAAACAAATTAAACAATCACCCTGGTTTCATACAATATACGTAGGTTTCGCGCAGTAGATGGATTGAGTGTATCACGTATATTTTTGCATTTTTTTCGCAAATACTCGCTATTTATCAGTAAATTATGAGAAGTTCCTTGACAAAAGGGGGCGTGACATTCACGAGTTATGTTGTCTTCAGTTCGGTTCGACCAGTGTCATGGAAACAAGAGCAATATACATGGCTAATAAACATGCAATTATCGATAATAACATGTTTCGGCTGATATGAGGCACCATACAGGATCTGTAATCAAGATTGAAATAACAAATAATAGTTAAAGAAAATAATGAGATCTCACTCTTATGGTTATTTTCACTCAAATCAATTTACATAGTCCTCATTCAGCTTCCAAGAAGTCATGCACTAAGAATAACTGAAATAATGTCGTCAAATGTTGATAAAAATACTCGCGCTGTCGAATGTTTACAAAAGGATGCTACTTCTCAACTTTGACCTTTTACAGGCTTTTACCGGTGGGTTGGATAAAAAGCTAGGAATCGGACCATATGGAACCATCGGCCTTCTTGAAAATCGCGAATCGGTAATAAGGCTTATTGTTTACAAAATAAAATGGATTCTCGCACATTTATACTGCGTTAGAAAGTTACCCTGAACATGAAAACGACAATGATATACATGCTGTGGGGGGGACAAACAAAACAATTTAAATCATCTTGGAATTCAGTAGGCTATTTTGCAACAAACACTTTCAATTTAGTTAGTGTTATTGTCGTTACTCAGATTATCAGATTTGTGTGTAATTATCTTGCGGGAACCAAACAGACTTACATAGAGGCATACTTTTCCCCGTTCCAATGCCATACACGCGTTTCATCCTAATCGTGATTAGATATGAATATGTGAAAATAATTTGTACTGTGAACTGCCGAGTACAGCAAATGCATGCGACGACTAAACGTTGCAAGAGATCAAACAATGCCGCCCGACAATAATAATCACGGACACGCACGTGCTCAGTAAATGTTGACGAATAGCAAAATCAAAGACTGATTTGACAACGTGTCTCTCTTTCAATGATTGGTGTTTTGAATGTGTCTTTTCTCGCGTATGTCGCCTAATAATTAACCCAACACTGGCCACATGCCCCTAGGGGAAATAGAAGATATACCAATATATACTATACCAGTGACTGTTATAGAATATGAAAGTTAAATGGAGACTTTTCACCCATCGTGAACCCCGTGGTATCTGGAGACATGCACGTGCTCTGGACATTGTTTGATGTATACTGTGTGTCAATCAATAATGACGTCAGCATTGTCCAGAAATTGGGCACCTGCTGCATCGTAATTGGTTGAGTGAACATGATTTATGATTACTTGGTGTCACTTTCTCTGAGAGATTCCCTTTCATCCTCGATCAAAGAAAGGACCATGATGGTCTTTAACTGTTCAAAAGTCGTAATTCAGTATTGATTGTAAATTATATCGGTATCACTGTAAGTCGCACGGGACTTCACATTGTTTATACGAAACGTCGCTGTGTTTGTGTTTCATTTTTATGTTTTGATTTTGGTACGGGGAAATATTTGTAGTCGGAAAAAATTTAAGGTCGGCATCCAGAAACCGAAATACGGGACACACACCTATTTTTATTTTTTGGCATAAGTTATAGAAGTTATACATCATGTATCCAACAGCGTGACGCTATCGTGCATAGACATATATAGTCCGAGAGAGAATGATGGCGGTACCATCCTTACAATAATGTATTTTTATACCCCCCGCAACGAAGTTAGGGGGGTATACTGGAGTCAGCTTGTCCGTCCGTCCGTCCGTCGTCCGTCCGTCGTCCGTCCGTCCGTGGACACAAATTTGTCCGAAGTTTTTCTCAGTCGTTTTTTGATCAATTTCCGTGAAACTTGGCACAGACATCAACCACCATGGGAACCTGTGCACCTGCGATTATGACGTCTGTCAGACTTTTTTTTTTGGAGTTATCCCCCCTTTTTCGACTTAGAAAATTTTCGCAGCATGTATACTTTTGTCCGAGCTTTTATTCCTACATTTTTTGGTCAATTTTTTTAAAACGTGGCACAGATATTTAGTACCATTGGAACTTGTGCATCTGCGATTATGACATCTGTCCGACATTTTTTGGTGGAGTTATCCCCCTTTTTCAACTTAGAAACTTTTTTTGCAACATGCATAATTTTGTCCGAGCTTTTATTCCTACATTTTTCGGTCAATGTTTTTTAATCTTGGCACTGATATTTAGTACCATGGGAACCTGTGCACCTGCAATTATGACGTCTGTCCGACATTTTTTGTGTGGAGTTATTCCCCATTTTCGACTTAGAATTATTTTTTTCGCAACATACATAATTTTTTCCAAGCTTTTATTCCTACAATTTTCGGTCAATAGGTTTAAGATTAGGGTTATGGTTGTACACCTGCAATGGGAACTGTTATTTTATTATTTTAACTAAATGTTTACTGACATGTCAAACATCTTAGTATTTTTTAAAAAGGGGGGTATCCGTAGTCCCATTGGGACAGTCACACCTCTAGTTTAATTTCCCGAGATCACGAATTGGATTCATGCAGGCCGCCTAGTTTGTTACACGCATGTTTTCACTTCGCGGTGGATGGCGGTTCGCGGTAAATTGAACGCGGTTACGGAAAAAATAACATTGTGTACGGCGGTAACGAGTACCAATAACGCGATGAGAATACCGCCCAATACCGAGGGTCAACCGCCCTCCACCACGGTAAAAAATGAAAGTGTCAATGACACTGTAGCTCAACTTTGTAAAGAAGGTATTTTTTTGTGATGAGCAATGAATAGAGAGATTAAAAAGGAGTGTAAAAATGAGCAGTAAAGGATTTAGTCACACATCTACATGTCATTGTTAACATTCATGACAAATTTATTTCATGAAGATCTGACCAAAGCTACAACCTGTAGCCCGCGCCAAAGTATTTAGTCATGCAAAGAGTAAAATCCAAGATGGCTGCTGGCGGCCATGTTTTTTGGCCGAACGACTCCAAAATCACTCGTTCCCATCTACATGTCAATATTAACATCCATTGAGACAAATCTCATGATGATCAGACAAACAGTACGACCTGTAGCCCGCGCCAATGGATTTAATTTTGAAATCCAAGATGGCCACCAGCGGCCATGTTTTTTTGCCGAATGACCCCAAAACGACTCGTTCCCATCTACATGTCAATGTCAACATTCATGACAAATTTGATAAAGATCAGAACTAAGGTACGATCTGTAGCCCGCGCCAAAGGATTTAGTCATGCAAAGAGTAAAATCCAAGATGGCTGCTGGCGGCCATGTTTTTTTGGCCGACCGACCCCAAAATGACTCGTTCCCATCTACATGTCATTGTTAAACATCCATGACAAATTTAGATCCCTTTCCTGATATTGACCCAGAGTGTCGGTGCTGCTGGAATAAGAATGATTTCCTCCCCCATAGGGGTGTGTCATTCCTTCTGCTGCTGGTTCACTATGTTGCGAGGGGTATGGAGTACTTAATTGCATGGGATTTAATACGCTTTTGATCGTGCTCCCCCATTCTCTATTTCCTGTTGTTGGACCGAATGCTGTGCCCCGACCAAATTTTGTGAAATAGTTTGCACAGTTGAAGTTTCAGTCTTCTGACATAAGATCATGTTATCATAGGTGTGGTTCCCCTGTGCCCTATAGTTCTCTGTCCAAGCTTGGCTGTAATCTGTCTGACCGGTCTGTGGATTATTTACCTCAGCTGTCTCCTTCGGAGTTTGATTGATCCACGCCGTGACATTCTGATTATTGTTTTGGTTGGCCATCTCTTCTAGACTTTCAATATCTTTCCAATTTACTGGTTACTAGTAGATCTTCCCCAATTTAAAAGGGGCAGTTTTCTGTGACATATTTCTCAAACCTTTGTAAAAATCTCTTCTGCTGAAAGATAAGTGTCATTAATGTCTAATAGACAAGATGTTATTTCCAACTCTCTTCCCTTATTTCTCTCCAACAGATAAAATTGGAATACTGACTATAAAAATTAACAGTCGGAAGAGTCCGTGCATGGTATCAAGTATGTCACTTTAAGAGAAGTGTTTGAAGAATATTTAAGCTTGCTTAATATGTCCCTCGATAAAGGGGTTACAAGCTGTGTTGATTTTGTTTATTGAATTTCTTCCAAACAATTTTCCCTAACTGGTATTCTCCCTTTAAGATAATGTTCAAGGTTGAACAAAGGTCAAGTCCGAAAAGCTAGAAATGTGGTCGTGTAATATCTCAAACCGAAGATACCAATGAGACGAATAACTTTTGATTGTTTAAACACAATACAAGCCCACATGTGGGATCTATTTCCTGATGTGTACGTATTGCTGGTGTGACTTATACTTATGGTCTTTTATAGCCCTCGATGTGAATGTGAGGGAACTCAACGGTAAAAGAAATATTTTGCTCTCAAATGTAAACAGCACGTGTACCAGAAAGAGTCCATGCGCTACCCAGTGTAGGGGAAATAACTCGAATGTTTCTTCTGCCCAGAAGTAATAAATTGTCTTAATTTCGGTGGATCAGTTCTGAGAATTATTGAATTTTAACGAATGTTGATTTCCGAGTTTTCTGGCTTTCCAAATATGGCACACTACTCAAGAGTCGTTCCAAATATGGCAGACCGCATGGTCGGCTTTCCAAATATAGAACACCACGTGACCTCACTTTCCAAATATGGGCCTCTAGGCAGTTTCTTTTCCCCAAATATGGGTGTTGGCTCTGCCCACTTTCCCAAATATGGAACAATATTTCCCAGAATTCCTCCAGGCGATGATGGCGTGAATTCTCAGCAAGGCCTTTGGGAAAAACTATTTCCAAATGCCAACTTCACAATATGACACGATACGCAAGCTACCACAATATAATCGTAGTAGCCTGCAAACAATAATATGAGAATATAATTCCTCTCAGTAAGAAGAGCACAGAAGAATCGCCAATTCACAAAACGGCAATTCTCCAATACCGTGCATGAATATGGAATCACACAATTATTCTGTGAATCCTTCACAAAATTTAAGAATTTGTCGTCGACGGCGTCAATTCCACTATCATATCATTCTCTTCGAACGATAATAGCAGATTGGAATGCATTCGAATACAGACGAATACTGTATAATCAGCACTCACAATCCAATAACTTTATGGATCGTGAATTAAAATGGCCGCAGCAACAGAACTTCGACGAATCGCTCCGGTTCCGCAGAAATTCGATTTAGCGACGGCGCCAAATGTTGTAAACTTTAATACAACCCCGTGGTTTTATAATACACGGACTCAATCTTCATTATTTTATATATGCTCGATGGCACTATAAAAAACATGTATACATGAGATTATACTCAGTAAACAAACAATCAATGTTCTTGGCTTTAGGTTTTCAGGAAGTCTCATTTAGTGACGTCATTCAGCGTCCTTGACCGCAGATCCGCAACTCTACAACACTTCTCATTGCATTGTAGTTTTAGAATTTTTTCCACCAAGAATGTGTGGGGAAAACTGCAGACAACTGTTCTAGGCATATTTTCTACTCTTGGTAGATGAACATTTAACTAAAACATAAATCTGACTTTCAAAATGAACTGTCAATTGTGAAACGTCAAGTTCAACAACATCCAGAGAATCGATAATCCAAATCACAAAATCCATCGGAAAATTCTCAAAACAGCGTCCAAAGTAGGCCTATAGTCCTAGTACAACTCCATGATATTACATTATTACTCACATCAGTGCATCAATAGCGTTTCTAAATTTCCAAATTGTTGAAAATGGTAGATTTGTAACACAAGTCGCCGTTAACAAAACAAATGAGAAACGCATGGACTTGTTTACGCATGTTTGCCATGATCAGAAAAAAAGTGCGGTCCCACGTTGACGTCACGATTCTTTGTGCACATAAAACTGAGTCGCTTTAAATTTTAGTTTTAGCTTGCGAATGTTTAAAAACTCGATTTTTACGCTATGAATTGGTGTTGCATGGGGAAGTAAGCCTACTGTGTTTATAGGAATGGATTATGTGGGCCTTATTTAATTGGGGGGGGGGTGTAGGCCTGTGCGTTGGTTATACATATGTAGGCTAACGTATCTAGTTTGTATACTCGATCATCTCGTAGATTAAGTGTTGAGTTAACACATAAGTATATAGGTTTAAGGGTTGCATATGGGGAAAGGGGGGGCTAAATCTACAGGCATGAATATATAGGCCTACTGTGTTCTATGAATGGATCGTGGCTAAATATTTGGTAGGCCTAATTTAATTTGGGGGGGGGGTTGGCGTAGGCCTACCGTGTATTGATTATAAATATGTAGGTTTTTACCGTATATCTAGTTTGTATACTCATCTCGTAGTTTAAGTGTTCAGTTAACATATATATATCATCGGCGTATCCAGACGCAGATTTCGGCGTAGTTATGTCGATCATACGACATGCTAATTGTGGTAACAAATAAATAAATAAACACATTTGTATTGGTTTGATATAATTCATGGCAAATTACCGATGGTGACATAAAGATACCGATAGGAAATTACCGGTAGAATTCATGACAGAATTCACGGCAAATTACCGAAAACATTACCGGTGAAATTACCGATAAAATTACAGGTAAAATTACCGATGAAATTACCGATGAAATTACCTGTAAAATTACCGATTAAATTACCGGTAAAATTACCGATGGAATTACCGGTAAACTTACCGGTAAAATTACCGGTAAAATTACCGATGAAATTACCGGTAAAATTACCGGTAAAATTACCGGTAAAATTACCGGTGAAATTACCGGTAAAATTACCGGTGAAATTACCAGTAAATTACCGGTGAAATTACCGGTGAAATTGATTTTGCCATTATTTTACCGCCGGTATTACCGGCGGTAATACCACCTCTAGAGGTAATACCGGCGGTATTACCATTTTAGTTTTGACAAGGTCCCGTATAGTATGGTCGTGGTGCACGCAAATGTGGGTCGAGTCTGAAGAAATTTGTATGAAAGCGATTTTGGTGTCATTTGATGCGGAAAAAATCCCGAGAATAATATATCCAAAATCTGCTAAAATCTGCTTTGGGGAAAATTCAGGATCCAACATGGCCACCATCTGTCATGTGAATTGTATACAAACGTATACATTTATGTGACACTATAACATAATACTACCTTTGAGTGACAACTTTACTCCCTAACCAAGTACGCAGCCAAAGTGGCTGCCGGAAGAGCAGTTTTCAACGATATTTTACTAATTTCTTATTAATAAATTCGTTTTAGTTCGATCTGGAGAAAAATTGTGGCTTATGTTTTCCATGCACATATTAACAGACCATTCAGACAATAAATACTGTTGTTTTGTTGTCAGTCATCTCCTGTCCCTCAGAAAATTCATTTTAAAATTGGTGATATGAATGTTCACAAAAAATTTGCATTTGGAACTCAAGTCACCAGACCTGTATTATAAAACTCTCCCGGATTATGTGGGAGACTCCAGGATTTGAGCATGATCTGCCGCACTCCCGGACAGGCATGACAATCTCCTGGATTCAGCTGCTTTAGAAAATCATAAAAATTAATCTCTTTATTTGATCTATTTGACCAGACTATCAGCACATCCATGATATGTGACTGTGACATCATTGTGGCAATTAACACCCATGATTAAATCTGGGGTTATAAAATCAACATTGTTCACGCAGCAGGGGTTCGCAGCAGGGGTCCGGGACAATAAAACAACAAACACCTATTAAAGTTCTATTGAACGGGAACACCAGACTGTACAAAGGTGACCTGTTCTCATTTAACTCAATTAGCAACCCACTAGAGATAAGCCCTGAGGTTATATGAAACTACCATTCAAGTTTATTGGTCTTAAAAAATTGAAAAGAAGCACATGTTCTAGATTTAAGCTTTAGGAGTCGGTTCCTAGGTTGTATTTTTTAATGTGACACTGAAATCGAAAGTAGTTTACAGTTTAATATTGATGCACGTACTCCGGTAGCCTACGATAGTTTCTCTATAAATGAGACAATAAAAGTAATAACTACACAGTAAATGTTTTCCTTTTAAAAGAATACTTGTTAATTTGTCATCAAACTTGCATGTTTATGTGTGATAGCTGATCATAATTCTGTTTTGTTTTTTGTTATCTAAATTTTGAAATTGCAAAAGGAATAACAATTTTTATGTTTACCCATACCATAGTATGGTAAACATAGTGTCGTTGCCCGGATTGACCACTCGTCGTTTGTCCGTCTGTCTGTCCGTCTGTCCGTCTGTTCGTAGACACTTTATGAGTAATGCGATAACTCAAACATTTTCTATCCGATCGAAACCAAAATTTGTATATGGGTTTCTCAGCCCAAAATACAGATCGAGTTCGAATTTGGGTTTGATCCGAGATTTTGTTACAGAGTTATGGCCCTTTTTCAACTTAGAATTCACACATTCTGCCATAACTCAAACATTTTTTATCTGATTGGAACCAAATTTGGTATGTGAGTTTCACAGTTCGAATATGGGTTTGATCCGATTTATTTTAAAGGAGTTATGACCCTTTTTCGAAAAAAAAATTGGAAAAAAAGATTTCTTAAAAAAAAAATTACTTTTAACTTTTATAATAATAATAAAAAAAATGTCATTGACATTGATTGGTTGATCGGTTTAGAAAATAATTAACCCTGCTCACAAATGCTATCTGATGCATCAAAGTCAAACAATTTTCTTCTGATCTGCCTCATATTTCTTACCTAGGTCTTTCTTAGCACGTTCTTCATCTGTATGGATTTTGGTATTGTTTAGTTAACCCTTTCCACTCTTGTTTTTAAATAGAATTCATCCAAGCCAGGATGACTCAAACATTTTTCATCTGATCGACACCAATTTTGGTATATGAATTTCTGACCCCTAAATACAGATCAAGTGCGAATATGGGTTTGATCCGGTATATATTAACAGAGTTATGGCCCTTTATAATTCATACATCTTTTCCATGCACTATTAAATTTGAATAGAACAAGACACACCTGTGTTATTGGAAGGAGATAATTTATTGCTTTGGACACAGTGACCTGATAGTTCCACTGGTGACTGCAGACTTAATATAAACATCTGTCAAACTTTGATTGATGTTAGACTCTTTATTCCAGTTCTGTTCTCTGTTGAAACCATGCAGTTCATGGCATTATTGTTTACAGAGACACTGTTGTTATAACTTAGAAAATAATTAATACAGCATTCCTTAGTTCCATCATATGATGTCATTGAAAATGATTAACCCTCTGCACACATCATATGGTCTTCTGATGTTTTTTATTTGATCATTCTCCTATTCTATGTACATGTTGATGGTGATCCACTTTTAATTTGCATGAATTTGGGATTAAAATTAACCCATTCGATTGACTCATATTATCTGATAGACATATATTAAATTATCACTTTAACTTTGAGCCAGGTTCAGTCAGTGTTTCAAGAAATGACCAATTGAAATTCATCATTAGAGGATATGTCTTATTTTGAAATTCCCTCAATTGCATTTGGGCTACAGGATAATATTAACAGTGCTGGGATTCTTGAGACTGACTTATTGTATGGGTTTCTAAATCCAATGACATGCATTTTGTTGACTACTCTGTGTTTATCAGTTCATTAGTTTGGGTAAGATTAACCCCTTACTATCCAATTTGATAACTCAAATATTTCCATTGATTATGTTTATAGTTCTGGCACAGTTTATGATAACACACCTCTAACCTGCATAGTGAGGGTCATTTGGTTTATTTGCTTAAATATATTAACATCCTTCACCAATCCTGTTGACACAATGTGATAGCTAAATATTTTTTGCATGATTACTCTATAAATAATCACATCTGTGATAATCATGACACATTCTTCACCTGTATAGATTTTGGTATCGATCGAATGGTTGTGATAATATTATAAACCTTAACTTTAATTATATTTAAACTGTTCACAAACATATTTTTCTAATGATCAACTTACAAGAAAATTAACATTTATATCCAATCATTAGCAATCATATTTTATATCCAGGTCTATACATCCCTCACTTCTATAGTTGATCAGGTATTGATTGTTTTTTAGTGGTGAAATATTAATAGGTTGCTATGAATTTTTAATATGCAGCTGACACAAGATATTATGAACAAAAAAAATAGCAATGATAATAAAAAAACCCACACAATATGTAATGTCTCATGTTCCAATGTAATAAATAGATAAATTGAGTTGCTATGATGTTTATCTACCTAATTTCTTAATAATTTGATATTTAACAGCTATGGTGCTTCTCTCCGACTATGGATTGAGCTTAATTAGACTTATAACTCTATAAGACATACATGTATCTGTGTTGGAGTCACTAATAGGTTCAGGTTGAAATCAAAGCCACGTCTGTTAACATTGTGTTAATGTGAGCAAGGTGCCCAATAAGTGTGATTTCACTTGTGAATTAATAGTAAGGTGTGAATTGTTTAAAGTTTTGCACTCATGAAAAGGATGGGGTAAGGATATATGAAAATAGCTCATCGCTGTCGCCAAGGTATGGGTTAAACATCTGCCGATCGTGATCGGCCTCTCGTTTAAATCTCCCGGATGATGACCCCAATCTCAAGGAAAATCGTGACCAATCTCCCGGAAAATATTTTTTTAGGTTAACAGGTCTTCTAGCCATGTGCAACACTGGGCGAGATATAAAGTGAGAGGTTTTATTACTTAACTTTCCATCACAAATGGGATGAAACTAACCACCTAGCTTGCATAGACCAACATGGTTGTCAAAATCGCCACCAAAGTATAGAAAAAAGGTTTTGCATCAGTGTGTCCCACAATTGCTTACAAGTTGTGGCTGAAGTATCAAATTGGCTAAACATTTTAATGCACTAATCGTTGTTTATTTTCTCTATTTAAATTGCTTCCCTTTTATTTATACACAGAAATACCTCTCAGAGTTTTTCAAATATTCACTTTTCGGGTTAGAACAATTATTTCATGGGTATATATGTTGGAATAATCAAAATCAGAGGTTGTGTTAGGATCATACTCTAAGTGGGGAGGGGTCACAGCGGGAGTTCCTCAAGGCTCTATCCTAGGCCCCATCTTATTCCTGATATACATCAACGATTTGTACCAAATGTAGCATGCAATGTCCCTTCTTTTTGCCGATGACACATCTATTTCACTACGTATTGATGACCCAATTATTGACTCAATCAAACTTCAGGATGACATTTCTCACCTAGAATCGTGGTCAAAACGATGGCTTGTGACATTTAACGGTACAAAAACCGAATCCCTAACATGCACCAGAAAAAAAGAAACTTATCGTACACCCAGTCCTACAAATGAACGAACAACCAATAAAGGAAGTTGAAGTGCATAAGCACCTAGGCGTTGTTCTGAGCAAAGATGGTACATGGGGAGCACATATCAATCAAATGAAGACCTCCGCATGGAAATCATTATCTTACCCCGAAAATATCGATATAATCTGGATAGATCATCTCTCCAAAAGTGTTATTTTACCCTGGTTAGACCCGTGCTAGAATATGCTTGCGTTATTTGGGATGGCTGTACTAAACAGGAGTCTGACGAAATAGAGAAAATACAGTACGAAGCCGCGTGAATCATAACAGGTGCCACCAGATCGGTTAGTAATTCCACGTTATTGAAGGAAACTGGATGGGAAACTTTGAAAGCGCGACGAAATAAATATAAACTTAGACTATTCTACAAAATGATTAATGGCATGTCTCCTACATATTTGCAAAATCATGTTCCTCCCACGAATATTGCAATATCTGGTATACAAACCAGACAAGCAGACGCTCTCAGAATCCCCGAATTTTATTCAGAAACCCATAGACGCTCTTTGATCCCCTCGACAACAGAGCTATGGAACAACCTCGACCAAAGAGTAAATATGGAATCGTTAGCTTCGTTCACAAACTCTTTAGAGACCAAACAAACTAAAATTCCCAAGCATTTTAACTGCTCACATTCGCGCCATTCTCATATTCTACACACACGACTAGGGTTGAATTGTAGTAACTTAAACTACCACAAATACGCAAATTTCCTAACTGACAACCCGTATTGTGGATGCGGTGATCTCGAGGACAGCGAACATTTTCTACTCCATTGTATAACATACTCTATACAGAGAACCGCATTGTTAAATTCGTTATCTGAAATATGTGACCCAACAACAGAAATACTTCTACGTGGATCAAATCGACCTTTCATACGATACAAATTCTATAATAGCCAAAAAAGTTCAAAGTACATAATGAATACCAAACGTTTCTCTTAACTGACAAACCCACATAAGAGTCTATCTGGAAAAAAACAAACAAACAAACAAACAAATGTGACTGATGATTGATACGCCGCGAAGAAGAAAACACCACAAGGGTTGTCCGTGCATTGGGGTGACCACATCAGCAGCAAACCATACCATTCCAAATTCTATACTTTCTTTTTCTCCATAAAATCTACAATCTAATTTGATACATCCGTCATACGATTCATACCTCTTTTCTCTCATAACTCTTTCGTTGCCGAGCTAATTTTACACCTAAATTGCCGGAGAATTATGAGAAAACTGATTTTATTGTTGAAAAGTATGATACAATAATAGTCTTCTTCTTATGAAATAATGTTTCAAATATCAAGGACATGTATGTAGGTGATTACTCTAGTGATCCGAATAACCGTACCCGTACGATTGTTAATTTTGGAGAAAAAATCCACCCCCTACGATTCTTATTCAAGCCCCTACGATTATTTAATTTTGATCACCCATACTCCATGAATGATCGCATTATTCGTAGTTTTAAATCAAATGGCATGCATGATTCGGAATACGTTTAAAGAATTCGCGCAACCGTCTGGCATCGCAATATAATCAATGATTTGATCCATGGGAAGTAACTCCATCCTCGCACGTGTCACTATTTTGCAATTTGTGCGACCCTATTGCAATAGACAGACCCCCCTCTGCGGGTATTGTTTATCGTTCAGTGTCTGTGTTTTTTTTTACAATTGACGCGTTATTAACTAAGAAGTTAATCAACGTCTGGGGCTTACGTTTGAAAGTTTCTTTAATTAGAACACAATTGAGTAGTTACCGCTCAGGATCCCCTGAGTGTTAGATTTTTCGAGCCTTGTGCTGGAACTGAAAATTCGTATAAAAGTGTTGACGCAGTGTTCTCCGTTCAAATCAATGACATTGAAAAGGTTCTGCAAGAACCAGACGTTGTCCGTGCTGGGTCGAGGAGTGTTTATTATAAGTTTTTGTTTGATAATTAAATCAGTGTTCTTCAATGATCTCCTTTTTCATTGACATTTCCACCCCCTACTATTATTCCGACCCCTACTATTATTAAAATTTGGCAAATTTTCCACCCCCTACTATTATTCCGACCCCTACTATTATTCGGATCACTAGAGTAGCCAAAGAATTGCAGGTGAATATTTTGCCGAAGAATATTCACGACAATTAAGGGGCATAACTCCTTGTCATCCAAGGGAAATAACTCCAAATAAGGATTTTTTTGCAATAATCCAATTGAAAAATGGCCCACAACCTGCTATATTCAATATTGGTTTTCTGAGACAGTATTCCAACGATGATGATCTGATAAATCTTTCTACTGTCTTTCTCATTTAAAAACTTGTAAGAATAAATTAGGGTCTAGTTCTGGTATAGCTGGACCATATGTGAGGAGCTACACAATGCAGGAGCCAATTTAGACTTTAGTTGCGACAGTTTACTACGAAAATAGCTAGGTTTTTTAATTGAGGAAAATGGCAATTTTGACTGTCAAAAAACAAAACAAAAATTGTGATATATAATTAAATCTCTAACTACAAGCTTATCATCATTGTGCTATAAATAAAATAACAAAAATGACACATATGCATGTGGTCTAAACTGTCACTGAGGCACGCTGGGGCCTGTGGGAGTTTATAATCACGCCGTTTATTTTAGTGAATTACGTTTTTACCTTGAAAAATAGGTGATTCATTCAGCAAAAACGGCAATTTTGACTATTAAAAAAACTAATAAAACAATCTAAAGTACACATAATCTTTATTGTAATGTCAGGTTATCATACTATCATGTTTAAATTAGTTAATGCATTGGTAAAATGCAGATCTTTCATATAAATAATTGTCTAAAAATATTTTTCTGAAATTGTCGGCCATTTTGGATTTCCGACTGCGGATCTTACATTTTTTTTACAAACTTATTTCATTATTTTAATTTTCAAACGTCTTAAAAAGGATTAAAAATCAGATATATACTGCAGAATTTAATTAGAAACAATTAAAACAATAATTTTATGAAACTTGAAAAACTTTTTTATTATTGTCATACAGTTGTGATCAAAATAATTACGGTTACAATTATGGCCGATAATATCGGCCCTGGCAATTTACCGACCGGATATTTGGGCCGATAATATCGGCCCCTGGCAATCAAAGAGTTAAACAAATCGCATTTCATCTGTATCCTCACTAACACATTCAAGTTAATATTACTTTCATACTAACACCACCACCCTCTATAGTTCTATGTTTATACAAAAAAACTGAAATATCCTATCGTCACCCCCTTCCCACCACGCGTGCATATCATGTAATCTCTTCCTCAACGTGCTCGTTATCAACACCTGATAACACAAAACATCAACAAAGATTCATCCTATGACATTGGTTACTGTCGCGTGGTGGGAGGGGGGAAATCATCCACGGAAACGACTCATATAAGCACATACGCTTGCTGTTGGATCCGATCCATGAAATCTTGATTCATCCTATATTTGTAACTGTATATATAATGAAATTACATGGAATAAATACTGTTTAAACTAAGAGGTATTTGTTATTTTTACAAATTAATGTTACGGATGGCAGATTTATAGCCGGAATGCGAAAATACAAATTGTCTTTGTCGAGTAATTTTTGTTCAGGTTTCAAGCAAATGTATCAAATAAATGTTATATTATAAGCATGCCAGTCCCATTTATATACTCATTTAAGTTATTGTGTAGTCACTAGTCAATGAGTGGGTTGAGTATATGCTCTGTATCAACATCATTTTTACATGATCATGTGAGCCACGTGTTGCTCTATCCACTATTCATAAAATAATTGATTATGGCCTGTACACGGAAATTCGTAATTTAATTTATGGCTCCAGCCATTAATTAAATTTATATCAAATTATTCACTTTGAATTTAAGAAAACCTAATAACCTGAATGTTTACAGAATACATCTTCAACTCAAATTACTTATTTTTCTACATTTCATCGATAATTAGATCGTTGTCATTACTAGGAATTTATTGAAAATTGCTTACAATTGTGATATACAGAGAATTTATAGATCAAATTTACCAAAAAACATGGCTTGCAAAATGGCTATCAGAATTCTAAAAGTGTAGATCAGTTCGAATATAGTTCTATTGCGGGACTTGAAAAGTAGTTGGTAGATGGAATCCGAACTAGGATAAAATACCCGAAATCTGTTGAAATGCGCTGAGGAAAACTCATCATACAAGATTGCATCCAACATGGCCATTGAGAAAAAGAATATAAATATGATAGTTATCACAAATTTGGCAACATATTTAGATGGATACCAACAGGGGCTACCCAAATGTGTCATGTGTCATACATTGAAGCAATTGTGAGGGCACAATTTTCAACAATGTTTATGGTCTAGCAGGAACTAACTGGCCCATTGTTTCTTAATCCAAACCATTCTGTAACTGGTTGTGTTTCATGCTCTTCCATATAACTACTTACTGGTGTTATGTTACCCTATATAGAATACTCTACCCCAATAACAACGATAAATAGTAGCTTCCTTTGAATCAATCAGATTCGGCTCTGTACGCCAAACCATTTCCACCGAGTGTGCACGAATCAAGCCACCTGGTATGCTGTGTCAATAGACTCCCCAGCATATATGGCCCTCAAACGCTTGAAAGTTGAAAACTGTTATATAGTTGCTGCTTGGTTTTTATAGCCCTCTATAAAAGAGCACATCTTGTCATTATCAGTGATAAAGCAGTTTGACATGCCTCTCGTGCTCCAGAAATAAGGTAGATATCTGCCATACTGTCAGCACATTTGTGATTAGAAGATTGGTAAAAATGTCTGTTATCCGGGCAGTATGTCTCTTCAGAAGAAGCAATTGCCCAAAGCTATTCCAGTTGGTTTTCATGACGTTGTGTTTACACATATACATGATTCCAGTTGGTTTTCATGACGTTGTGTTTACACATATACATGATTCCAGTTGGTTTTCATGACGTTGTGTTTACACATATATACATGATTCCAGTTGGTTTTCATGACGTTGTGTTTACACATATACATGGGCTGGGTATTTTGATACATGGGCTGGGTATTTTGATACACAGGCTGGTATTTTTATTAACCCTTTGAACCCATAACACCGATATTTAGGTGCAAACGAACCATGACTATATCCCGTAACACCGATATTTCGGTGCAGCGATGACATGGGTCAGTAGCAAATTTATATATAGTATAACCAGTGTCAGACCAACTGATTTATATTTAAATGGCCCCACATATGTCAGCGGAGCCCATGGTGCATATGGAATGGTTGGCCGCTAGTATTGGGCAGAAATATATGCGCATAGCATGTAATCTACAAAAGCATAAGCTATTTTAAGCGAACTGTGCCGCTATATTTATGGCATATAATATCGTGTTCCCCGTGTGTGTACAGAACAGACATAATTTAGACATACAATTTCAGTTTAAATTACCCTCGCATATATTAATCAGTGTTCTGCTACATATGGGGAAGGGTCTATCTCATATCAAGTTGATTTATTTGCGCATGCGCAGACCAGCGCAATCACAAATAAATGGCTTATAACGTACTTATACACGACATACCCACTAATATATATATTATATGGGCCCATTGAAGTCAGCGCTGGCAATGGTGAGTATATGGATTGGCTACCCGCTAGAAATGGGTAGGAAAATATGCGCATGCGCACAGGCTATAATTCATTTTAAAAATGCGTTTAAGTGAAATGTGGCGCTATATATGACATATAGTTGCATATTTCACATATCAGTACAGTAGCCACAATCTAGACAGCTTACTTGAACAAAGGGACCACGATATGTTACGAGAAATTACGTTGTTTCTGGTCTCTGTAATACAAGTCTCTGTTATGCCACATTCGGCAAAAAGTCTATCGCATATCAAGTTAACTTACTTGCGCATGGTCAGGTATATCTTAAATTTCACATTAGTATATTGGTTGCATCGAAACGCAATTCGCTGATGTATAATAACAACTTTATAAGCTAGAATTTGTTTATCGTGCAAATTTCGGGTAGTTGCCTAGTAACCGTTTCTAAGGAGAGATCGGGTGGCAAAGTCTCCCGATCTTACAATGATCAGTGGTCCATGCATATCATGCCTGCACAGTTTCAGGTAGGTGTCCCCTTTGAACATAAGCAACACCATGCGACTAGACACTGTCTAAATTAAGGCAAACCATACCACTGAATGGTTAGTGCAATGATGTCATTCGACCATTTGTGGTATTTGCTTAGCAACCGTTGCTACCCTTAAATGTGATAGTTGGTTTACTATTCAGGTCAGGTATATCTCAAATTTCACGTTAGGGTATTACCTGCATCAAAAAACGCAATCACTGGGGTTGAATTGCGACGCTATGAGCTATATTTACATTTTCCAGTCAATTCCGGGTAGTTGCCTAGCAACCGTTACCAAGGAGTTGCCGCGAGGCAAAGTCTCGCGATCTTATAATGATCGATGATCCACGGGGGACAAATCTGTAAAGTTTCAGACCTGTGTCACAATTCGAACATAATCAACAACATGCGACTAGACACTGTCTAATTTAAGCGGAAATACCACTGGGAGCCCCGGGTCATGGTGTCGATCACTGTGGGGCGTCATGGTTCAAAGGGTTAAGGACACTACAAGAAAGAGAAAGTCTTGATATTCCTTTGACTGTAATGTTGATGGTCACCACAATCAGGAGGAATTCCTATGCAATGAACAACCAATTCACCAAACTACATGGTTGATTACTCCCACCCAATGGGTCGATGATTAGTAATTGTGTAACATCGCTGGATATACAAACATGTTTACAATACAGTGTGCCCTCACTCTTGCAGATCGGAGAGTGCATGTGGATAGACATCATGCATGCATATGACTAAGATTTTCTTATCTGCCCATTACACCACAGAAATGAAAGCATGGCAGATACTCATTTCTAATCAGAAACACGTAAGGCATGACTACATAGGGAAAAGATTCTGGGCTCTGCTGAACTACACCAAATATTATTTATTTGGAGACATTTATGTTCAAAATGGGCCAACGGGAGTCAATATTTTCAAGCTTTTAGCAATCGAATGAGAAATTAAGTTGCTTGACATGTATTTGCAATATATGGAGGTGATGAACTATTATTGAGAGGATCATCGGATACATCTATTTGAATACCCCAAAGTTTAAACTGGAATATTGAATACCTCATGCTTCAGGTCTAGCCGTGGTGGACTTTTCACCTGGAACACATTGCTGAAATTGTTTTTACTTGAAGATATAATACACAGCAATACAAACACGTGCAGGGGCACACACAGGATAACATCTGCTATAAAAATGTAGATTGCACATATCTTGTGGAGGGAATATTCATATAGGCGATTTAACAATCATCAAATGAGAGTGAATATTATACTCCCTCACTGTAACCAAATCAGTTGTATTTATCCTACAACGTTGGGTAAGACATCCATAAACATCCAATCATCATTGTTCTCTTGCTGTGAGGAGGGTAAACACCAGAATGACTGGGAACGTTAAAGTAGGTATCACATCGAGTTCATATCCACATCTACATTTTTAGCTCAACTTTACTTTGTAAAGTTTGAGCTATTGCCATGGCTTTGTCGTCCGTTGTGTGTGTGTGCGTAAGGCGTCAACAATAGAGGCTACAGGTCGTACCTTTGATCGGATCATTATGAAATTTGTCATAGCTGTTGACATCAACATTTGTACCGGAATGATTCATTTTGGGGTCATACGGGAAAAAAACATGGCCGCCAGCGGCCATCTTAGATTTCAAAATTCAATCCATTAGCACGGGCTACAGGCCGTACTGTTCGTCTGATCGTCATGAAATTTGTCATGGATGTTAACAATGACATGTAGATGGGAACGAGTCATTTTTGGGTTATTCGGGCAAAAAACATGGCCGCAAGCAGCCATCTTGGATTTTACTCTTTGTATGACTAAATCCTTTAGCACGGGCTACAGGTCGTACCTTTAGTCTGATAATCATGAAATTTGTCATGGCTGTTGAAATTGGAATGTAGATGGGAACGAGTCATTTTGGGGTCATTCGGACAAAAAACATGGCCGCCAGTGGCCATCTTGTTTTCAAAATTCAATCCATTAGCACGGGCCACAGGTCGCACTGTTCGTCTGATCATCATGAAATTTGGCATGGATGTTAATATTGACATGTAGATGGGAACGAGTCATTTTGGGGTCATTCGGCCCAAAAACATGGCCGCCAGCAGCCATCTTGGATTTTACTCTTTGTATGACTAAATCATTTAGCACGGGCTACAGGTCGTACCTTTAGTCTGATCAACATAAAATTTGTCGTGGATGTTAACAATGACATGTAGATTGGAACGAGTCATTTTGGGGTCATTCGGCCAAAAAACATGGCCGCCAGCAGCCCTCTTGGATTTTACTCTTTGCATGACTAAATCCTTTAGCACGGGCTACAGGTCCCACTTTTAGTCTGATCATTATAAAATTTGATATTGGAATGTAGATGGGAACGAGTCATTTTGGAGTCATTCGGACAAAAAACATGGTCGCCAGCAGCCATCTTGGATTTTACTCTTTTGTATGACTAAATCCTTTAGCACGGGCTACAGGTTGTACCTTTAGGCTTATCATCATAAAATTTGATATTGGAATGTAGATGGGAACGAGTCATTTTGGAGTCATTCGGACAAAAAACATGGTCGCCAGCGGCCATCTTGGATTTCAAAATTTAATCCATTAGCACGGGCCACAGGTCGTACTGATTGTCTGATCATCATGAAATTTATCATGGATGATAATATTGACATGTAGATCATGATGGGAATGAGTAATTTTGGGGTCATTCGGCCAAAAAACATGGTCGCCAGCAGCCATCTTGGATTTTACTCTTTGTATGACTAAATCCATTAGCACAGGCTACAGGTCGTACATTTAGTCTGATAATCATGAAATTTGTCATGGCTGTTGAAATTGGAATGTAGATGGGAACGAGTCATTTTGGGGTCATTCGGACAAAAAACATGGCCGCCAGTGGCCATCTTTGTTTTTAAAATTTAATCCATTAGCACGGGCCACAGGTCGCACTGTTCGTCTGATCATCATGAAATTTGTCATGGATGTTAATATTGACATGTAGATGGGAACGAGTCATATTGGGGTCATTCGGCCCAAAATCATGTCGCCAGCAGCCATCTTGGATTTTACTCTTTGTATGACTAAATCCTTTAGCATGGGCTACAGGTCGTACCTTTAGTCTGATCATCATAAAATTTGTCATGAATGTTAACAATGACATGTAGATTGGAACAAGTCATTTTGGGGTCATTCGGCCAAAAAACATGGCCGCCAGCAGCCGTCTTGGATTTTACTCTTTGCATGACTAAATCCTTTAGCACGGGCTACAGGTCCCACTTTTAGTCTGATCATTATAAAATTTGTCAAGAATGTTAATAATCACATGTAGATGGGAACGAGTCATTTTGGGGTCATTCTGCCGAAAAACATGGCCGCCAGCAGCCATCTTGGATTTTACTCTTTGTATGACTAAATCCTTTAGCACGGGCTACAGGTCGTACCTTTAGTCTGATCATCATAAAATTTGTCATGGCTGTTGAAATTGGAATGTAGATGGGAACGAGTCATTTTGGGTCATTCGGACAAAAAACATGGCCGCAGCAGCCATCTTGCATTTAAAAATTTAATCCATTAGCACGGGCCACAGTTAGTACTGTTCGTCTGATCATCATGAAATTTGTCATGGATGTTAATATTGACATGTAGATGGGATCGAGTACTTTTGGGGTCATTTGGCCGAAAAACATGGCCACCAGCAGCCATCTTGGATTTTACTCTTTGTATGACTAAATCCTTTAGCACGGGCTACAGGTCGTACCTTTAGTCTGATCATCATAAAAATTTTCATGGCTGTTGAAATTGGAATGTAAATGGGAACGAGTCATTTTGGGGTCATTCGGACAAAAAACATGGCCGCCAGCGGCCATCTTGGATTTCAAAATTTAATCCATTAGCACGGGCCACAGGTCGTACTGTTCGTCTGATCATCATGAAATTGGTCATGGATGTTAATATTGACATGTAGATGGGAACGAGTAATTTTTGGGTCATTTGGCGAAAAAACGTGGCCGCCAGCAGCCATCTTGGATTTTACTCTTTGTATGACTAAATTCTTTAGCATGGGCTACAGGTCGTACCTTTTAATAGTCTGATCATCATAAAATTTGTCATGGATGTTAACAATGACATGTAGATGGGAAAGAGTAATTTTGGGGTCAATCAGTCAAAAAACATGGCCGCCAGCAGCCATCTTGGATTTTACTCTTTGTATGACTAAATTCTTTAGCATGGGCTACAGGTCGTACCTTTTGTCTGATCGTCATAAAATTTGTCATGGATGTTAACGATGACATGTAGATGGGAACGAGTCATTTTGGGGTCAATCGGCCAAAAAACATGGCCGCCAGCAGCCATCTTGGATTTTACTCTTTGTATGACTAAATTCTTTAGCATGGGCTACAGGTCGTACCTTTAGTCTGATCGTCATAAAATTTGTCATTGATGTTAACGATGACATGTAGATGGGAACGACTCATTTTGGGGTCATTCGGCCGAAAACATGGCCGCCAACATCCATCTTGGATTTTACTTTTCTCTTCATGTCTATAAACTAGTATTAGACATTCAACTTTCCACATTCCTAATCGCTCCATTGACTGTAATATATTAAATTATTCCCTTTCAAAGTTGAGCTACAGTGTCATTGACACTTTCATTAATGCACCTATTGGCAAAGTGCCGCATAGAATGCAAATAAATCAGCTTGAACTCAAAAGTATATAAATCGCATGTGGGTGTTGTGTGTAACATGTGTGAATATTTATGGGAAATATGCGCACTTTATGAGTGATTATATCAGATTATGTTACCTGCTTTGAGTTTGTGTTCACGTTTCATCATGTCAGCTGCTATGCCATATCACTATATATTCTCATTTTATAGTGAAGGAGTGCCCGCACAGTGGGTTAATTTCCCTATGAAAACGTTTATACCCAGTAAGCAAAGTTTTGCACTTTGCACCTTGCTGAATGGAGCATCGGGTCCATATATTTTCTGACAACATTGAGAATCGTACCTATATGTAGCTATTGACATTTGTTGGATTTTAGTACATATTTGTAAACAATTGGGCTCATCACTCGCCAAAATTGAAAAATGTCCCCTTAGTGTGTGACCAACAGGTTTGAATCTGATGGAAAATTTGTGCACTGATAAATGGGAATCAATACATTGGCAAATAGTATTGGCCAATGGCTTATTCATTCTGATATTGATACCGTACAATGGGACAGTTGTTTCAGCATATCTCAGTCGAGCTAAACATTTTACAATTTTCGACGGCATTTTGGTAGCCAAATTGAAATGCACATGCTTAGCTGTACATATTCCAAAGCATACTGGTTATAATGACGTCCATATCAATATTGTATTCACGTTTGGCTTGTGGAATTTGTGAGTAATTACCCTATTTATGATTACCATTAGTTTCGGCGGCATTGTTGGACGCCATCTTGAATTCTGGATTTCCCAAAGCAGATTATAGCGGATTTTGATCCACCCACGTCTAATGACTCCAAAATTGCTTTCTTACCAATTTCTTCTGGGTCTAACCATCTGATGACCATACTAGTAGGGGAATTTCATCATCATATAATGGCTAATAAAAAGAAGATCCAATCCCTGATGTCTGAGTCAGAGTGTGTACCAGGAATGATATCATTCATGGATGCGATAAATCTGTGCTTTCGCTCACAGTAAAGCTGCCCACGAAAGTACCAATTTCTCGTGAACCACTCATGACATATTTTCCGGTACACTTCATATTCAGACATCCTCTATATATTCTCATCCCATTGATCAAGTAATTTTAAATCACAGCAAACAACAAGCTGAACAAATGGGAACTAATTATTGGCTTGTAACTTGACATCCGTCATGATAATCACTTTAATGCAAAACCTGAGCTAGATTCTTCTTTGCTAAAACATAATATTCAAGATATAATGATTTTGCACTTAATGTGCATACCTGAGAAGGCGCTGTCATCAAATACAGGTCATGCTAATCAATGCTATATCAAATATGGAAAAATAAATTTAATTCCACATATAGAATGCACAAAAGAGGCATATATCAGGGTTTCCGCTACTACGGCAGGCCTGCCGTCCAGCGGCCTCATTCCCCTCCCCAACCTTGACATAACATTGGTCACAAAATAGCCACAGATCAACTCAGCCCCCTTTTTACTCAGGACGAGCGATCACCGACACTGATGATTAACAGATTGCAAGGAATCCTACACTTGGTGCCGGAATAAGACATGATCAATAGCGCGGACCACGTGCACAGTTGTCTGCACCATCCTGGGTAATGCTTTGTTGGCGAATGTTTAGTAGTAATCAGCCTCTCGCATTTTAATTTACCGTAGATTTCTGTTTATAAGTCCCAACTTTCTGACCCACTGTTTCCCCTCAAAAGGGCAATATACATCGGTAAGTCATTATGGGGGGATCTGAATACGGAACTACAACCATGAACACAGGTTGAGTTTTTGCAGACCCTGCGACAAGCAGTGCAGACCTTTTACCTCAAAACTAGGTCTGTATCAAAGAATTGCAATGAATGCAAAATTATCCATTATATGAATCCAGCATGTGGTCATCTCCATCTGAGGAATGGCTTTTGAGTTTACACCAACTTGTTCTGATCGGTACTGTATAAAATACAAAGAAATCAGGCATGCAGAACTTGTGCAAAGCACGTGACATGAGCTCTGACTTAACACTTATTACTGCTAGAGTACGCTTGACACTGAGTGTGACACAATGTGTCTTTCCAACCCCAGTAATTTCTTTGATGTCGGCTTTTATTATTGCTACTGTTATAAAAGTTGTTGTATCCATTGTATGTGTTGGTGCTTACATGCTTTTAGTTCATTAACTTGAGATCAAAGAAAGACTATCTGTTTTAATTTGGTTTCTATACGAACTTCAATGTTCCTGCTTGTTGTCTCAATTGCAAGGAAATGGCTACTTTTCAGTGATAAACATCCAAATTTTCTCCCGACAGGGCACTGGGTATGTGCTTCCCAAATACGGCCACATTCCCCCAACCCCTAGCGGAAATCCTGCATATGTTATGCCAAATTATATAACAGCGTTGTCCCTGACAAAGATTCAATGCTCATAATTATAAAATTATATATATACTGAGAAAGTGAATCAAAACTCAATTTAAAATATGACTATCTGAACAATGTAGGGCAATACATAGAACATGCTGATCACTGGTCTAACATGTGGATTGTTGGGTCTGTTCCCACAACCTAAAAAATAAATTATATGGTCTGGCTGGTTCAAGAGGAGAAAGGGAAATCCTAAACACACCCTACAATGAAGACCCACTAGCCATGTCTCTGCTCTGGATTCAAACCTATTATTCATAGATCAAAAATAAAAATAACCAGACTCCTGCACTGGAAACAAATTGCCTGAAAAGCAATTACTGTACTGACTTACTTATTAACGACTCCTCGAAACGGGGTGGCTTCCCAGTTAAACAGAGGATTATGTGGCTAAAACACATATAATCAAAAACTGGTTTGGAATGGTAACTTTAATACTCTTGAGTGCCTAATAGTCATACCTGTATGTATATTTTTTTCCTGATGTAATTCGCAACTACAAACCTTATTATACCCCCAGCAACGAAGTTGTGGGGGGGGGTATACTGGAATCAGCTTGTCCGTCGTCCATCCGTCCGTCGTCTGTCTGTCGGGGCATCCATCCGTCCGTCGACACAAATTAGTCCGGAGTTTTTCTCAGTTGTTTTTTTTATCATTTTCCATGAAACTTGGCACAGACATCAACCACCATGGGAACATGTGCACCTGCGATAATTATGACGTCTGTCAGACTTTTTGGTGGAGTTATCCCCCAAATTTTTTACTTTTTCGGAACATATATTATTTTGTTCGAGCTTTTATTCCTACATTTTGAGGTAAATTTTGGTTACACTTGGCACTGATTTTAGTACCATGGGAACCTGTGCACCTGTGATTATGACGTCTGTTTGACTTTTTTTGGTGGAGTTATCCCCAGTGTCTATCTCTAACATTTACACGAAACTATGTATAGCAAATATCTAGTACTTATATATAGATATACCGGTACACACCCTGTACATGTAATATTGTTCTGACCTGTACTGTTATTAATTTTAATATTTACCGTCCTGTACTATTATTCCGACCTGTAATACTAATACGAGTAGGCACTCTAGAGTACAGTACAATTGTGGCTCCAGAAAATTATACATGTAATAGAAATGAAATTTGCAGTTAGCCCCAGTGTATCTGCAGTTAAGGAATATAACCAGGGTTTCTTTATTTAATGTTGGTGCCACAGCAGTCACGGAATAGATAACTGTGTGTTATAGTTATAGTTTGACCGCAGTTAAAAATGCATAATAACCCCAATTTATACTGGGTCAATCACTTCGGGCAGTACAGTAATTTGGGTGCAAAACTAAGCAGACATATTAACACATGCCAATAAATTATTTTATAGGTAACAGATAGAGACACTGTTGGCGGACCAATAAGGTTTAGGATACCAGCCAATAATCAAAATGGAGCACTGTGGCAGGTGGCCGGTACTGAGTTGAGGGCTATTAGCACTATAAGATATGACGACACACCTGGCAAAGAGGGAAAGTGAGTTTAGCACCTTATAATTATTATACCCCAACCCCTGTAGGATGTTCCAGGCATATAGCCGAGGGCTTCGTTGGAACATATCACCTTGTATTATAAACTCAGGTGTTACTTATCTGATTTTGTTATCCTTTGGCATAGTGATAGCATAGGTTGGGGGAAAGGGTACCCACATACTACAGGTTTTGTTCATTAATTTTTACCAGAGTTACGACCCTTGTTTGAATTGGAAATTTGTTAATTTTATATCTATACGAACGTTTCAGCTTGTAACTCTGGTATTAATTATCAGATTTCTTTGTTCTTTGGCATGATGATAGCACTGCTTGGGTGGAATGGATACCGACATAATACAGGTTTTGTCCATTTATTTTTACAAGAGTTCTGGCCCTTGTTTGACTTTGAAATTAGTGAATTTTGTGTCCGAAAGAACATTTCAGCTTGTAACTTGGGCAAGGATCTTCTGATTCAGTTGTACAAAATCACGGGAAAGGATACCGACTTACTAAAGGTTTCGTCCATTTATATTACTTGTTATGGCCCTTGTTTGACTTGAAAAATGCTAATTAATTAGTTTTATTGTTTGTTTCAGATTTGTTTTCCCTGTTGAAGCTTATGACGACAAATATACTGCAACTGCTACATGTACTATTCATGTCAGGGTATGTGCATAAATTGTACTGCCACATATACTATTCATGTCAGAAATGTCATGCAGATATCATACTCCTACATGAGCTATTCATGCCAGGGTGTGTGTATAAATCATACTGCTATATGTACTATTCATGTCAGGGTATGTGTGTAAATTATGTTGCTATATGTACTATTCATGTCAGGGTATATATATCTGTTGTCAATAACGATATTCCTGTCAATATAATATTCTTGATGAACTATTTACATGGTTATATCTACAGTAGGCTATTATGATGATAAAATGTTGAAATTTACTTGATCACGACTATCCACAAAGGTGTTTCATTGTAAGCAGTATCTAACTTTTTTTTCTCAATTTTTCTTCTATACTAATAAGATTGAAGCTAATTATATTGGAAGGACAATGACTTGTTGCATCGTCTCCTTTTTCTCTATTTACTTTATAAATTTACCACAGAGAAACTGCTTGAATTATTTTATTGAACAAATGATTTAGTTCTTCAATTTTTTTTTTAACAAACAAGGGGAATTGTAGAATTATAAATCCTTTAACAATTTAATAAATGTCCATTGCTAAATGTGATTGCTGGGGATAAATTTGTTTACTAACTTCAAATTTAGGTGTATTGAGGACATAGACCACTAGCTACAACACCAACTTTTTATAGAATAAGATTTTACCTTACTTTTGGTTTTCTGAACTTAAAATTAGTTTTGCAATACATAAGACATATAAGTAGGCCAAATGCCAAATATTTTCATTGCACATTTAATGCGAAAGTTTTCATTTAAAATACATTTGCGGTTACCGATGGCTTTAGCAAATTAACAATCAGATAATCGTGATATTGTTTTAATTGCAGGAGACCAATAATAACGCTCCAAAGTTCGATTTGACTAAGTACGAGGAGACAATTGACGAGACAACACCAGGATGTGAGTTATTTTAACTCTTTCACTTTTCAATGGATTATCCCACCCAGTTTAAAAAGTGTTTTGAATGATCAAGATTTGAGTAAATGTGAAATAACTCAAAAAATTATATTTGATTCGAAATGACAGCATTATAACATTCAATATAAGGCATTGGCCTTCACCCTTTCTTGACAAACTGATTTGTGTAATGGTATATTAATCATCTGGAGTGATTTGTGGAATGGTATATTATTCATCTGGAGAGATGTTCATGACATTGAAGTAGACGATAGATAATAAAAGTGCAGATGGATTCTCATTAATTGGAGAAATGTTTGGATAATAAGTTCAACAATCAACCTATGTTAATTGAACATTATCTAAAGGAACTACTCATCCATGAGTATTTAACTACTCATCCATGAGTATTTATTAAAGAAAAATGGTTAAACAGTGTTATAGTCATGGTTGAACAGAATGGAGATGACCATACATGTATCATTTATAATGATGAACACAGGGTTTAGCGCAAAATGTCCGATAAACTATAGTGTTATCCCACCTACTCTCGTATTTTTAATTCACATGATTGGTCTGTCATCTTGTTCTGTTCTGATATTTGTCACAGCCCAGTTTGTGATGTAAATAAAAAACTAACTTCGTTCTCATCCGATTCCAATGGCAATGATCATTTAACTCATGATGTTTCTTATATCCACCTGTTAGAAAACAAATTGCTAATTCCGATAATGTTGCTGAACTTGCAATAATTATGGTTTGATTCAATGTTAAATCTTGCCCCATATTCGAGGTTTGAGTCTGAAGCATGCATTGTAGTGGTATATTCTTCATTTCCTTGGATATTGACATAAATAGAAGCAGATAACATGGGCATAGAAACATCCATGGATTCCCATTGATTCATTTGTAGGGACATTTAGTAACCAGGGCCCAAGCTAGGGGTTGAAAATAGGGAGAAGTGGGGGAGACTTAAGAAAAACATAAGAACCACTTATTAATTTTCAAATATCGCTTTATTTATAACATCACTAAAAAGATAAAATATAAAATAAAACTACAAATTTTTAACTTTATCTGAAGAAATTAGCCTATTTGTTATTATAAATTTCAAATTTTTTGGAAATGTTTTGTGTAAATATCGTTTAAGCAAGACAATTAGCAAGTTACACTAGTAGTTAAATGTTTAACTTAAATGGAAGTAGTATTCTAATACAATATTGTAGTATTATTTCCAAGAACTTGGAAGATACGTTTGTACAGTCTGAATCATGATGCATGTAACTTTCACTTTGTAACTTACAATGTAAGTTTAATTTGGTCACTGCTGTGATGTGGGTGTCCGCTAAAATAAACAATAAGGATTAACTAACAAAGGAGTTGCAAAAGCTTTTAGTTTTATTTCTAAAGCTTTTATTAATTAATGGCCTCCTTTAATTAATGCCAACGTCAATTGTTTAATCCGATTAAAACAATAAACTTGACAAGTGTAGTGTAACTACTCAAAATTAAAACAAACCCATTCCCCAAAAAAAAACAACAAAAAATTTGCACTGTCTCAAAAATTAAACCATTGGTGCTCGAATTTACAACTGAGTAAAAAATAGTACGACTCCTGAGTTTATAGTGAATCACAGGGACAACCCGATGGATATGTTGATGAGTTACATACATTATGGAAGTCTGGACTGAATATAGACAATTAGACCTGATTTTATATGGCTATTTATTATGTCATCTCTTGCGATTAGCCAATCAGCATCGATAAATAGTGATGGTATATGAACACATATTAGGTCAGTGACCCCATATGAAATCAATATTAGGTGCTTATCCACCATCGTGTTTTTTCAGAAAACTCTGTCTCTGCAGGGATATTTTTTGTGTATTTTGGCAACAGTTTGTAACATCCGAGTAATTTCAGATTCATCATCATTCAGTTCTAATCAGCAGTGAGTGAACAGAGATTAAATAATATTCACACTCAGCTGTTGTGTTAGTATATTATAGATTTAAGAGATGATGTGGGATTACGTAAGCGAGCATGAATACATGACCATGTTTGGTCATCCCTCATTTTATTAATGAATTGTTGGATGAGTTGACTTCATTATTTGTCAAAACTCTTTATTACAAAGGACCTGTTTGTTTATGGCCTCCAATAAGAAGCACAATGCACTATCTCTATGCGCATTTCTGTCAGATGTATTTGTTGAGGCGAGTCCATTTTATTGGTAATTCCGTAATTTGTACTTTAGGTTTCACACATATTCAGTTTTATCTCCGTCAAAGATACCTTGCCCACCAATCTATATGGTATATTCCTATTCTCAGTAGAATGGGTTAACAACCCACAGTTGAAAACCGAAAAAAATTATATGGTACGTTTATTCATGGTCCATGGTAATACCAATAGATGGCCTATTATCTTCCATGGACCACGTGATCTCTATTTTGGTATTTGCCAGGTCATTCTTCCTTTCTACTGCATAGAGATAAGTTGACATTTTATTTAAGCAACAATATTCCATTTGATTATTATTGTTTTTTTTGTGTTGACACAATGAACTCGCATATTTAAAGCGTTTTATCTTATTGTATCGTGGAAAAAAGTTCCGCTTTGTTGAGCAAATACTCTTTTTCCATATTTAAAAAAAAAGCCGACAAATGGCATTTATCAACATTTTTTCTCCAACGAAAAAAATTAGATGGCCATTTGGATAACAACTAAAGACGCACATCGCTTTTTGTGGCAATAAATCTATTGCATAATAGTGCAACTTATTATGTTGTAAGTACCCGCCACCATGTGCTAATGGGCTGACGAAATAACATTAGCATGAAATTAGGAGACTTAATTCCAAAATGACTCGGCATTTCGTTAAAATAATTAAGTCACTATAACGGTTCTCGTCTTGAGTAAAATTGATGAGAGCAATATTTAGCTTTTGTAATAATAATAATACACAAATATAAATTGCACTTGTTAAACTCGATCAACTCGATAAAATATTGTGTTAACTGATGATATTTGCAAAGTTGCAAAACATTAAAGTTTAAACAATTGTTTACTTGCCTAGCTTATGACCATAGCCAATGCCAATGGTCTTATAAAAATAACACAAATTACATATATAGTGTATCAGATTTTTAGCACCCGAAAAACATAAATGACAGGAGCTGACAAGTGCAATCAGTTTCAATCCTGTCTTTGGACAAGGACTGCTATGCCGTTTTAGTCCATGTACATCTCCTTGCCCGTAGCTGCCCTTGAAGCTGCTCCCCTCATTTTGAGGTGAGGTTTCTGCTTCTGAGTTAAGGACTCTAGAGAATAGTGTTCCCCTCTCTGGCTTAGCAGCTCGGGGCTATAGTTATAATAAACAAGGATCAGGAGGGGCACCCCATAACACCTGAGCCACAACATTGGTAGCTACTAGTCAACATCCCAGGGTCAGCACGGCTGGGGGTCCTCCCTGTCCATATTTTAATCCCTGTATGCCTTCTGTCCCTGCTGGGTTAGGGCTGGGGCTGCAATTCCCAAGCATGCTTCCTCCTTTTTAGCTCACCTGAGACGAAGTCTCCGTGGAGCTATAGTCATCACTCCTCGTCCGTCCGTGCGTCCGTCTGGCCGTCTGTCCGTCCGTCAACTTTTTTAAAAACATCTTCTCCTCTGAAACCATCATACCGAATTGGTTCATATTTGGTGTGGATGTTCCCTAGGTGACTCTCATTCAGATTTGTTCAAATGAGGTCACTGGGTCAAATAGTTGTGAAACCAGGGTCATAACTCTATTCCTCCACAGTAATTCTTACAACGACTTCTTGCCCATAACCATTGTGCCGATTTAGCTAATATTTGGTATGGAGGGTCCTTGGGTGACTGGTGTTCAGATTTGTTCAAATGAGGTCACCCGGTCAATTAGTTGAGAAACCAGGGCCATAACTCATAGTAATTCTTACAATGACTTCTTCTAAAAAAATATTTGGCCGATTTAGCTTATATTTTGTACAGAGAGACCTTGGGTGACTGGGGTTCAGATTTGTTCAAATTGGGTCACTGGGTCAATTAGGGGCAGAGCCAGGGACATAACTCTAAAAACCAAAAAATAACATTTTTGCATTTTGATCATATTTGGTGTGGATGTTCCCTAGGTGACTGTCATTCAGATTTGTTCAAATGAGGTCACTGTGTCAAACAGTTGCGAACCAGGGCCATAACTATATTCCTCCTTGGTAATTCTTATAACGACTTCTTGTCAAGAACCATTATGCCGATTTAGTTTATATTTGGTATGTGGGGTCATTGAATGACTGGGGTTCAGATTTGTTCAAATGGGGTCACTGGGTCAAATAGGGGTGGAGCCAGGGCCATAATTCCCCAAAAAATAATAAAAAATTCAGGAACTCCTTGATCAATTTAACATACAAATTTTTTTTATCACCCCCCCCCCCCCACATGACCCAGAACCCCACCCTGCCCCCAACCAACAGCATTCCACCCTATCTCACCTCCTAACTCACAGGTAAATAAAGTATTCTGTAGCTATAGGCAGAGTCCCCAGGGAGTGTATTCATGTCATTCATAATTTAAATGAGATTAATGGTGTTATCAATGAAGCACCCTTGTTGTTTACATTATCACTCAGTGGTCATTAAAATCAGATTAATTTCATTTTCTCCAAGAGTGTCTGGCATTTTTAGAATGAGGTTCCCAGAGGGTGAATTCATGTTGCTCCACACAGCAGGCTAGCATAACCAAATACACCCTCTGAGAACCTTATTCTGCTTAGGCCTCATCTTCTGGGAAGTATCTAGAGTCTCAAGATCTCATTCTGCTTAGGCCTCATCTTCTGGGAAGTATAGATCTATAGTATCAAATTTACATTGTTGTTAGTTAAATTTCCCTTCTAGGAAGTTTCTGTATCCCTTAATTTGCAGAAGATAAAATTCATGATTGAGGTGCCCAATGGGTGAACATCACCAATTTCAACTGGGGAACTTCAATCTTATTCTAGGTCTTCCATAGCAGTTGAGGGCCTTATCAGAATGAGGTCCCCAGAGGGTGAATTTAGTGATACTAGCCCGCTGTGCAGGATAGCGTCACTAAATTCACCCTCTGGGAACCTCATTCTGCAAATAACAGACAGACTATCTCAAGGCTTGATTGTATAATACAGTGTGTTGCTTGAGGCCAGACATGCACAATGTAGGAACAGACATGCTTTTAGTGATACTATCCCACACAGTGGGCTAGCATCACCAAATTCACCATTTGGAGACCTCATTCTGCTTAGGCCTCATCTTCTGGGAAGTATCTATAGTATCAAATTTACATAGTTGTTAGTTAAATTTCCCTTCTAGGAAGTTTCTATATCTCCTAATTTGCAGAAGATAAAATTCATAATTGAGGGGCCCAATGGGTGAACATCACCAACTTCAACTGGGGAAATTCAATTTTATTCTAGGTCTTCCATAGCAGTTGAGGGCCTTATCAGAATGAGGTCCCCAGAGGGTGAATTTAGCGTCACTAAATTCACCCTCTGGGGACCTCATTCTGCAAATGACAGACACACTATCACACTATTTCAAGGCTTGTTGTATAATACATTGTGTTGCTTGAGGCCATGCAGGCATGCATAATGTAGGAACAGACACGCTTTTTGTGATGCTATCCCGCACAGCAGGCTAGCATCACCAAATTCACCCTCTGGCGACCTCATTCTGCTTAGGCCTCATCTTCTGGGAAGTATCTATAGTATCAAATTTACATTGTTGTTAGTTAAATTTCCCTTCTAGGAAGTTTCTATATCCCCTAATTTGCAGAAGATAAAATTCATAAATGAGGTGCCCAATGGGTGAATATCACCAACTTCAACTGGGGAACATTTCAACATTTTTTGGCATTGACTTGCCACGTTGTCGGGGGACACTTTGGTCGGCTGACCTTTTTTATTTTATATCTCAGTTTTAAACAGAACATTTCATGAATGCATTATGAACAGACAACCCATCCCCATTTGCCCCGTCATTCGATCCCGTGGTCCCACCATCACTATTGTAGTCGGCCACCGAAAAAAAAAAATTCGCTATTCTCATTGCCATGACGTACATCTGACAGACACGTTTTGATATAGGTGTTCTCAATTGCTAATTAAGAAATAAATGTAGTGGGTGTGTGTTATTGGGGAACATGGCGATGCGGTCCTTGGGGCACATTGTGTGAACTGCTTCACGGTTCTAATAAAATGTGCCCCCAACGACCACAGTGCCATATCCACCAATTTATTCATTTCTTATAAATAGCTTTTTGGATGCACAGTAAATTTATCCTTGATCAGCCAGTTGGGATGACCACTGAGTTTAATGACACGATTGCCACTATTTAACAGTTAAATTTAAATCATTGTTGTCCCCCGAAAAAATTATTTTTGGGGGACTATTGTAATCAGCCCCGTCCGTCCATCCGTGCATGCATCCGTGTGTCCCGTCTGTCCGTCCCATCCGTCCGGAGTTATAACTCCAGTAATGATCATCCGATTTGATTGAAACTTGGTATGTAGGTGTCTCAACCAAGAACACAGGTGCTCTGCAATTCTGGGTTTGATCCGATGTTCTTTTATGGAGTTATTTCCCTTTTTTTTCACTTAGAAAATTTCTCACTTTTTCGGTTTCCGGATGATATCTCAAGTTTGGATCCTTTAATTGCAATTACTGTTTTTATGTGGATCAGTCATATCAAGATACAGGTTGAGTTCGAATTTGAGTTTGATCCGATGATTTTTCCTAGAGTTATGGAGCTTTTCTTCTTTTTTCTTTGGTTTCCGGATGATAACTCAAGTTTGGACTGTTCAATTGGAAATTCTGTTTTTTTGTGGGTCTTTCATATCAAAATACAGGTCAAGTTCGAATTTGAGTTTGATCCAATGATTTTTCCCAGTGTTATGGGCCTTTCGACACGTTTTGATATAGGTGTTCTCAATTGCTAATTAAGAAATAAATGTAGTGGGTGTGTGTTATTGGGGGACATGGCGATGCGGTCCTTGGGGCACATTGTGTGAACTGCTTCACGGTTCTAACAAAATGTGCCCCCAACGACCACAGTGCCATATCCACCAATTTATTCATTTCTTATAAATAGCTTTTTGGTGATTTATTTCCATAAAATAATCTGAATGTATTCTTATTTATTTTCACAAAATGTGCTGAGAATTTGAGACGGGCACATGCAGCACATTAGTCAGCCCAGTATCAGATTACCAAGAAATTACCAACAATAACGTGATCGATATAAATAACTGGCTTTATATGCAATTCGTCTGGACTTTGAAAAGCATGCCCAATTATTCTGCTGTCCACTTTTAGTGATTAGGTCTGATTAGGTCAACAATTTGTGATGTTGTGCTTGTGTATGGTCTGTGTTATTGGGGTATGAAACAGGTGACCCAATTGGCAGTTGACAAATCACCGAACAGGATTTTAATAGTGTAACACAGACAGGTTATGTAAATATAAGATTATGAATATCTATTTTAATGTTCAGAATACCCTGAAACGAGCACACGAGTATAATAAATATTATGTAGATGTCAGATATGGAACTCTAGTGCTCCTTTGAATAGAACTTAAGACCTCGCTTTCCAAGATGTTGGACATAATGGCGAACATGCAGAAGTAGTCCAATCTTGGTAATTTTCACTAAATTTCATCAGATCGATCCAATTTATATGGAAAAAATTTGTGTATGTGAACCATACATCATATTCAGTCCATATCCAACAACGAGGAATAAAATGGTCCATACCGGATTTTCACCCCCCCCCCCCTCGAGTGGTACCCCCGGAGGTAGGGGTGGGGGTGTTTCTAGAGGGTATGTGGGGTGGGCCACCCACCATGAGCACCCACCCATGCCATCAAATTGACTGAAAGAGACATTTTTGCGAATAAGAAATATGGAATAAGTTCCAAAACAAAAGTCATGTTCGTACTGATGTTTGTGTTCAGATGAGAGCGGGGGGTGGTCTTCATGCGTCTTGTCTAAAATAGACTTGACTGGACCAATTGTTATGTTGTTTTTCCGCTAAGGCAAGTCCTTCAACTGAACTATTTGGATTATATCTCCGGCCTTGTGTCAATCAGGAGGGTTAAAATTTATTGCCTACTCCAGTCAATCAGCACTCGAATTAGCCATGCATGAATGTACCCAGTGTAACTCCCGCATTCTAACAATTCATCTAGTCAGTTTTATTTCCCTCCTCAGGACGTGGTTAACTAAAGGGAGTATATTTCTGAATTGCGAGTTTATCAACTCAATATTTATTGTTGATAACAAACTTGCAATTTATCCATTGCTTACCCGGTCCTTCAATATTTCTTACATACGCACAGAAACTTTTCGTTTCATAGTATTTGCAAATTAATTTGTTAAAAATCCATGTTTTTTTATCAACACAATGTTGTCTCGAAATTCCGTGATCGGAATCACTTTGAAAAATTTGACATAGCTGGCCATTTTGACAATGACTACAGAAGCACATAGTTTACTTGTGGCAAAAATGTATTGCATTATTCGGACGCCATGTGGTACGGAATGCGAAGTCTCCTAATTTCGTGCTACACATGTTCTATTCAGTCAACTCATCGCTATGTTGATATTATGTATACTGCCAAAGCATACATGAAACAGCTCTGCTAGTTCGCAGAAAGTTGCCCAGGACAGAAATGTCTCCTTTGGCAATAATTTACATGACTAAATAAAAAAGATATGTCCTTGTTATCCGATGAAATTTATTTTGCCTGAACGAATTGTAATGTTGAAGTTGAGCAACCGGAACTCAACTGACATTTGGGAAATGATTATCATAGGGCTTATTAAAGGACATTATTGTACATATTCAACATGTCGTTATCATTAATTGTGCTTTAACGATTAATACTGCGAATCTAAGTTAGCCAGAATGTATGAACATGAGGGCTTGTATTTGGATACTGCCTCATTTCTTGCGATTTCATATCCGATAACTTATTGTATCATCAGCACAAAAAGTTATTAACAAGGAGATTCTGTTCATTATAACATATATAGTATTATATAACCTCTGTTCAAATAATGCTGTGTCACTACAATAAATAGTGTCTCATTCTTTACATGCATGACTGACAGAGTCAGGTTACTACGAATCGGACGACTGGTTTGATTGGGGCCTAGGATAATCTGATACACAAGATATCGCGACAACGGATTTTCATTTCAAGTTCCCATTATCGAAATGAAATCTCCATCAAATCATAATCTGTCATTATTTCGGTGACGCTTGTCTGTTTCTTTGCAATCACTCAATGTATCTTGCTGAATGGGCTTACCAAGACTGCAAAGATATGAAAGCGTAGTAACCTGACCCTTCAGCTACTATTTGCTTAACTATCCAATGATAATTCCGTCCGTGGTAAGAAATCTTTGGAGACATCTTGCATGAGAGCCCACTGGCCTACTTGTGACAAGTAACCATATCCAATCTGAACATGGTACCAAAAGGCATGCTGTGTCTTCAATGCGAGCACCTTGTTCCTGCGGGGCATGGTCAAAATGTTGAAACAATATATTGGCTAGCCATGCAGTGTCTCAATAAATTTCAAGTAAATCAATGTTTATACTTATTCTCATCGGGCAGATGATTTCACATTTACAAGGTCCACAGGTTCGCAATTAAAATTGTTTATCTTTGTGATGTACCGCATGTGATCAATGTAACCAAATAGACAACATCTGACCTCTTATCCTCAGGCATTAGTGTTTGTCGATATATTCAAATTATATTGGTCCAAAATAAGGAAATATTATATCAGTGCCTCATCGCCACAATACCGTACAAACGTAATATGCATACAAAATGGTGAGCATGCAACATGTATGGCCAGCCATAGTAGTTCCATACCAATGGTATCAGTGCCTCAAAGGCACAATATTGTGAGAACTGACTATGCATCAATGTGGCGACTAGTTTTCACAACGATACCGCCATACTTCTGTGCTTTTAATCCTTGAATAGTAAAGGTGAACTAGTACACATATATATTGTCACGTGCCCCAGATGCACTGCCAGTAGCCTTTCCAACAGAGTCCATCACTTTACCTTTTATTTCCACATAGGACAAATAGTCTTCACTCACATATAAAGCACAGTTACATGAAATGCATTTATGTTGTTCAAGGCCGCTACCAATATATTTTCCAACAAAGTCCAAAACATGGCTCTTTTCCTTCTATTGTCTCATATCCTATTGATTATCTCGCAAATAACAGAAAGGACTGCATTTGTATTATCACACGTATAAAGTGCAGTTACTTGAAAAGCATTTATATTATGCACGACCACTATCAATTTCCAAAGAGTCCAAAACATGGCTCTTCTACTTCTATTGCTACATATCCATATGATTATCTGGCAAATAGAATACCTAAAAGAATAACACAAATGAAAGCATTTGTATCATCTTGCATATAAAGCACCATTCCATGAAAAGCATTTATATTGCGCACAACCACTGCCAATTTCCAAAAGTGTTCACAACATGGCTCTTCTCCATATATTGCCATGTATCCAAACGATTATCTGGCAAATACATACAAGAATAACAGTCCCTTGTCCTGATATGGCAGTCAGTACCAATGGCTGGCAGGGTGCTGACATTGATTCAGCCAACCATACTTCTGACTCTTTCCCACAGTGCAGCGTCTGACCCCATTATGACAATGGGTCGACCCCTGGAATCGTACACCCTCTAGATACATCCAGACCTAATCCTCCAATGCCCACTGTCGGCAGACTTTCCGAAAGGGTATAAAACATTCTACTCGCCGTAAGCAAGAACATCGCTACATTCATGCACATGTGAAATCGGAACTCATCATCCTCTTAGACATGAGAAAAGACAGTATCTTACCTGCGGTTCAAATTATAGCAGTAAGATCACGTGGCCAAATAACTAAAGGAATTTTGCCTTATTTACCTTGTTTTACAATAACTAACCAAATATTTTGTATATTACCCTTGCTTGCTAATAACGAACAAAATGTCTTGTCTTGCTTGTAGTCGTACAAGATTCGACTGATGGCCACACACAATAACTGCTGTATTGTCATAGTTGGTTGAGGGCCCATAGGTCCATGATTAAACAATTTGAGCATACTGTACCAGTCTTCACCTCGGGTAGGACCAGTTAGCCCTCCTGGTCTTGCTTCAGCAGACAGTAGCAGGCAGGGTGCTGCTATCGTTGATTCGGGAAACCAATCTTCAAGGGCGGAAGTTCTACCACCTGAGCCTTTGGCGGCTGTTCTGGGTGGGGAAGACTCGTTGTCCCGTGGCGCAAATAGCGCACTAGCCAACTGGCCTTCTGACTCTTCTCCAATGTGCAATGGCCCACTCCATTACGAGAGTGGGTCTTACTGTCCCCCTGGAAACATCATCCCTCGTGATACGTCCAGGCCTGCTCCTCCGCCGTCATGGGATCCTAGTGGTATGTCATCAACATTTATGCCAGCTTGGTCAGGACCACCTGCATTTGGGGGATTTGGTTGTGGAGCTTACTCTGGTCAAATGGATCTTTCCAACTTTTACCCTCCGTCCCCTTCTGGCCTTGTGGCGCATATTCTCATATTCGCATATTCTCCCTGGGCACCTAATTGCGCACCAGGATCTCCGGGAGGGGGGAAATTGGGCAGGAAATAGCACCCTAAATCCAAATGCTAGAGCATTTGTTCCTAGTTCAAGCCATTCCCTGAGTGGGCCTCCCTCTAATACCATATCTCAACTTGATGCAGGCTGTTCTGTTGCTAGCGTCGATCCTGACATGGTTTCTATGCGTCTCATGGCGTCTCATGGCTTTGACAATGATGAGCAAGAATCTCTGGCCCCACTGTCTGTCGAGGATTCTGTCATTCCTAGGGAACTTTTTTGTGAATGAAAATGACACAGGTTGATCTCTTGTACAAACTTCATCAAAGGATACGTGTCAAATCTTGTTTAAATTGAATTACAAAAAATCTGTACAAACCGTACCAGTCTTTACCTCGGGCATGCTACAGCAGTCAGTACCAGTGGCAGGCAGGGTGCTGACGTCGCTGATTCGGGAAATCAATCTTCAAGGGCGAAAGCCCCAGCACCTGCGCCTTTGGAGGCTGTTCTGGGTGGGGAAGACTCGCTGTCATGTACCGTCAATATAGCGCTATGCTCATTTTGCTAAATTTAACAATTTTGAAAGGTATATATACAGGCATCAATCTCATCATGTGAAAACGAGAAGAGGATGATGAGAAGAAAGAACAGCAGGAGAAGAAGTATCTACTTGCACGGTTTCTCGCTAACACGAATGGTATGGCACTACCTGGGATGTTTCTTCCAAAATACAAAGGGGGGGAGGTCCAAGTTTGAGCAATGCTGAAATCTGAAATTATGAACTCTTTCACATAACACATCATAGCTTATTCACGACTAAATCACATTTACATGAAATCTGTTTTGGAAGAGTACATTCCCATCAAATTCGGATATTAACTTTATTGCTTGTGCCGCTTCCTGGGCTTGCATTCAAATCCAAATAGTTCAGTTGAAGGGCTTGCCTTAGCGGAAAAAAATTATTTAAAAAAATTATAATAAAGGCTGAAACTGAACTGTCATAGATCCCTCCCATGTGTCATTCCCAACCCCTCGACTCGTAAATCTCATGATTGAGTCGGAAATAAAACTGACTAGATAGAATTGTTAGAATGCGGGAGTTACACTGGGTGCATTCATGCGTGGCTAATCCGAGCGCTGATTGACCAGAGCAGGCAATAAACGGCAATAAATTTTAACCCTCCTGTTTGACACAAGGTCGGAGATATAATCCAAATAGTTCAGTTTTGGGCTTCCCTTTAAAAGGAAAAATTAATTATAATTTAAAAAAAATTATTTTTCATACACAACACACTTTATTTAAAAACGGTCAAATTTCAGTAACTGAGGTCCTGACTGTTAGAGCTACAGATTTGGACCCTCCTGGTACTCCTGCAGGAACACTTGACAAATACATCATTCTCGATGGATCCCAGGGTAAATTTGTCATCAATGGAAGTACGGGTGTCATCAGCACAGCCGGTGATGCAGTATTCAATCACGACGAACAGAAACTTTACACCATGATGGTAAGTATCATTCTACCCTTTCATTACTAAATGGATTGTCTGATCCAATTATAAAATTGTAGGCCAACATTGGAATATTTTATATATATACTAGCTGAAACAGGCTCCCTGTTGGAGGCTTTATTCAGAGTCGGAGGGGCCACTGGCCCCTGTGTGCACTTCATGCATATTATGACCTTATATAGAAATTGGTAAATTGAAAAAAATAAAACTTGTTTGCTTCGTGCACATTTTGATCATTTTAAGAGTTTGTTAAAAAAAAAAAAAAAAATTTTTTTTTTAAACCCTTTACCCAACAGCAATATGACTAATGTCATTACCTCCACCCAATACTGATGCCACCCCAGCCAACAGAACTTTCTGGTGACTTCAAAGTTATTGAAAAAAAGGTATTATTACTAAAGGTTATGGTGGCACTTGTTTTATGGGAGTACTTTTTTTTAAAGAGCGATTTTATAACAATAAATGTAATAAGCAAACTTTTATCAATTTGACTTTCAGTTTCAATTTCTCCATCGGCAAGCCACATCACAAAATTGGGTTATTTATTAATGTTTTAAGCAATGGCTAAGTTCGAAGCCATATTCTTTCTGCATCGAATTCTTCTATCATCTTTTCCTTCACTATGAATTCTTGCTCACATTTCGTAACTTAGCTTCCCTTGCTCTGTTCGATTTACTATTCAGCTGTTCATTATTGCTGCTATTTAGATTGTCAAATAAGTTCAATGGAAACACTCGAGAAATGGTCAATTGATACTAACACTAACTCTAATACAAATTTTTGTTAAATGTGCAATGACTGTCATTTATTTATTACCAAATGGGTAGTAGTTTAATATAGCCATGATAAATGACATTCCCCATTGTGTGCCCCACATGTATCAACACGTGTTCACAGGTACATATTTTAATGCACACATTTTGTGCACGTGGTCAGTGGGCATTTCTTGGTGGGAGTGTTTTTATTTAATCCATTTGGATTGAATCATGTGTCCATTCCTTTGTATTTTTCAATTATATTGTGGAGAATATAGTCAAGATTATGTCAATGCACTTTAAATACATAATTTATTTGGTATTAAAGCAATCCCCGTGTCCACAACATTGGGTTGAATTGGCGTGATGTTGGGACATATAACTCATTCTTCTACAATGCGTGAAGAGAAAATTTAAATTTTTTGTTGATCTTTCCTATCAAAACTTTATTGAATTGTCATAATCGTTTAATCAATGTATTTGAATTAAAACATTTTTCATATGGTCTTGTGATGAATGAGGGGAAAAAATCAAATTTGCAAACAGTTTTATTTGAGAACATATATAGGGCCTATAGAGTTAGAACAGCATGGTATCCTTAGAAACACCAACAGCGCAGGCGTCTTGAAGTTGAACTGTCTTTGCTTCGCTATTCAAATAATGATACTGATCATTGTAATTCAGGTGCATATTATCAACAGCTCAAAAACATTAACAAATCAAATAAATATTTTATTGGAAATAAAAGTAAAGTTTGTAATAAAAATTTGTAGAATAAAACTATATTAGATGACTGTACACAAATCACAATTGCAAAGTATATTGATTTAGTCAACTTGAAAAATAGCACCGCAACAACGCAGTTTTCATTTTATTACAATTATATTATGAACTGTCGATTATATTGCACAAAATCTAGCACAAAACCTCATAAAAACATAAACATTAATCATGTAATATCTATTTTATTGTTTACATTGAAAATAAAAGAAATTTGCAATATTTTTGTTGTTAACGGAAAAAAAACTGCAAATCTCCGGGCTCTCTGGGGCTTTCTGGACGTTACGTGGAAGGGCTCTCTGGGTCTTACTGGATGCTACGTGGCTAACGCTAAAGGGTTAAAAAAAATTTTTTTTAGATTGAGCTCCTTGCTCAAATTAACAGACATTCTTCGTTTTATTTTTATTTTTTATTTTTTTTTAATTAATTTTGTTTAAATCAAAATTTAGAAAAACTAACGTCGCTATATTAAACATGCACCAGGGTACACTGAGTCATCAGACCAAATTTGGTTGAAATCGGTCTAGGGGTCTGGGCAAATAATCTGAACAGACAGACAGATCCTACTCTTTTATATATATACTAGCAGGTTAGCCCGCCACTGGCGGCGTTGGTCCGAAACATGACATTTTTTTGGCTTTTCAATGAGTTAATTGTGCCTTTTTAACTCTTTCGTTGCCGAGCTAATTTTACACCTAAATTGCCGGAGAATTTATGAGAAAACTGATATTATTGTGGAAAAGTATGATACAATAATAGTCTTCTTCTTATGAAATAATGTTTCAAATATCAAGGACATGTATGTAGGTGATTAGCCAAAGAATTGCAGGTGAATATTTTGCCGAAGAATATTCACGACAATTAAGGGTCATAACTCCTTGTCACCCAAGGGAAATAACTCCAAATAATGATTTTTTGGCAATAATCCAATTGAAAAATGGCCCACAACCTGCTATATTCAATATTGGTTTTCTGAGACAGTATTCCAACGATGATGATCTGATAAATCTTTCTACTGTCTTTCTCATTTAAAAACTTGTAAGAATAAATTAGGGTCTAGTTCTGGTATAGCTGGACCATATGTGAGGAGCTACACAATGCAGGAGCCGATTTAGACTTTAGTTGCGACAGTTTACTACGAAAATAGCTAGGTTTTTTAATTGAGGAAAATGGCAATTTTGACTGTCAAAAAACAAAACAAAAATTGTGATATATAATAAAATCTCTAACTACAAGCTTATCATCATTGTGCTATAAATAAAATAACAAAAAGGACACATATGCATGTGGTCTAAACTGTCACTGAGGCACGCTGGGGCCTGTGGGAGTTTATAATCATGCCGTTTGTTTTAGTGAATTACGTTTTTACCTTGAAAATAGGTGATTCATTCAGCAAAAACGGCAATTTTGACTATTAAAAAAACTAATAAAACAATCTAAAGTACACATAATCTTTATTGTAATGTCAGGTTGTCATACTATCATGTTTAAATTAGTTAATGCATTGGTAAAATGCAGATCTTTCATATAAATAATTGTCTAAAAATTTTGTTTACAAACTTATTTCATTATTTTAATTTTCAAACGTCTTAAAAAGGATTAAAAATCAGATATATACTGCAGAATTTAATTAGAAACAATTAAAACAATAATTTTATGAAACTTGAAAAACTTTTTATTATTGTCATACAGTTGTGATCAAAATAATTACGGTTGCAATTATGGCCGATAATATCGGCCCTGGCAATTTACTGACCGGACATTTGGGCCGATAATATCGGCCCCTGGCAATCAAAGAGTTAATCAAGAGAAATTATGGTACCCGTCCCTAAAAGAGGTATGATTTAAGGTACAAACTGACCCGACGAAAATTTCCCCTGTTCCTAGGAACGACAGACATAAGAATCACACAACACGCATTTTTTAATGAGTTAATTCTGTCTTTTTAATCAAGAGGAATTATGATACCCGTCCCTAAAAGAGGTATGCTAACGATGTCGTTGGCATTCACGGCTTGGAGCAACACGCATTTTTTAATGAGTTAATTCTGTCTTTTTAATCAAGAGGAATTATGATACCCGTCCCTAAAAGAGGTATGCCAACGATGTCGTTGTTGTTGGCATTCACAGCTTGGGGGCCACCCGAAAATTCTCGCCCGAAGATTCTCACATTGCCGTAAAGAGAAAATTAGCATTGTGTGGATTTAGTAATATTTCCTCGCCAACAATGTCGTTGTTGTTGGCATTCACAGCTTGGGGTGATCCCCAAGCTGTTTGAGATGGTCAAAGGAGAAGGCAGTGGAAGTCCCGTCAGATTCGGGGACGTATCGCACTGCCTCGTATTTACTGAATTTCAGCAACCATATAAGCTGCGTGAGTTAGCACGATTTGAGGGTTGTAAGTTTAGGGAGCGTCTCAAAAGTCTTTGCGGAATTCCGAAAGTATTTTCCGAAAACAAATGACGTTATGAACACTTTGCGGAAAACTGTTTGCGGAAATTTTTCGGTAATTACGTTCCTTCGGAAAATAGCGCTAAGGTTTGCGAAAAAGAAGACGACGTTTGCGGATTTTTTTCGGAATACGTCCGACGTTTTCGGAATTTGCGGAAATAATTGCGGAATTCAACCCAACGTTATCGGAATTTTAGTTTCCTCTTTCGGAATTTGCGGAAATAATTGCGGAATTCACCCCAACGTTATCGGAATTTTAGTTTCCTCTTTCGGAATTTGCAGAAATAATTGCGGAATTCACCCTAACGTTATCGGAATTTGAATGCATGCGGACCTCGTTCCGGAAAATTTGCGGAATATATTCATGGGTGTCGGGCCGGTAAAATCGTAAACATCACCGCATACTAGAGTATATATAGGTCTATTGCTATTGGGTTCGTTTATTTATTAGGTTTACAGTGTTTATTAACTTAATAAAAACAATACAGCAATTAAAACACTTTTCCTTGACGAATCTTGGTATGGCTTCATCAAGCATTCATTGCCACAGCTATCTAGTCAAAACGTGTTTTAATTCACAAGCACGAATCATGTATATATATGGCATGCAGGGAGTGAGTACCGGTACCCTATATAAACCTCCTGACATGTACTCATATATATTTGACACGAGAGTGCGCAATTATCGCTACATGTATAACAAGTTCCATGACACTGGAAAAGTTCACGGCTGACCTAGTTAATTATAGCAATGATGTCAGTTTGACACTGTTTGCAATGTCAACACTGTCCTCCCCATTGAAGTCCGTGCAATGCGTGTAGGCCTAATGACTTCTTTCATTAATAGTCGCATTGCGATTGGTTAGACAACAAACAAACACCGACGTCAATCATAGTATTTCAGGTATTGTTCCCACCGGCCTCTATCTCAGTCTGAATGGAGTTACCACTGATTGGTTAAATCGAGCTATGCCCACGCAAAGTGCATGTCTTTTGTGGATTCCGTTTTCGTTAACTAACGACCAGAATATGCGATGAGGTGTGACTGCATGCATCCTTTATATTTCACTTAAATATATGATATATGTTGCCTATTGTGGACCCCCCCCCCCCCAACTTTTCGCAAGTAGGGGAACCTAATACAGTCGTAATAGTATATAATACTGCCAATTTTCGAATCTAGTTATCGCCATAGAATGACATATTTTTGTTATCTTCCGAAACACTTATTTGCATATTACATTTTAGATACATTAGGTCCCGGCTTTAATTCGGCTTTACTCCTAACAATTTAATAAAGAGCGTTCCGTAGTTTTTTCATGAATCCTGATGGATAGTAAAAATTAAAAGAGCGCAGGAATTTCGATACAAATCTCCAGTGCAAAGGTTATACGCGAAGCAGTCATATTTAACTGACAAGTGTACACGTGCATATGCCTATATGGGCTACTAGTTATAAGTAGCTGTAAATGAATGTTGTTTTCTTTAATACGGCTACACTTGATTTTTTTTAAATTGAAAAATAGACCCAACATTCTATTAATGTATCTTCAGCCAGATAAATACGTATTGTTCCCAATACTGCATTATTAAGTCACACCCAACTATATTTGCAGCTGTAACGTTTACTCAGGCGATTTGCATTGGAAGACATGTCCATTCAAATTAATCCGACCACTTTTTTTCTGGACATGTTGTGTGAATTCAACTGCGAAAATTAATGTGACCTTCAATTAATAATTCCGTCAGAAACGGCATGGGTAGAAATTAAGTACAAATCTCAGTATAAGCAGGTCATACACTGACACACTTGGGTAACTTTGACAAGACAATAAAGATTACCAATGTGGTCAGTTGATGACCTATATCATATTATTCATATATTTATATCATTAAGAGGTAAACCTATTATATGCCCATTTACAGTAGTAATCTTACAAACATTGCCACAAAAAAGTGAATAAAACCCCTGATTGGGAACTTGTTAATCGCCGTTATTTTTGCGCGCATCTGTATCTCTCAAATGCCAGGTGCACACGTCAGCACGAGGACTGTGTAGCAATGAACATGGTTTGCTACATCGTATACCGTTGTTTGAGTGAACATGATTGTATGTCACTTTCTCGGCGATATTCTCATTCAAGTTTAATCAAAAGTCCACTGGCACGATGCCCCGCGACTTTGTCTTTATAGTAACTATTGAAAAGATTTGAACACACATTCAAGAATGGTGGTCAACAATGCTCGATTTCACCAATTCCCATAATACACCGCGCGCTGGGTGCCGGGTTCCGGTTTACGCTGTACAAGCAGATTCGCATTTTGCAGGATTATAAAGTCAAATTTGAACGAGAGAATTACCTATATCCCCTGATGATAATAGAGCAGTTCACAATAATTTAGCTTTCCGCACTAGAAACCACAAACTGCCAAAAAGAACTCGGCGCTTGGACGAATAGGCCTACGGATTATTCGGACAGAATATGCACTCTCTGTAATCTCGAAATCGGCGATGAATACCACATGGTACTGAATTGTAGGGAACTTAGCAAACTAAGAATAAAATATCTGAAACCCGACTTCTATCAGAGACCAAACACTTATAATTAGCCGCTCTATTTAACTCCCTAAATCATATATATTGTATTTATGTATACAACTCTTCTGTAATGTCTATAATTGACGACCAGAATAAACTTAATTGAATTGAATAGCCAGGACAACTCTGTTAGCCGGGCCAACTTGGTCCATGTAACAGCATAGATGAAGGAAGGATTTTTAGTCTATGCTAACAGCGAGTCATTCCGGCTAGATATGGAACGTTACACGATTCGTTGTTACTTTCATGACTTCAGCCAATAGAATGTTCGCGTCATGTGAGTGACATCTAATGACCACCCACATTACGCTGTGACTCGGTGATTGACAGCTAGTTTTGTGCACGTCAACCGAGTTGTCCCGGTTGACCGAGTTGTCTCGACTCATTTAACAGCGCGACCGAGTTGTCCTAGCAGACCGAGTTGTCTTGGCAGACCGAGTTGACTCGGCTAGCCGAGTTGTCCCGGCTCATGTAACAAGCCCCTTTGGTTCATAAAATGTTCGCGAGCGAAACATACCTTACCACGCACAAATGCTCTTTATTTTTTATTGTGACGAAAATTCTGGCTGGCAGTAAATTCCAAAAGGAGGCCCACATGGACCGATGTAGTCAATGTAATTTCAAACCAAATAATTATAGTTTAAATTAGTGTAATTTAATTTAGTATACCGGTAGGACGTCGACTATATACTTATAAGATTATCACACCTTGTCGCCTGACGTAGCCTGACGTAGCAGATCGCCAACACACTGAATAGATCGTCTGGCTAAACAATGGGCTCAATCAAACCACATTTATAGTGCCCTCTTTGTGTTTTTCAACACATTCTAAAAACGGCAAGTACACTGTGACCGAAAGGCAAGTATACCGCGGGCGAACGGCAAGTATACCGCGGTCGAACGGCAAGTATACTGCGGCCGGACGGCAAGTATAGGCCTACATCGCGGCCGAACGGCAATTAAACCGCGGACCATTAACTGCAGTTAGCCGTTGTGGCCGCGATGTTGTTGCAGTTCGGCCGCGGTGGAAACATAAACCGCACCGCGGTTAAGTGGACACTTGTTTTGTCCAGCGTGGTAGCTAATTGCTTGTTATGGAAATCCCTCATTTAGGTGAGAAGCACCCCAGTATATTGGGTATATAAACGATAATAGTAAAACTATTCTGATAAAACTATCGTAATGATAGAAGAGTTTATAAAACTGTGGATACAGTGTGTTGAATGATCATATTAAAATATAGCACGTTTGTTTGTTGATTCGAGCAATTATATTTACAGTGCTGATTAACAATCCCTTTAATGCCTTGTGTGTCAGGTTCCCGTTTGTGATGCGTCTTGTCTCGAGATTTAATTGCGACGTGACGATTTGCAGAAGTATATTTCGCCGCAACAATTTTCCGGACACTTCGCCGAGATTTGGGACAGTTCGCCGGAAACTGACGACAACTTCACCGAAGGTCGGGACTATTCGCCGTAATTTAAGACATTTTGCCGAGATATACGACTTTTCGCCGGAATAGACGACTGTTAAAAAAAATTGCCGAAATAAATTTACTTATATGTGGGTGTATTGTGGGACAATTGAAAATTTCTGACATTTATCGCAAGTTATTGCATTATTGTGCGCATACACAGTTTTATGACAAGCAATAGCCTACACGACTATCCATCTTGGGTGGATATGGTAAATGTTGTAAAGCCAGTGATATATATACCCATATGAAAGTCGCTAAAACAACCTAGTTACTATACGGATCACCACCGCTAAAACAACATAGGCCTATAGGCTACTTACTTTTCGGATCACCAATGGCTTCGGGTGAATTGTAATATGAACACACCTCAGGTAACAGTATTGTCGGTAAAACACAAATGATGGTAATAATCACACGTGCCAGGAAGGAAGCCCGAAGTTTGTTTTTCATAGTACCTATGTCAAACAGTCTTCACTAATGACTAATTAGCAGTTCGCAGGATTATAATACCTGTGTCAATCAGTCTTCACTAATGACTAATTACGGGATTATAATATTCCGGCGAACTGTCACTCCGTCGAAAATGACTTTCGGCGAAATGTCCATTCCGGCGAAATTTACTTCCGACGAGGAGTCCAGTCCCCAATCATGAATTTTCAACGTTTTCGGAAAGTTACTTTTCGCAATGTCGACGTTACAGACTTTGCGGAAAATAGCGGAATGTTTGCGGAATTCTTTATTTAACGTTTCGGTAATTTTTGCGGAAAACTCAATTTAACGTTTCGGTAATTTTTGCGGAAAACTCATGGCGTTTGCGGAAATCTTTATGTAACGTTTCGGTAATTTTGCGGAAAACTCATGGCGTTTTTCGGAACATTTGCGGAAAAATTCAGACGATAGCGTTGCGGAAATCTCGACGTTTCGGAAAATATTTGCGGATTCCGCAAAGACTTTTGAGACGCTCCCTTAGAGCTTGTTTATATGAATGTATCGAAAATAGACTAAGATTTTCAGCCGTGACAAGAAATGTATATATGAGAAAATGTAAATTCTATATTTTGGAAGGTATTAGCAAGTTTTGGCTCAACGGGTTTAGCAGTTTGAAGTGAATATGGATATAAAAATATACATATACAGATATAAAAAAAATGTAGAGTTACGCCTCTTGGATCGCGAGCGAATCGATAGCGAAACCCATCGTATCGAAACGAAGGTCGCACTTTAAGGGTCAAGGAGTGCTCAGAGCTTGTCCAAAATGCGACGCCGACCATCCCCGTGTGTTTTTACACTTATATACGAAATTTGAGCTCGATCCGACCAGCCGTTTTCGATTCTATGAAGTACACACATACACACACACATATATACATATATATATACAGAGTTCTCAAAATATATAGGAGACTAGCAGGTTAGCCCGCCACTGGCGGCGTTGGTCCGAAACATGACATTTTTTTGGCTTTTCAATGAGTTAATTGTGCCTTTTTAATCAAGAGAAATTATGGTAGACACTTGTGCTGCATTTGTACCAAATTTCGTCGAAATCAGCAAATTTTACCCGATTTGACCTTGAATTGACAATTTTGTTGGTCAAGTTCAGGTCGTGGTCATGATTTGACCCGTCCAAAACACTCCCCAGACAAAAGTACAGAAATCCGCCAGTTTTACCCAATTTGACCTTGAATTGACCAGTTTGAAGGTCAATGTCACATCGGTGTCACGATTTGACCCGTCCGTGACACTTTCGGGACAATTGTACCCATAGGTAGCAAGTTTGGGCTCAATCGGTTGACCCGTCCCGAGTTGACCATTTTGCTTCCATAGAATTTTTAACAGTGTATCGAAAATAATAACCCTGGGGCCCAATGTGAAGCAGCTTAGAAAACACAAAGAACAGCTGAGCCCCAAAATTTATTAACACATGATTTCGCATTCAAATCGATTTATGTCGATAAAACTCTTATTTTTCAAAATTTCAAGCTGAGATTTTGTGTGACTGCGTGTAATACTTACATATTCTTAAAATGACAGAGTCCAGCACGTAATTATGTTTTTGATAAAAGAAATTAAATTTTTTCGATGCTAAATTTCGAGCGATAACGTTGCGTTGAATTGTAAACAAACGATCTTTTATAGCGACGCGTCATATACAACGCTCATTAAATTATCACTTGATTAACCACCGCAGTGCCGTTTTTTTTTGTGACTGAGAGTGGAGAACGGGTGCTCTGAGCTTCTCCAAAATGCGACGCCGACGGTGTCTGTGGGATTTTACCCTTAGATAGGAAGTTTGAGCTCAATCCGCGCAGCCGTTTTAGATTCTATGAAGTACCCACACACATATATACACACATATATATATACGGAAGTCTAAAAATATATAGTACTAGCAGGTTAGCCCGCCACTGGCGTGGTTGGTCAGAAACATGACATTTTTTTAATTATTATATATTTTTTTTTTTTTTTATATTTTTTTTTTATATTAAATTTAATGTTTTTTTAATTTAATTTATGTTTTTTTGAATTTTTTAATATATATTTAATTTGTTTAAAAATTAATTTAATTCTTTTCTGGTGGAAAATCCCCCCTTCCTAGGAACGACAGACAACGCATTCTTTGTTTTTCAATGAGTTAATTCATGGTACCCGTCCTAAACTTCCCCGTTATTTAACCTGCCCGTGGCCATTGAGCAGCCCCTGACAGAGGTTGTCCACCCTTACGAGATGGTCCATAGTCCCCGAAAAGAGCGGACAGTCAATTAATCCCGTCGTGAAATCTCTCTGCATAATATTTCGAGCGATAACGTTTTAACCTGCCCGTGGCCATTGAACAGCCCCTGACAGAGGTTGTCCACCCTTACGAGATGGTCCATAGTCCCCGAAAAGAGCGGACAGTCAATTAATCCCGTCGTGAAATCTCTCTGCATAATATTTCGAGCGATAACGTTGCGTTGGATTGTAAACAAACGCTTCTTAGATCAATTCTGCCTTTTTAATCGAGATAATTGCATTTTGCGTTTCTCATCCGTATTTCGCACGCATGGGGTAGTCGTTTAGCTATGTCGATTGCAATAAAGAGCGTTCGTCATTAACATCTCCGAATATGGTCAATACAAAGATCGTTGATGCCTTAACCCCTGTGTTGGCGTTTGCAGTAATTTTGATGATTGGGAGTGGAGAATCAGTGCTCAGAGCTTGTCCAAAATACTACGTGGACGATCCCCGTGGGATTTTACCCTTATATACGAAGTTTGAGCTCGATCCAACCAGTCGTTTTCGATTCTATAAAGTACCCACACACACACACACATTAGCCCGCCACCGGCGGCGTTTGTCCGAAACATGACATTTTAATATTAATTTAATGTTTTTTAAATGTAATATATTTTTTTTCTGATTTTTTCCCGAAACATAACAGAAACATGACATTTTTTTAATTATTTTGTTTTTATTTAGATTTTTTTTAAATTTTAATATTAATTTAATGTTTTTATGTTTACCCATACCATAGTATGGTAAACTTAGTGTCGTTGCCCGGATTGACCACTCGTCGTTGGTCCGTCTGTCCGTCTGTCCGTCTGTCTGTCGTAGACACTTTACGAGTAATGCGATAACTCAAACATTTTCTATCCGATCGAAACAAAATACAGATCGAGTTCGAATTTGGGTTTGATCCGAGATTTTGTTACAGAGTTATGGCCCTTTTTCAACTTAGAATTAACGCATTCTGCCATAACTCAAACATTTTGTATCTGATTGGAACCAAATTTGGTATGCGAGTTTCAGAGCCCAAAATACAGATCGAGTTCGAATATGGGTTTGATCCAATTTATTTTAAAGGAGTTAATGACCCTTTTTCGAAAATAAAATTAAAAAAACAAAAATCCGATGCTATAACCAAAGTATATTTTGTCCGATTGTGTTCATATTTGATATGTAGGTTTATGATGACATGCCCCTCATCTGTATTGTTTTTGGTATTGATTGGTTGATCGGTTTAGAAAATAATTAACCCTTTACACACATGCTATCCAATGCAATAAAGTTGAACATATTTCTTCTGATCTGCCTCATATTTCTTACCTAGGTTTTTCTTAGCACGTTCTTAGTCTGTATGGTTTTTGGTATTGTTTAATTAACCCTTTTCACTCTTATGTTTACTTAGAATTCACCCAAGCTGCTATGACTCAAAACATTTTTCATCTGATCAGCACCAAATTTGGTATATGAATTTATCACCCCTAAATACAGATCGAGTTCGAATATGGGTTTGATCCGATATATTTTAACAGAGTTATGACCCTTTATAATTCAAATAATTACTGCTGGGAATTTTAAGAGAACATATCTGGCAGACCATGTGTTATTGAAATGAGTTAATTATCACTATGTCTATGGACATGCTATAAAGCCTGATAGTGGTACTCCTGGCTGGCAGGATTTGTTATCATATTAATGTCAAATTGATTGATGGCTATCTGGTGGAGTGCTGTTTTCTGTGCAATATTAAGTTAACCCCTTTGCTGAAACAGGTTCATTACTAAAGTTTATGTAAACACTATAGGACACCTATTCTAAAATATTAAATTGGAATAGTCCATTGTTACTTAATTTGTAGGGATGTTTTACAGACATTGTTGTCTACATACACTGTTGTCTTATCTTAGACAAAAATTAATCCACACATTCCTCAGTTCCATGATGTGATGTCATTGCAAATGATTAACCCTCTCCACACATCATATGGTTTTGAAGCTTTTCGTTTAATCATTCTCCTATATTATGTCCAGGTTGATGGTGATCCACTTTTGATTTGCATGGATTTGGGATTAAAATTAAACCATTCCATAGACACATATTATGCGATTGACAGATATAATATTATCCCTTTCACTTTGATCCAGGTTCAGTAAGGGTTTCAATAAATCACCAATTATATATTCATCATTAGAGGAAATGTCTTATTTTGAAATTCTCTCAGTTGCATTTGGGCTCCAGGGTAATATTAATGGTGCTGGTATTCTTGAGACTGACTTATTGTATGGGTTTCTAAATCCAATTACATGCTTTGTATAGACTATTTTGTGTTTATCAGTTCATTAGTTTGGGTAAGATTAACCCTATTCTATCCGATTTGATAACTCAAATATTTCCATTGACTATGTTTATACATGTAGTTCTTGGCATAGTTGACAAGAACACACCACTAACCTGCATAGTGAGGGTCATTTGGTTTATTTGCTTAAAAATATTAACATCCTCCGCCAATCCTGTTGACACAATGTGATAACTAAATATTTTTCACATGATCACTATATTAAGTGTGAATTGTTGAAACTTTTGCACTCATGAAAAGGTTGATGTAAGGATTTATAAAATTTATAAAAATAGCTAATCGCTATCGCCAAGGTATGGGTTAAACATATGCCGATCGTGATCGGCCTCTCGTTTCAATTTAATTTATGTATTTTTTCAATTTTTTAATATTTAATTCTTTTTTATAATTTAATTGTTTTTTATTATTGTTAAATTTTTTTTGTTTCTGGCGGAAAAATCCGATGAATCCCCCTTCCTAGGAACGACTTTCAATGAGTTAATTCATGGTACCCGTCCTAAACATTTCGAGCGATAACGTTTTGTTGAATCCCGTCGTGAAATCTCTCTGCATAATATTTCGAGCGGGTCAATGAAATCCCCCTTCCTAGGAACGACTTTCAATGAGTTAATTCATGGTACCCGTCCTAAACATTTCGAGCGATAACGTTTTGTTGAATCCCGTAACGTTTTGTTGAATTGTAAACATGTCCCCCGTTCCTAGGAACGACAGGCAATCTCTCTGCATAATATTTCGAGCGATAACGTTTTGTTGGATAACGTTTTGTTGAATTGTAAACATGTCCCCCGTTCTCAGACTCCCGTCATTCAGATAAGTAGAGTTATGCCTCTTGGATCTGAATAGATAGCGAAAACACGCTCTTTATATAAACCTGCGGGAAACGAACGCTCTTTATATATCAACGCTATTAACCCCGTAGTGCCGATTGCGGTGATTTGGGATTGGAGAAACGGTGCTCTGAGCTTCTCCAAAAGCGACCACGGCCGTGTCGGTGGGATTTTACACTTAAATACGAAGTTTGAGCTCAATCTGAACACGCGTTTTGGATTCCATGAAGTACACATATACACACACACATATATATATATATACGGAAGTCTCAAATTATATAGTAGATAGATAAAGGATACCAACAGTTTTTGTTTGAATACCGAAATATCTCATGAGTGTCTGGAAAGAGAATTTTCACTCATGAGATGTGTCAGGTATTCTTTTTATTATATGCACCTTATAATGCTGAAAGTTGCTAAATTATGCAACATTTTCATGTTTAATTAATAGTACAACAAATTGAACAATACTCGGAAATAAACATCTGGTTGACCCAAATTTCTTACCTGTTGGGTAGCGAAAGGCAAAATTTGTACCTCTGCAGAACAAAATAGTTCCACTTTATACTTTAAATAAAATGGACCCAGATGTTTTTGATAATTCTCGTTTTCGATTTTTCCTATTCTGAAACAGTTGGCGATTATCGCAATGTTCCAAGGGAATACCTTGTCTGTAACGAAACTATCACAAGTATATCATACTCTGGGAAAAACTTATCTCCAAGAAGGAAAACGAGGTACAAAAATTTATGACATCTGAGTACGAATGTCAGTGTGTTTCCCTATCGTATTGCGATAATTGCCAACCGTTTAGGAATTCGAAAATTAAAAACATGCGGTTAACTCTACAAAGATTTTGGCAAGAAACATTGAAGATTCAGTTCCTAAATTCAATCACTAGTTACGGTATTCTCCGAATACGTTTGAACTGTTTCAGACTTGTCACATTCAATTCTTGTCACATTCAATTCATTGTTTACACGTTGACTATGAGATGACTGGTGGTACACATTTACTGGTGGATGGAATGTGTTTCCACTAAATACATTGTTGACAGACCCAATGGAAATTCACTGACTGAGGAACTGCTGGCATTTATAGTGTTTATGTTGGTATTGATAGGAACATTCACATTTCTACCTGAAATAACATTTATTGGATTTGAATCAGAATCCTTGGTGCGAGTTTCTGAATCTCTGCAAGGAGCCAGTGAAATGTTGTCATTTTGGTCTGACTCAGGCACGTCAGTCGAATCAGTGTGACTGTCTGCAGACATTATTGATGAAATATGTCTGCTCTGGTCCGGGTTAATTTTGGAATAGTTTAATAGACTACTAAAGGGGAAGGAAACTATCGCATAACGAAAAGGCATGTGCATTAAGCAAGCTGTTCATGTGTAAACTTTCAGTGCAAGTCTCCACACAAGATCGGAGATATGGCGTCTCAAACTAATCCGCGCAAGCAATTACACAGTAACTTAATGCCGCCATGTTGGAAGATATATTATCTCCCTTTATAGTTTGTGATGTCTCAGCCTCACTTTGTTGTTTAATGCCAAACTGTTTTGCGTACGATAGTCTGTTTTTAGATATGAAAATAAATAAAACAGCAGATTGATTGTTTGCTGTGCAACAGTAAATGATTTAACTGTTGTGAATAAATTATAGTTTTAATTCGCGAAAGGTTGTCATATTTTTACATATAGAACTCATGTGGGTTTGGCTGAGATTGTCACATTCAAATGTTATGCAGCTGGCCATAAATTAATTGTTTAAATTTATAACGTAAATCATTTTTTGGCTTATAATACATGCATGTAGTCTTCAATAGGCTGTGATTGTTGGATTTGGCACAGAATAACAAACAAACATGCCAAAATGAGTTTAGTGTGATAACCTTTATACATATCTGTACATACGATGAGTAACGCGAATTGAGGCCGTGACGTCTTGATCTTATAAATATGGACACACCGTAATTAGCGGGAGTTTTTTATTACGTGATGTGATATTGTGTTTGAGCATAACTGAGAAATGAGAGGTGTTTTATCGCACCATTGTTGATATACTAAATATATTAACGGCCTGACTTGTTGAGGGTTTCCTTCCCCTTTAATGTTCTGATGATCAGAAATGTTCACGATCTGAATTGGTGGAATGCCCTTATCGTTTAACGTTTGGACCAGAAGTTTGTATGTATTGGGTGAGTCTTTTGTCAGTCTTTAAGTTTGCATCCTCCAATGTTGTATATGGAATTTATTCTGAGTGTGTTTCGCATCCTTGGTTTTTTAGTGCTAGGAAGAAAATGGCTGTCCACGTCTTTCATGTCATTGGGACGTTTCGCTTCAAAAAGCTCATACAACATAACAGGATTCCTAAATTTGTTATCGGTCTCGTATGCCCCTGGTTTCATCTTCATCTCTAGGATTTTCACCTCTGTGTGTCATGGTCTGGCATTCTTGGGTGTTGATCACATATCTATGACTTCCATATCTTCTCGTATTTTTACGTCACCCCATCTGAGAGAATGGGGTTCGATCCCTTTTCTCATGCCAAAATACATAAAGCACATTGGTTGAGGTTGTGACACTTGAACTAGTACTAGTAGAAGTACTTATTACTGATACATAATGCAGCACTGTTGGTTACATGTACAGGCACTGTGACTGTCACTGCACTATCAGAAGTAGTTGCATTACTGGCCAATGTTGGATCAATTGCATCAATTGTGGTGCCATATTCATGAAGTTTACCCAGGAAATTGTCCCAGTCAATTTCTTTGTTGATACAATATTGTTGATTGAAAAGATCCTTATTGTCTAAATTCTAATTAATATAAATTGTTCAAAATAAGGAGACGAATTATCGAAAATTACGAGTTACGATTGATGGGCCATAACTCTACTTCATTAAATAGAATGTGTTAGTGTTTACAAACATGAATAAGTCCAGTATGTACTGGGCGTATTAATTCTCGGTCTCTACATTTCTTAATTTCCCTCTATTTTATTAGTCGAGTTTTTTTCCAAAACTCGACTTATAGTTTGCTGATGGACGGCGGGCGGCCTGTTTTTTTGGTGTGTGAGTACATATCCATGCACGTAAGCTGCAGACAAAACATCGATATAGGTGTCTCCCAAGAATATCTCGGACGAGTTCGAAAACCGGCCTGGTCCGATAAAATTTGATAGAGTTATGGCCCTTAATTAGTCATTTTTCACGAATTTTCAGCTCGTTAGCGCGATAACTTCAACAAACGTTATCCAATTTGATTGAAATTTGGTATATAGGTGTCTCCCAAGAATATCTCGGACGAGTTCGAAAACCGGCCTGGTCCGATAAAATTTGATAGAGTTATGGCCCTTAATTTAATAGTCATTTTTCACGAATTTTCAGCTCGTTAGCGCGATAACTTCAACAAACGTTATCCGATTTGATTGAAATTTGGTATATAGGTGTCTCCCAAGAATATCTCGGTTGAGTTCGAAAACCGGCCTGGTCCGATAAAATTTGATAGAGTTATGGCCCTTAATTAGTCATTTTTTCACAAATTTTCAGCTCGTTAGCGCGATAATTTAACAAACATCATCCTATTTGATTGAAATTTTGATATATAGGTGTCTCCCAAGAATACCTCGGACGAGTTAGAAAACCGGCCCGTTCCGATAAAATTTGATAGAGTTATGGTCCTTAACTCTTTCAACCCGGTAGCCCGCTAAAGCGGGCACGACGAAATTTACGTTCATCCCGGCAGCCCGCTATTGCGGGCAGAGCGCAATTGTCGGTAATAATACAATATTTCCAGAGATTTACAAATGATTTTATTGGTTAGCGACTTGTATATCCTTTGGGTGATATTCGGTATCAATACTAATTTATTGGAGCGCACGAATACCTAGCATGTACGCCATTAAGAGAATTCCCGGGCCTAAATATAGACAGCACCTGTATGACGTCACGATTACTATTTTGGGGTTTCCTAAAAATCGATGACGCAATATACTGCCGACATGTGCTGTGTTTTGAGTCACATTTGATTTTGGTTTATTGTTTTGTCACAAAAACATACCAATAAGGTTATTGTTATTACGTTTATGAAATAAAGAAGATAATGTTGACCTTTCTAACGATGTTTTATTTGTGGTATCCGTCTAATGTCTCCTATTTTCGACGCAATGTTACGGAAATCACCGTGTCGCACAACGGCGCGACTTTAATAATAGCTGCACGTGCATATTATAAACATGACATCGACATTCATAATCATTTTGGGAATCCGATCAGGACATTGGCAGTTGTTTTATTTGGAATGTTACTCATAATTCCCCAACTTACTGACAAGTAAATCTCTGAATCTAAAATTGCTAAATGTGGGAGTATATATGTCTGTTTCGGTCAAATGACATCTCTTAGGCATACTAGCTATAGGTTAGTACTGGTCTGCTCTTGCCTTTGATGAAGCAATTATGTTCAATGAACCGATTGGTAAAACATTTGAAACCATGCAGGGTGTCATCACAACCACGTTTATACACCACACTTGCAAAGAATGACACATACATGTACAGTGTATGAATTTGTGGAAAACATTGATATGCGAAGTGGATATCCCAGATACAGGTGATACGTGCCACTATAGCATATATTGGGGTTCAATGTCCATTATTGGTTCTCACCTGCACACACCTGATATATCATTTATATGTGAAACCACAACTGGTATATAACATAAATTGAAGGTCGCTTGTTAACGATCATAAAACACGCAATTTGCCATACCCGACATCACTCTAAAGGTAGTGTTGCAGCAAAACATCAGGGACACATAATTTTACTTAGGCAAGCTGATAATCCAGGGTTCTGGGACATTTGTATCTGTATATTCAGGGATGAAAGAGTTAAGTAGTCATTTTGTACGAATTTTGAGCTCGTTAGCGCGATTAAACTTCAACAAACGTCATCCGATTCAACTAAAATTAGGTATATAAGTGTCTTCCAATAATATCCTGAACGAGTTCGAAAACCAGCCTGGCCCAATAACATTTGATAGAGTTATGGCCCTTAATTAGTCATTTTTTAGTGAATTTTTAGCTCGTTAGCGCGATAACTTCAACAAACGTCCTCCGATTTGTTTAAAATTTGGAATAGACATACTTGCCAAGAATATTTCGGACGAGTTCGAAAACCAGCCTGGCCCGATAAAATTTGATAGAGTTATGGCCCTTAATTAGTCATTTTTCGATTTTACCTATTAATTAGTCTACCGATACTGATGCACACCAATTGGCGGTAGCCACCGGCGGTAAGCCACCGAAAACGAGACACAGCATCTCTGATGCCACCTCTTGTCTATTATATATTTTGGGAAATCTGTGTGTGTGTGTGTCTGTCTGTCTGTTCGCGATGGACTCGAGAACGGCCAAGCCGATTTCGATGAAACTTGGTATGTGGGGGTACTTTCGGCCGGGGAGTGGCATGGGCCTATTAATTTGCCCGTGTGATGTGACCTTGACCTTGAAATCGGGTCATTTCAAGGTCGAACGCCCGAGTATCACGGGATTAGTGTCTAGGGATACTTTCGTATGGGGAGTGTCGTAAGCCTATTCATTTGCCCGTGCGACATGACATTGACCTTGAAATCAGGTCAATTCAATGTCAAATCGCGAATTTTTATGGGATTTCGACGAAATTTGATAAGTAGGGTTACTTTTGTCCACTGAGTGTTTTTGACGTGTCAAATCGTGACCCCAACCTGACCTTGACCTTCAAAATTATCAATTCGAGGTCAAATCGGGTAAAACCGGATGCATTTCGACGGGTACTTTTGTCGGGTACTTTTGTCCGGGCAGTGTTTTGGACGGGTCAAATCGTGACCCCACCTGACCTTGACCTCCAAAATGGACAATTCAAGGTCAAATTGCGCAATTTGCCGAAAAGCAGAGGGGAAACAGCCCGGACGAAGTCGGGTCCACCTGCTAGTAACATAATAATTAGATATATCAGCAAGTATTTAGTCATCAAAACGGTTATAATATTCAAGGCAAAAAAAGTAATCTTTTGTTTGCTGTTGCAATATATTTTTAAACTGAGCGATGAATTCAGGGGCATATAGCGAGGTCTCCATCCATCTCTGTCCATCCGAACATATCACCTTGTAACTCGGGTTTTGTTTTTTTTCCTTTGGCATGTTGATAGCATAGGTTGGGGGAAAGGATTGTCATATACTATGGGTTTCGTCATTCATTTTTACAAGAGTTATGGCACTTTTTGACTTAGAAATTTCCATCTGTCCAACCAAACATATCACCTTGTAACTCGGGTGTTAATTATCATATTTTGTTGTCCTTTCACATGGTGATAGCACAGGTTGGTGGAAATGATAACCACATACTACGGGTTTTGTCTATTAGTGTTTACCAGAATTACGGCCCTTGTTTGACTTAGAAATTTGTGTCCGTCTGAACATATCACCTTGTAACTGTGTTCTATGCAGTTGTACAGACGGCAGGTGTTACAATATTATGTTTATATAGGCTATTAATTCCTTTTCATCTGTGATAATGATGTGTCTTATTTATTATGCTGATGATTTCAAGGAACAATTTTCAGAGGTGCCATGTTGATAACCCTTCCGTAAAATTTGTAACTTATTTTAAGGAAAATGAACTCACTTCAACTTCTTTAATATACCCTTTGAAATTACTAGATCAATAGAACTCATAGATTGGGTTCAAATAGGGGCCGAGATAGGATATTTAACACTCTCGCACATGCTAAAATTCATTTTTGGTACTTTTATATAGATTCCTATATTACATGTAATATATACGGGTGTTATCAGTAAGGTTTTGATAAATTTCCAACAGTTGGAGATCTTGAAGTACCAGTTGTAATTTACTTTGGTTCAGTTGGGAGGTAATGGGCAATGATCTATTGAGGGGAGACCACGAGCCCAGGGTGGGCCAAACTGACCACGAGCCCAGGGGTAGGCCTGAGTTACCATGAGCACGGGGTGGGCCAGAGTGACCATGAGCCCATGGGTGGGCCATAGTGACCACGGCTTCTAAGGGTGAAGGGCGTTCCCACGTAGCTGTACACACTGGATTAATAGGAGGGGATTGAGAGGAGACCACGAGCCCAGGGTGGGCCTAACTGACCACGAGCCCATGTGTAGGCCTGAGTTACCATGAGCACGGGGTGGGCCAGAGTGACCATGAGCCCATGGGTGGGCCATAGTGACCACGGCTTCTAAGGGTGAAGGGCGTTCCCACGTAGCTGTACACACTGGATTAATAGGAGGGGATTGAGGGGAGACCACGAGCCCAGGGTGGGCCTAACTGACCACGAGCCCATGTGTAGGCCTGAGTTACCATGAGCACGGGGTGGGCCAGAGTGACCATGAGCCCATGGGTGGGCCATAGTGACCACGGCTTCTAAGGGTGAAGGGCGTTCCCACGTAGCTGTACACACTGGATTAATAGGAGGGGATTGAGGGGAGACCACGAGCCCAGGGTGGGCCAAACTGACCACGAGCCCAGGGGTAGGCCTGAGTGACCATGAGCACAGGGTGGGCCAGAGTGACCACGAGCCCATGGGTGGGCCAGAGTGACCACGAGCCCAGGGTGGGTCAGAGTGACCAAGAGGCAAGGGGTGGGTCACAATGACCACGATCCCAGGGTTGGGCCAGAGTGACCACGAGCCAGGGGGTGGGCCATAGTGAACACGGCTTCTAAGGGTGAAGGGCGTTCCCACGTAGCTGTACACACTGGATTAATAGGAAGACGAGAACTCGGGACGTTAGCGAAATGTGTTACTTCACATTTTTTAACAAAAGCGAAAGTCTTAGAATATATATTCGAAGACGGTAGCATTGTGAAATATACAATAAATATGTAAGAGTAATGTCTTAGCGTAAAGTGTGCAATGTTTGTATTGATAATAAATAACAAATAAAAACTAAGTAACACAGTTCGCGAACATTCCCAGTTCTCAGCTTCTAAGGAGAGTGGGGTGTGCAGTTAGAAATTTAAAGGCGGACACCCCCATATCCCCTCCCACCGTTCAACGATGACCCTCTAGCTGTGTCCCTGTTTAGAACTACTTGTTTTAAAGTGATTTGACAAGTACCGACTCTTTAGTCTTCTTCGTCTTTACAGTCTGGTGAGCAACCACCACAGTCATTGTCCTGTCTTGTTAAATTCATGATGACAGCCTCAAAGACACAATAATGATATAAACTTCTGCATAAGTAATACCCAAGGGTCAGCGCTAAACATTAAGAAGTATATCAATTAAAAAAAACATCATCTAATGTAGTATCATTATACCCCATTCAAAAGATGAGAGGTGTACTGGTTACATGCATCTGTCATTCTGTCTGTCCATCCGATCATATATCTCAACCATGGGTTATCGGATCTCGATGAAATTTGAAATGCAGGTTTTGCTTCAGGAGGGCTTTCAAAAGAGGGTTCACTGACATTGTTCACATTTTACGTTCAAAAATTACTGCATCTAGCTGCATCTGACTTGTATGTAATGGATATAACCACTATTTCCAGTTTTGTGACCTTTAAAGATTATTTCCAAGAGTATTACAATACGACTTTATATGTGTATGCTAATCATCTCTTCAATATGGCATTTCATTCTACAGGTGTCTGTGAGTGACAAGCATGTTCCAAGACGTCGGGGAAAGGCAGAGGTTTACATCAACATTCGAGACACAAATAATAAGGACCCATATATGGAACCTAGGAGTCACAGGGCAGACGTCCTCGAAAGTAAGTCTGCAATATGAAATTTACGCAAGTAAGGACATGCAAATTCAAATTCCCTTTTATCAGGTCCATGCACATGGTCCTGAAACCCTGAGCGTGCAACATTTTTGATTCGTGTTGAGTCTTGAGAATATTTTGAATTGGTTTGAAATAATAGTAATAATAAGTTTTTTGTACGAACATGCGTGGAATTGAGATCAAACAGACCATTTTCCTGATTGAAATATCTGATTCATTAATTCAATTAGTCACTATGTTCAAACATATGCTAAACATGTGATGTATTGCATCTGCAAACTCAGTTAAAAATGTGTCAATGATACTTTATTGGGTGATTTTTGACGAAATAAATTACATGGAATCTATCAACTAACTTTTATGGACATCTGTTCTGGTAATAATGGCCACAGCCAACTGAAATTAAAACCAGAGTTCTCGAAGCAGAGGTGGAATGCTTCGTTGGGGTGTGCCCCAGAAATAAAACATGTGATATCTTCATCAAAGATATCTAGGACTTTGCACTAATGGTTATAGTCAAGCCGCCAAGTCACAAATGCTTGTTTTTGCATATAAAGTTTTTTTTCTCAGTGGGTTCCAGTGGTCTAGAGCACCATTCTGAAGAATCCACCAACTGACTAGTGGGCAGCCTTTAGGAATTTGATAAATTTGGGTAAATCAAAATGGCCATCCTTGCCACAATTTGATGGCTTCTACTGGAAACAAAGCAGAAAAGCATAGTACTAGCACAATGATTATGTTCTTAGGATATTGTTGTGTTATTTCAACTGAGTTTGTGATGGTATTTCAGTTAGCCTTGTCAATTACAAGTAATATGGTTAACTGTACTCAATGAACTGATGCACAGGATTTTTAACTGCTGAAATGGAGTGGAGGTAGGTCAAATGGTGTTCCCTCTCTGTAGTTTGGTATACCCATTGACTACAATTGTCTTACCTACACCTGACTCTTTTTGTTATAATTGTGATAAACTGTGTTCCGTTGAATCTGCTGAACTGTACCCGATGTAAGGCTGATCAGGCTTTTGAACTGCTGAACTGGTGTTGAGGTCGGTCAAATGGAGTGCCCTCCCTGTAATTGGATATGCCACATAGATTACATGTCATTTACACAACCTACGACAGACTAGCTTTGTTATAATTGGGTTAAACTGTCTTCTGGTGAATCTTCTGAACTGCACATGATGAACTGCTGAACCTTCCTTGCATTGGAAAATACATTGTCAATTACAGATCATTTGGACACCCTGTGCATGACGATCGTAATTACAATTGAGTTAAAATGCGTTCAGGAGAATATGCTGAACTGTACCCAATGAACAATGGTATGGGATTTTGAACTATTGAACTGGGCGGAGGTTTGTAAAAATTGTGTTCCCTATCTTATGTTGGGATATACCCCGTCGATTACAAGTAATCCGCACCGACAATCATCATTATAATTCTGTTCAGGAGAATCTGCTGAATTGCACTCGATGAACTGTTGAACGGGATTTGAACTACTGAATGGACATTATGCGTGGTTTGCCCACGTAAACAAATAGTCCCATATAAATAAAGACCCTTTGTCGTATTTAATGGCGTATATTTAATGAAATAACTTTTCAAAATCTTCATTCATTAGAGTTCATTGGAAAAATATTGGAAGCCCTAGTATTTTTGAGACTTAACGTACTGCAATTTAAACAGACGACAAATCGGAAGTCAAAGGTCACCTGGCACTATTTCCTGTTATTAAACGAACGTTTAATATCCCAATTTATAGGGTTTATTGAATGGAATAAGGGTAGGATCATGTAATAAATACGAATACCCCATCTATTACAAGTCATTTGCCCAACATATATACATAATATTTTGGTAATAATTGAATTTAACTTTCGTGAGAATCTGTTGAATTGTATCTGAGTATTATAAAGGTTTAACCAAACCACTCCAATATGGAGTCTGAGAACAAGTTGGATAAATTTTAAAATAGAAGAAAAATGGCACAAACTTTACAAGAGTGGCTAAATACAGCTATACATGCATTATATATATACAGTAAATAACACTTCACCTGTGACAGAAATTGGAATAATTTTATATTTTCTTCAAAATCGAAATCGGACTTTGTGTACACGCACAGGTTTTGTAGCTGAGCAATTTCCATAAATAAAAGTAAATCCTGATTTGGGTGATCTCTATCAAGAATGTTGTGTCAAGAAACCCATACATTGTGCCACAGAACATGACTTATTCCCATGTTTTTGAAGTGAGTATTTGAAATTTGAAATGTCACATCCATGTATCACACAGCTCTGTTTGACTATCACTGTATTCAGTTTCTTTCTGCCAGTGGGCGTTCATTGAACAATCTCTTGAATAATCCTGATTAGGATTTGAACTAGGTCAGCTATGTTAAATTATATGCTTGGGTAGTTGAGTGAACCTGGCCGACTGTATAAACAAGACACTACAGTCGGTGCCAAACATAACTGTTTACTTTCTGGTGAAGTTGAGTCATAACTCATACCCTCACTTTGGAAAATTGAAATTAAATATGTTTCGGTACTATAAAATGTGGATGGAATTCTCCTTAAACTCTTTCACCACCGAATTTACAGCGGTAAATTGGTTAGGACACCAGGTTTACAGCAGTATATACGTAAAATATGTGTCTCAGATGTAGGGCATTCATACTAGTATTTATAGATATATGGTAGGTATGACACCCATATATTGTCATGACCCGTGATGACTACCCATCAATTTGCATGACCTGCCCATGGATGGCGTCACATGATTGTGTTGACGTCACCATGGTAACGCATTTCAGGTATGAAAAGGTGCGTAAATACGTGTGAACTCAATGAATAATGTTCCAGTTAATTTGATTTGCAATATTTCACTACAGAATTATGGACCAAACGCAGATTCAAGTATTTAGTTATCATTGTATGCATAACTTGTCATAGTTTTAGCATATGTGGTGATTATGAATGCAATTAGCAGGTGTGCAAATTAGCATAATGATGAGAACAGACCAGTACTAATATAGCATGCACAAACAGACGTTATTTGACTGAAATAGACACATTTTCCAGCATTTGGTCCAACATGTATTTACTTGTGATCATGCTGATGAATTATATTATATGACTAACTTTCCAACTACAACAACTGCCAATGTCATCATCGCGTTCCCAAAATGTGCATGCATGTCGATGTCATGCTAAAACATGCACTTGCAGCTACTTTTATTGAAGTTGCAACATTGCATTACGGTGTTTTTCATATCATTGCATCGAAAATAGGAGACAATAGACGTATACCACAAATAAAACATCGCTAAAAAGGACAACATAATCTTCTTTATTTCTTAAACTTATAATGTTATCGGTATGTGTTTGTGATAAACAATAATAAACCAAATCGGTATGTGACTCAAAACACCACACTTGTCGGCAGCATTTCGTCGACATGTTTTAGTAAACCCCAAAAATAGTAATCGTGACGTCATACAGGTGATGTCTATATTTAGGCCGGGAACATCTCTTTATGGGCATACATGTTAGGTCTGTGTACACAACAATCAATTATCATTGATACAACATATCACACATATGATAACCAAGTAGATAACCAATAAAATCATTTGTATATCACTGTAAACATGGTATTATTGCCTGTTATTCCCGAAAAATCAGCTCTGCGGTGTTGAACGTAAATTACATCGTGTTGAACGGTGTTGAACGTAAATTACATCGTGCCCGCTAAAGCGGGCTGCGGCATCGAAGTAGTTAATCAAAATATACTATCATTTATGGAAATTAACTAACTGTTATGTCTGTACGTGCGCACAAAGTCCGATTTTGGTTGGTATTAAGTAAGTCAAAATATACTATCATTTATGGAAATTAACTAACTGTTATGTCTGTACGTGCGCACAAAGTCCGATTTTGGTTGGTAAGTAAGTGCCACATATTTTTAAAATCTGCTTCATGTAAAAGTGTTATTTACTACATATGATAAGATTGCAAGTTGTTTTCTGTGAATTTTGTGACATTTTTATGTGTACCCATACCATGTATGGTACACATAATGCTGACGTCCGGATCAACCATCCGTCGTTCGTCCGTCCATCTGTCTGTCCGTCTGTCCATAGACACTTGCTATCCGATTCGATTACTGGAGTATCTTTTATTGGATCATGTTCAAATTTCATGTGCATGTTTACAATGACACACCCCTCACCTGTATAGTTTTTGGTATAGATCGATTGATCGGTTTAGAAATTAATAACACTTTGCATCCACACATGGGCATGTGCTATCCGATACAATAACCAAAGTGTTTTTTGTCCGATTGTGTTCATATTTGAAATGTAGGTTTATTTTATTGGATCATGTTCAAATTTCATGTGCATGTTTACAATGACACACCCCTCACCTGTATAGTTTTTGGTATCGATCAGTTGATCGATTTAGAAAATAATTAACCCTGCACACAAATTCTATCTGATGCATCTAAGTCAAACAATTTGCTTATGATCTGCCTCATATTTCTTACCTAGGTCTTTGTTAGCACGTTCTTTATCTGTATGGATTTTGGTATTGTTTTGTTAACCCTTTCCACTCTTGTTTTTAAATAGAATTCATCCAAGCTGTGAAGACTTGAATATTTTTCATCTGATCAGCACCAAATTTTATACATATGATCCTCACCCCAAAATACAAATCAAGTTCAAATTTGGGTTTGATCTGATATATTTTAACAGAGTTATGGCCATTTGTAATTCAAGTAACTGATAGTGTAACTAAATAGCTGTTGTCTGCCAGTGTTGGATTTTAAGAGAAGTTGTCTCACACAGTGCCTCTCTTATTAGTTGTATTTATTTTAGCTGTACACTAGATTCAGTTTGATAGCCTTGGTGGGTTGCAGGTGGCTGTCAAGAATATAATTAATGGATGGGTCTCTATTCTGTTCTGTGCAATATTAAGTTAACCCATTTGTTGAAACAGGTTCATTATTAGTTAATGTACACCTACTGTATTCCAAAATTACAAATTGGAATAGTCCATTGTTTATTTGTTGGGATGTTTTACAGACATTTTTGTTTATAGACATTTTTGTTTACACTCACACTGTAACTTAGAAATAAATGTACCCACCCATTCCATAGTTCCATCATATGACATCATTGAACATTATTAACCCTCTCCGCACATCATATGGTCTTCTGATGTTTTTCATGTGATCATTCTCCTATTCTATGTCCAGGTTGATGGTGATCCACTTTTCCCTTGCATATTTAATGATATTCTGCTGTTTACAGACATTGTATCTTTCAAATGATCAGCTTAGAATAAAGTTAACCATAGATATACTGTATGCAATCCAATGTTATGACTAATATTTTCAATCTGACCATTCTCATATCTCACCTTAACTTATTTAATAATTCTGCTTTAAAATATTTGATATCCAACCATTATCAATCACATTTAATATCCAGGTCTATACACCCATCACTTTTATAGATGTTCAAGTATTGATTGGTCTCTAATTCAATGATCTCATAACTTTTTAATATGTAGCTAACACAACAATATTATGACTCAGGTTCCAATGTAAGAAGTAGATAAATAGAGTTGTTATGTGCTTAATTTCATAACTATTATATCTTTAACAGCTATGGTGCATCTGTCTGACTGTGGTTGGGTTATTTAGCTTTATCACTCTATAACACATACATGTATCTGTGTTGGAGTTACCCACTTTTCGCTTGCATGGATTTTGCGATTAAAATTAACCCATTCCATAGACACATGATATCCGATAGCAGATATTAAATTATCCCTTTCACCTTGAACCAGGTTCAGTAAGGATTTCTATAAGCCACCAATTGACCAATATTCATCATCAGATGAAATATCTAATTTTTAAATTCACTCAATTGCATTTGGGCTGCAGAATAATAATGGTGCTGGTATTCTTGAGACTACTTATTGGTCAAATATTTCTCACCGATAACTTTTATAATCTCATCCAGGTTAATCATGACACATAAATTTCTTCACCTGTATAAATTTTGGTATTGATTGAATGGTTTTGAAAATATTTACCCCATATTTAATAATATTCTACTGTTTACAGACATTGTATCTTGAAATTTAATGCCATATCCATGATCATATTGTGTTTATGTGAGCAAGTTGCCCAATAAGTCTGATTCCACTTGGGAACTATTAATTAATAGCAAGCTGTGAATTGTTGAAAGTCTTATACTCATGAAAAAATTGGTATACAGATTTATGAAAATAGTTAATCACTATCACCAAGGTATGGGTTAAACATCTGCCGATCGTGATTGGCCTCTCGTTATAGTTTTCTAACAGTTGTAAAATTTCATAAACATATCCCTGGAGGCCATATTAGACTGCTTTGGTTAAGCCTTAACTGCTGAGTGGGATTTTAACTGCTGAACGGGCATTGTTGTAAGTCAAATGATGTCCCCTCCTTATACTGGGATATAAACAATAGACCACCTTTCATTTACCCGACTTTCAACAGACTCTCATTGTTACAAATGAGTTAAACTGAGGTAGGGAAATCTTCTGATCAGCATTATAGTATGTAAACTGCTGACCAGCAGCTGATGAATGAAACAATAGTTTAAACAGTCTATTTCTGTCCACTGTAATGTGGTGTTCCCAATACTTGGCATGATATCAAGATCACTCTAAAATTATCGGTCACTATACGACCTTTGTCCTATTTACATATTTAAATATTGTTCCCATTTGATGGCTATATTTTTGTTGGACTAAACCTACAGTTTGACAAATAGTATGGTCGCTGAAGCTGAATTTGGGGGTCAACCCGGAAGAAATTGGATACAAGCTGATTTTGGTGTCATTCGACGCGGAAAAGCTTCAGGAACAAAATATCCAAAATCCGCAAAAATCCGCTCATGGGAAAATTCAGGATCCAAGATGGCGTCAAAGATGGCCGCCAAATGAATAATTTTCCAGTCAACGCTCATTGACACGCAAACCCTCAGTGAATATGGAAAAATCTCACCAAAAAAGGATTCCACATTGATAGTAACATATGTTAGAAAATATATATAGACAATTTTGTTTTCAATTGGGACATACTTCTGTTAATATAACAGCCAAATTCGAGAAAATTATAATTTTCAAGTATACATTTGTCTAAGACAACAGTCAATTATATTGGCATGTCATATTTTCTGGATACATGTTAAATTTGGTATCAATCTAACCGATAAAGCCACAAAATTTGCCAAAATCCGCGCATGGACAAGGATTTCAGAGCACTTTGAAATACAACACATGTTTGACTCTCAAATGCCGTTTTTATCAATTTATTCAACCAGTTATGAACATTGACGAATTTATGTGATTAATGTGTCTATATAATTTACTATAACTGCGATTTGCATGTCCATACAGCGAATAAACCAAGTTTATGTGTATCACTGATATCTATATTAGCTAGCGGGCAATGTCGGTTCGTTCAACAATAAAGAGCGTTTGCTACAGAACACGTGTTTTGCTATACTCTTCCAGGAAATGTCATAAAGAGCGTGTATATAACAGAACAGAACATAAAGAGCGCTTATAACAGAACACGTGCTATATGCTTGTTCTCACAGATGCACATAAAAGGTCTCGTCTATCGGCTGCTTTTTCGCATATAGCTTCGTTGCTTGTATTGTCTCATTCCGGCTGTGTATGTCCAAGTAGTAATACCTAACGGTGCCAACGTACACAGGAGACCTGTTACTATACATATTCTATATTTCTATCATTTAAATGTTGTGTCAGTCCATATATCAGTTGGTCTTGTATTGAATATATAGTTATGGCAGAATTTTGCGAGCCGCAAGAAATTACACAATTTCGGGATGACATGTGTGTTTTATGCCCATCGGGTTTGATGACAAACCTCCCGTCATCGTGTCTAAGAAAGGCATTTTGACATTGATCAATTTCTGTGATAAACGTGGGAGGCACGACCTGAAATATTATCTGAATGAGCGCTATCAGATGACACCAGTCGGTAAAGTTCTTGTCCATTCGAATTGCCGTAGAGATTCACAGATCCAAAAAGGCGACACCGTTCTGTCGACATAACTACCGAAGTACCTCCAAACATACAACTCAGATCTGGTGTGTCACCGTATGATTTCAAGACAGACTGTATGTTTTGTGGTACGCCTGCCACTGTAGATCCTCGACATCCCGACAAATCAGGGGTGAGGCAAGTAACAACCCTCCCAATGCGGGACAATATCCTAAAATTATGTGATCAAAGTGGGACCAAATGGTCATCCGATGTGCAGGATCGGTTGTATGGTTGTATAGACTTGGTAACAGCAGAATATGTCTACCACTCACGCTGTTATACTGATTTCCAGAAGGGTAAAGAAAATCCAACATTGGTCGATAAGGCGAAAAGTGGTAGGAGATCGGACCAGGGAATGCAGCAATGGTTTGAGATGGTTTGTAGTTGGCTCGAAGCTGTGGCTCAAAGAGAAACTGCAAGACCACTACGGGGAGTTTATATTTTTCGCCGAAGTTGAAGGACGGAACAATATAGTGTGTTTTCGTAACATGGCAAAGTTTGTCATAAACGAAAAATGGTACTGTGATAAGAGAGATAGTATTGAAGAGGAAACTGAAAGGATAATGCTGACAGCAAGGATATTACGAGCAGAAATAAGAGAGACTGAGTATGACACTAATTCATACCCAACCAGTGAAGATATATCTTCCATTGATCGGGGTCGACAGTGGGTTCCGCATTATTTGCACACGATGTTAAGTGTTCCATCCGATTTGAAGATAAATAGCATTGGGCACTCCATAATTCAATCTGCTCGACCTCGATCTGTTATAACACCAACACTCTTTGGTGTGGGTGTAGATATGGATCACGTGTTCGGTTCAAAATGGTTGGTGAATGAGTTATCTAGACTGGGGTTCTCCATTACACATGACGAAGTAGAGAGATACAAACAGTCTGTCATCCAAACCGAACGTCCTGACGATATTCTAACCGACTATTTCCCCGGGTTGCCGACAATGTAGACCATAACATAGCAACTTTAGATGGTCAGGGAACATTCCATGGTATGGGCATGATAGCAATCACTACTCCAAAAGATCAAACACAGCTTAGCCTCAGGCCACGCACCATTAACAGGTGCCAGCGTTCGAAGGTTGATGAGCTAGTTCGAGGTAAAGGAGTCCAGATATGCCATTATGTTGATTCTCCCGGTAAAGGCCTTTCATCGTTGTCTTACAAACCTTTGCTTCAACTGATTACTCCACACACATTGCCCCAGAGCTCAACACTGATATACTGTGGCATTCAGGGTGGTTTGTGAACCAATCTACAAAGCCTCGGACAAATTGGTCGGGCTTCATGCAATATATTACGACTGATGACCAGAAGTGCCCAACGAAGTCTGATGTTCTGTTTTTGCCGATTATAGATTTGAATCCGTCCGATAAGGATTGTATATATTCAACTCTGAGAAGGTGCTCGATGCTTCGCCTGATGCCACAGTAGCTATAAATCAGTCTGAAGAAAAAACAATACCTAGAATCGAGAAGGATTAGATGAACGCAATATATAAAGTGATTTGTACAAATCTATTGAAAGTAGAGTAATTCCTGCAAGTGCTGTTTCTGGGTCTCAACCATTGATGAAACTCGAGGAATGTTTGAACAAGTATAAATCGTTGCTTATTGAGAAATTTCCGACAGCAAAGTTGTGGGTTCAGTATTTGGAATATGTGCAAACGTTGAAGAATTTCATTAGAGCAGAGAGGACAGAAAATTGGAGTCTGCATCTCGCTACTGTGGAGCAAATGCTCAATCTATTTGCCGCAACCGGTCACGCCAACTATGCAAGAGCTGTCAACTCTATCTCCAGCAAATGTTGGAACTACCTAATAAACACCCTTGGCTGTACAAATGTTTTGCCGAAAATGGGTTTCATGCTGTACGTAGAAGCAATAGATTATGGGCAGGATTATAAACATATCTCATAATAGAACAAGACCTTATGCGTTCTATCAAAAGCAGAGGAGGTCTGACAAGAGGTAGGGGAATGACCGAATCTGTCTGAATGCAATGAATATATAGCATGCATAGGTGTGCCGAGATTCATGATGCCATGACCGAATTAACCAAACTTAGACATACCACCAGTGAACAGCACGCGGAGTTCGGGGCAAGTAGGAGCAAACGTGACTCTGATGATTTGATAAACATACAACGTTGGTTTGACGAACATGAACCTTTTGATTTGAGTGAAGGTAAACTACGCTCCCTGTCTTCTGGGTTAACATCTAGTGATGGGGACGGTGTTTAATAACTGTATTGACTCTGAACGTGTCGGTTTCGAGATCCACCAAAAGCTCAACAGCATGAGTATCACAGATGCCTCGATCAAGCGGAAGGATCTAATAAAATAGTTGCCTCTGCCATTGAATACGCTTCACATTCTAAACATGTGAATGTGATTGCAGATGACACCGATATACTGGTCCTATTGATGTATCATTGGACATCAAATATGGCAGATGTGTACTTCCATTCGGAAGCACGAAAGACAAGTAAAAGAGGCATTACACTGTGGAAAATTGGCGATATCATGGAAAAGGCAGGTGATGCCACAACAAAAAACATTCTGTTTCTGCATGCGTGGTTCGGTTGTGACACAACTTCTGCCATTTTTGGGCATGGTAAAACCATAGAAATATCAAGAATCGGCTGACTTTCGGGACGCATCACTTAGCATGCATAATATCGAAACCACCCAATGTGAAATAGGAAAATTAGGTATAAAACTGTTTTTCATTATGTACGGTGGAAAGTTGGAAGAAAATTTGAATACACTACGTTATGCTAAATTTATGGAAATGGTTTCGTCGAGCAAAGGATCGATCGATCTTCAGAAACTTCCACCAACAGAAAGGGCGGCATATTTCCACAGTCTGAGAGTTCATCTACAAGTAATGATTTGAAAAAATATTCGAAATAATGTGTTGGATCCTTGGGAATGGGGATGGAAGGTTGGTGTCTCAGAACTCATCCCAATTATGACTGACCAGGATGCAGCACCTTGTGAACTATTGAAGTTCGTTCGCTGTAAATGCAAGTTGTCGTCCAAGAATTCGTGTGGAAGGAACTTGTGTTCTTGTCGCAAAAATGGACTGAAATGTGTTGTAGCATGTGGAGATTGTCGTGGAGAAGGCTGTAAGAACTCGGAGGAAATTAGACTTGAAATTTCTGAAGATAATAACTAAGTACTTGACGGTTTCTTGTATGTTGTCTCAGTTGTTTGGTAGATAATAAGTATGACTGATGGGCATGTTTTCCTTCATTAATTGGAAAATATTGTCTAAGAAAGGCACTGACTCGAAATATCATCATTTGACCGACATCTTGGACGCCATCTTGTATCCTGACTGCTTGTGCTGTTTTTTTTATTATTTATATGTTGGTCTCGGTTCCTTTCTGCGTCAAAATGTACAAAAACTGCTTGTATTGAAATATAGGATATGCTAATAATAGACATTTTTATTAAAAGAATATTTGTATACACTTAAAATTTATCATTTTCCCGAATTCAGCGGCCATCTGCCCCCAAAGACAACAAGCTTAGCAGTGTGCGTGTTCTGACATATGTTACTTTCAATGTGGAATATGTTTTGGCGCATAATTTTCCATAATTACCGAGGTTTCATGTGTTATTGGGCACTAATGGGAAATTTACTTATTGTGTCAGCCACATTGGACGCCATCTTGGATCCTCAATTTTCCCATAAGCGGATTTTTGCGGATTTTGGATATGTTGTTCCTGGTGTTTTGCCGCGTCGAATGACACCAAAATCAGCTTGTATCAAATTTCTTCCGGGTTCAACTCTCCCACGACCACACTAAAATACCAATTTATGTTGTTAGGACTCCATATACCACTACTAAGGGCTTTTGTTCGAAATTAAGTAAAAACTAAGATTTTCGCGATTTCAAGCCATCTCCTTGGTGGCCTTCTTTGAGACAATCATCACAAATTTGGAATAAATAACACAATGTGATCTTAAAGGCATTCATTATTGTGCTAGTGCTATAATTTTCCAGTTCTTTGCCAGTAAAAACTGTCTCCTTTCGGAAATGACAGGAAATTTTAATTGAATCCGAATTTCTCAAATTCCTCAAGGCTACCGGTGGGTCAGCTGGTGCATTATTTTGCCGATTATAGATTTGAATCCGTCCGATAAGGATTGTATATATTCAACTCTGAGAAGGTGCTCGATGCTTCGCCTGATGCCACAGTAGCTATAAATCAGTCTGAAGAAAAAACAATACCTAGAATCGAGAAGGATTAGATGAACGCAATAAGTGATTTGTACAAATCTATTGAAAGTAGAGTAATTCCTGCAAGTGCTGTTTCTGGGTCTCAACCATTGATGAAACTCGAGGAATGTTTGAACAAGTATAAATCGTTGCTTATTGAAAATCTCCGACAGCAAAGTTGTGGGTTCAGTATTTGGAATATGTGCAAACGTTGAAGAATTTCATTAGAGCAGAGAGGACAGAAAATTGGAGTCTGCATCTCGCTACTGTGGAGCAAATGCTCAATCTATTTGCCGCAACCGGTCACGCCAACTATGCAAGAGCTGTCAACTCTATCTCCAGCAAATGTTGGAACTACCTAATAAACACCCTTGGCTGTACAAATGTTTTGCCGAAAATGGGTTTCATGCTGTACGTAGAAGCAATAGATTATGGGCAGGATTATAAACATATCTCATAATAGAACAAGACCTTATGCGTTCTATCAAAAGCAGAGGAGGTCTGACAAGAGGTAGGGGAATGACCGAATCTGTCCGAATGCAATGAATATATAGCATGCATAGGTGTGCCGAGATTCATGATGCCATGACCGAATTAACCAAACTTAGACATACCACCAGTGAACAGCACGCGGAGTTCGGGGCAAGTAGGAGCAAACGTGACTCTGATGATTTGATAAACATACAACGTTGGTTTGACGAACATGAACCTTTTGATTTGAGTGAAGGTAAACTACGCTCCCTGTCTTCTGGGTTAACATCTAGTGATGGGGACGGTGTTTAATAACTGTATTGACTCTGAACGTGTCGGTTTCGAGATCCACCCAAAGCTCAACAGCATGAGTATCACAGATGCCTCGATCAAGCGGAAGGATCTAATAAAATAGTTGCCTCTGCCATTGAATACGCTTCACATTCTAAACATGTGAATGTGATTGCAGATGACACCGATATACTGGTCCTATTGATGTATCATTGGACATCAAATATGGCAGATGTGTACTTCCATTCGGAAGCACGAAAGACAAGTAAAAGATGCATTACACTGTGGAAAATTGGCGATATCGTGGAAAAGGCAGGTGATGCCACAACAAAAAACATTCTGTTTCTGCATGCGTGGTTCGGTTGTGACACAATTTCTGCCATTTTTGGGCATGGTAAAACCATAGAAATATCATGAATCGGCTGACTTTCGGGACGCATCACTTAGCATGCATAATATCGAAACCACCCAATGTGAAATAGGAAAATTAGGTATAAAACTGTTTTTCATTATGTACAGTGGAAAGTTGGAAGAAAATTTGAATACACAGTAAAAATGATTGGAATCGGTGACAAGAAAAAAATTGACAAATTTTGCACCCCTCCCCAGGTCGACAAATTGTATTCGGACCTTGGTGAAAAATTTCTCGATTCGTGCCCTTTCGTTAGTTAACACGGTTACGTAAACCGAATTCAGCTGTTTGGCTTCGTATAAAAGAAGATTTGGGCACAAACTTTTTCCAAAAAATCATTGTAAGGGGCATAACTCTGGAAAGCAAGTTAGGACATACACCTAAATGTTTCATTCAGTTGTAACTTCACAAGGTGCATATATCTACCAAATTTCAATGATTTATCTTTTAAACTTTCTGAGATATAAGGGTTACAAAATATATTAAGAAGAAGAAGCATAAATAATAATAGTGAAAAATAAAAAATTGAATAACAATATACTTCCATATTAAAATATGGAAGTATAATAATAATAGTGAAAAATAAAAAATTGAATAACAATATACTTCCATATTAAAATATGGAAGTATAATAAGGGAATCGCGCGGAATTGATTGGAATGTCGATAGTATGGTTTATTGACATTTCTGTGTTCAGTTGGAACGTTCTGATGTGACCCCCACCCATGCCTCGAAATTTGGTGACGCGGATAGAAAAGTCGCCATATATCGGCCAATTTTCGAGAGATCGAGCTAATTTTTGCGTCATTGTGTTCGTACTTGATGCCCCTTTATTATTTAGCATGGTTCTGATGAGGTATTGTGGCGATATTTTACTATGTAGGCCAATATGTATGTCGTTCAGTATATACTTTTCGAATATCTCTGGCCTCCATCGATATAATACGGCAAGTGGGTAATCGTTTAGAAGTACTAAAAATTCCCCATCGAATGACACAAAACACGTGACGATCGGTTGAAGGAATTTGTATTCATAGTGCATTTTCTGTAAACTTGAACAAAAGGAAGGGGCCACAATTTCTACATTTTTCAACCGATTCATAAAATTCACTCATAATGACACTCAGTACATCTTATAGATACTTTACAACCATTTTGGTTCAAATCGGAGACCAAAAAAAATTGACAAATTTTGCCCCTCCCCTAGCCCGGAAAAATTTGAGCGGACCTGTGTTAAAATTTCCTGGTTTGGTCTTCTGTCTATGTTTAAGACGCTCACATAGACCAAATCCAGCTGTTGCGCTTCGTCTAGGAGAAGATCTGGGCACAAGCACTTTCTACACATGGACTTTATTATAGTACATTTTTCGATGTGTTATAACTTGGTCATTTCTCAACCGATTTACAAAATTCTTTGACGAATAGCATCAGTACGTCGTATAGATACACGACAGAAAAAATGGTTGGAATCGGTGACAAGAAAAAAATTGACAAGTTTTGAACCCCTCCCCCAGGTCGACAAATTGTTTTCGGACCTTGGTGAAAATTTCCCCGATTCGTGCCCTTTCGTTAGTTAACACGATTACGAGAACCGAATTCAGCTGCTTGACATCTTATAGGAGAAGATCTGGGCACAAACTTTTTCCAAATTTTTTTATTAAGGGCCATAACTCTGGAAAGCAAGTTAGGACATAAACATAAATGTTTCATTCAGTTGTAACTTGGCAAGGTGCATATACCTACCAAATTTCAATGATTTATCTTTTATACTTTCTGAGAAATAAGGGTTACAAAATATATTAAGAAGAAGAAGCATAAATAATAATAGTGAAAAATAAAAAATTGAATAACAATATACTTCCATATTAAAATATGGAAGTATAATAAAAAAAAAAATTTAATTAATTAAAAACTATTTATTTTTTTTAAAGTTAACAAAATTTGAAAAACTAACACCATTATAACTCTGCCAAGGGAACCCCGAGTCACCACACCAAATTTTTTTAAATCGGTCCAAAATCTTGTGTTATGTACTGGTAAATTTGTTTGGAGCGACATTAAATCCAATTCACCAATTCCATCCCATGCCTTTGGACTACTTAGCTATTGATAAGGCTATATTATTTTCTGATGTCTCTTATGCCAATGTGCAGATAATCTGATAAAGAAAGCTATGGTATCTAATTTAAAATAAAGATTCAACAATACACATCACATGATATTAACAGTAGACTTGAACATCTTTGCTGCTTTGCACAGCTGAAGAAATCACTCTATATATAGATGGTCTGAGGTCATTATAAATGTTATTGGTTTAATAGAGTTGCCCGCTTTCAACATAAACAATTCCTGTGATTTGTTGACAGCTCTGCTATATAATTGATATTAATGGGTCAGCAGTGAGGTGGCTTATCTTGATCTATAGTGTTGGTAGAATTTGATACATTATCATTGCAAACTTAAATTGGACTCTCTTAACCCAAGTATTCCATGTCCAGGTCACCTTCCACATTTAACCCAAGGCTGTGGTGGTGCAGCATTACAGATACTGTACCAGTGCATTCTCTTATATAAATGCGAGTGACCCATAAATTCCAATAATTTGTGTTATGTACATTTGCCTATAATAGTACATAACAGTACACTCTATAATTAAACACCAAAACTCTCATTTATGATTCAGATCATAGTAATTTACTATCGCCAAGGGATGGGTTAACATCTGCTGATCGTGATCGGCCTCTCGTTTTAAATGGAGTTATGGCCCTTTGACATATAATTCACACATGCTTCGATAAATCAACCATCTTTCATCTGATAGGAACCAAATTTGGTATGTGAGTTTCTCAACACAAAATACAGATCGAGTTTGAATATGGGTTAGATCCAATTTGTTATACCAAAGATATGGCCCTTATTCAACTAAGAATTATCCAGATTATAACCCAAGTAACTCACAATTAATTAATACCTGCTTCTCTGTGAGAGACATAAGAGACAATATGGTTTATTGCATTGAGAGTTATTTATAGCCCTCATATGTTCGCTCTATATAAGAGAATTGGCCACACACAGATTGGATAAATTGATTTAGCTATCTTTTTAACCACAACTTAGCCATGTGAATTTATTTAACTAGACCAATGGAGCTCTCTAAGTCCTTGGATGATGGGACTACATTGGATCAAACAGGGCAGAGATAGATAACTTAACCCCTTTTACCCATTCCATGTCTTTTAACCTTTTACATTAAATAAATAACTATATTATTTTGATATCTCACATGGCAATTTGCAACAACATGAATAGAACTGCTTACACTATGGTAGTTGTGACAGGCTCTAGAGTTTAGATGTTATATTAACCCTTCTATTTTGACTCATACATTCTAATAATTTGCGTTATTACTGGTTATTATGTACATTTGTCTATACATCTTTAGATCATAACAGTATACTCTATAATTCAACATTAAAAGATTTTGATTCTGATCATAACAATTTACTATCGCCAAGGGATGGGTTAAACATCTGCCGATCGTGATCGGCCTCTCGTTATGTGTGCCCATACCATGTATAATGCCAACGTCCAGATTAACTATGCATCGTTAGTCCATCCATCTATCCGTCCGTCCATCCATCCATCCGTCTGTCCGTAGACACTTGCTATCCGATTCGATTACTCAAGTATTTTTTATGTTTACCCATACCATAGTATGGTAAACATAGTGTCGACATCCTGATTGACCACTCGTTGTCCGTCTGTCCATAGACACTTTATGCATGGTGCGATAACTCAAACATTTTCTATCTGATCGGAACCAAAAGGCAGATCGAGTTCGAATATGGGTTTGATCCCACTATTTTTATGTTCACTCTTAAAAAAAAAAATTAGATTGAATTCCTTGCTCAATTTAACAAACAAACAACAAATATAATGAAATAATTATTTTTTTAATAATAATTTTTTTTTTTTTTTTTAACTCTTTCGCAGTGCCACGCATCCTGTACATATATCCATGTATCTCAAGCAGTTTCTAATATAATTTGTTGAAACTTCACATGTATATAGACATAGGTATACTCTGTCGAATGCCGCCGTGGACACGCCCACCAAGGTCACGTGACATTGGGGCCATCTTGGATTAGTGGCTATTTGCCGGTATATGTACAGTTTGTGTGGGTATGAATGGGTGTGTTGTTTGTTTTCTAATTTTCAACCCAATTATACGATGTCCAACAGTAAGGTACACGGGAGTAACCTATATGAACCCACTTTGGACATAAAATAGGTCACGTGACCTTGGCGTCCATCTTGGTTTTATGCAAGTTGCCACCTATTTGTAGCAAAATGGGATACAATGGCGTTCTTTGTTGAGTTCGTGCTTTTGTTGCTTGAATATTCCCTGATAGGTACAATTCCAAATATAGATATATATATATATATAACCATACCCATATGTATATATACCTGCAGGGGGACATATGACCCTGCTCCGCCCCTTATAAGTCACGTGATCTTGACGGCCATCTTGAATTTCAGGAAAATTGGGTTTTACAATGATGTGAATTATATGGGTCACGCGGGTGTACGCATGGTCAACTCACCAGCATAATTAATTTAGTTGCCTGTTATCACCACTGGAAAATGATACAATAGACAAGGGTTGTTCAAAACCAGTAAAGGTGTATTATAAATAATAGGTATAAGTATCTTATGCGCCGCAAGCGCCTCTCAATCATTAGAGTATAGAGGTTAGTTACCCACCTGCCACCCTATCCCGCCACCCATAGTATCTTATGCGCCGCAGGCGCCCCTATAGAGGCTACTGCCCACATAAATAATAGGTATAAGTATCGTATGCGCCGCAGGCGCCCCTCGATCATTAGATTATAGAGGTTAGTTACCCACCCACCTCCCCATCCCGCCAACCGTAGTATCTTATACGCCGCAGGCGCCCCTATAGAGGCTACTGCCCACATAAATAATAGGTATAAGTATCGTATGCGCCGCAGGCGCCCCTCGATCATTAGAGTATAGAGGTTAGTTACCCAACCACCACCCCATCCCGCCACCCATAGTATCTTATGCGCCGCAGGCGCCCCTATAGAGGCTACTGCCCACATAAATAATAGGTATAAGTATCTTATGCGCCGCAGGCGCCCCTCGATCATTAGAGTATAGAGGTAATAACAATAACTTCTTCAGTCCTGAGTCTTTTGCGAGCAGCCATTTTCGACTGATAACCACGTGCTAACAACAATGACGCAATATTCCGGCTCTGACTGTACTCCCATAACGTCATAAATAGCATGACCTTGAGGACATTGTCGCTTTAAATTGTTCGCGCGCAACAGTACTACAGATAAATACATTGTACACTGTCAAACATGCCGGAAAGAATAGAGTTATATCCCATACATTAGACTACATACCAAATTCGCAAAAATGCGCGATTGGCAGCGTCTTCGAAGTTCGCAATTATGCGCGTTTGGCAGCGAAAGAATTAATTTAGATTGAACTCCTTCCTCAATTTTTTTTTTTTTTTTTTTTTTAAAGTTAACAAAATTTGAAAAATTAACACCATTTTAACTCCGCCAATGGTATCCCAAATCACCACACCAAATTTGGGTCAATTCGGTCCAAAATGTTGTGTTATGTACTGGTAAATTTGTTTGGATCGATATTAAACCCAATTCCTCAATTCCATCACATGCCTTTTGACTACTTAGCCATTTTTGTTTATTTTTTTTTAAAGTTAAAAAAATTTGAAAAACTAACACCATTTTAACTCCGCCAATGGTATCCCAAATCACCACACCAAATTTGGGTTAATTCGGTCCAAAATGTTGTGTTATGTACTGGTAAATTTGTTTGGATCGATATTAAACCCAATTCACCAATTCCATCCCATGCCTTTTGACTACTTAGCCATTAATATGGCTATATCATTTTCTGATGTCTCTTATGCCAATGTGCAGATAAAGACAGCTAGGGTATCTAACTTTTTAAAAATGTTTCAATAATACAGATGACATGTTATTAACAGTAGACTAGAAAATCTTTGCTGCATTGCACAGCTGAGTATATCACTCTACAGATGGTCTGAGGTCATTATAAATGTTATAGGTTTAATAGAGATGCCAAGTTTCAGCATAAACAATGCCAGTGATTAGTTGACAGCTCTGCTATATAATTGATATTAATGGTGCAGTAGTGAGGTGGACTTATCTTGATGGCTGTGTTGTTGGTAGAATTTGATACATTCTCATTGTAAACTTTAATTGGACTCTAATACCCCAAGTATTCCATGTTCGGGTCACCTTTTCACATTTAATCCAAGGCTGCGCTGGTGCAGCATTACAGATCCTGTGCCAGTGCATTCTCAATATCTATATGTGAGTGACCCATAAATTCCAATAATTTGTTTTATGTACATTTGTCAATAATAGTACATAACTGTATACTCTAATTCAACATCAAAACTCTTAATTTATGATTCCAATCATAGTAATTTACTATCGCCAAGGGATGGGTTAAACATCTGCTAATCGGCCTCTCATTATCGGATCATGTTCAAATTTTATGTGCATGTTTATGATGACACACCACTCTATCCGATGCCATAACTCAAGTATTTTTTGTCCGATTGTGGTCATATTTTATAAGCAGGTTTATGATGACATATGCCTCAAGTTTTTGGTATTGATTGGTTGATCGCTTTAGAAATAATAACCCTTTCACACCGATTTAATAAGTCAAATAATTTTCTTCTGATTTACCTCATATTTTTTACTAGGTTTTCCTTAGCACACTCTTCAATTGTATGGATTTTGGTTTTGATTAAATAACCATTATACTCTTTAACCATGGTTATAAATGAACATTCTATTTGTTAGTTTTATACCATTAATTAGGTGTGATATCCTGTTTTGAAAATATTAAGATTTTATTGCAATAGTTGCATGTAATATACTGATATCAATAAATTACCATGTTAACATCCAATATACAGAGTATATGAAAGTACATTTTATAGATGTTGTCATTCCAAGTGAAATCTGTTATTAAATGAGTGATGACGTATGGTACAGAGCTCTCGCTTGTTGCTAGATCGAGGCAAAGATAAACAACAGTGGTGGCGATTTGTTTATCGTATATCTGTCAAATTTGATTAATGGCAGCATGAGACTCTTGTTTCTCCTATTCTTGAAATTTCATTAAGGGACCGGACCCCTCACCTATATATATTCCATTGATCTGCTTAGAAAATAATTAACCACTTACAAGGTTCCCATAGACACATGCTATAATGCACAATGGACACTTCCTCATATCTCTTATATATAGTTATCTTTGCACACCTATTCACTTCTAATGATTTTGAATAATTGATTTTTTTTAAATATATTAACCCTTCAGACACATGCTTTCATTATGAAATTAAAATAATGGCTGATAGCCAATATGATTTATCTATGAAATAGGTAACAGACAGATAAATCTACATGACTATTGTAGGTGATGCCTTGTTTTGAAAAGTATGAACAGATGGGAAAATAATGTTCCTGAATGTTCCTGTTAACCCTCCCGGATTGTGCGGGAGACTCCCGGATTTGAGCACGATCTCCCGCACTCCTGGACATGCATGACAATCTCCCGGATTCAGCTACTGTAGAAAATCACAAAAAATAATCTCTTTATTTTATCTATTTGACCAGTAGACAGGCTATCAACACATCCCTGATATCGGATTGGGACATCATTGTATCAATTAACACCCATGATTAATCTGGGGTCATAAAATCAACATTGTTTGCACAGCAGGGGCACCGGACAATAAAACAACAAACACCTTCTAAGTTCTATTGAACAGGATCACCAGACAGAACAAAGGTGACCTGTTCTCAATTGGCAACCCACTAGAGATAAGCCCTGATGTTATATGAAACTACCATTAAAGTTTATTGGTCTGATAAAATTCAAAAGAAGCACATGTTCTGGCTTTAAACTTTCGGAATCCGTTCCTGAGTTGTACTTTTTAATGTGACATTTGAAATCTCGCGAGATATAAATAAAATCGAAAGTAGTTTACAGTTTAATATTGATATACGTAATCCGGTAGCTTACGATATTTCCTCTATAAATTAGACAATAAAAGTAAAAACTACATAGTAAATGTTTTTCTTAAGAATACTTGTTAATTTGCCTGTTAATATGTGTTATATCTGATCATATTTTTTTTGTTTTTTTTGGTCAAAATTATGAAAATGCAAAAGGAATCTGTAGGGGCCAGCATCCTCATCATATTATGTCTGTATAACATTATATAGATAACACTTTTGTATTGTATTGTATTTTATATATTTTTTAAAACCATACACCCCTGTTATGAAACACTTAATCTTGCATGTACCTAACAGTATAATCATTCCTTATTTAATACACAGGTCAGTTCTCTGATCTTATATGTTTAACATGTTTGATAAACAAATAAATAACAACTGGGAGAATGGGGGGGGGGGGGTAATTAAAGTACAATTTAAATATGAGATGGAATCTCATTCATGTATGTTGTTCTAAGCAGTCTGGCTTGTCAACAAATTATAATTTCTCTTTTAATAGAAGTGAATGAATTTTGAATATCTGGCAGGTCAAAATTGGCAGAGTTAGGAGGGATTTATCACTTATGCTTCCAATGAGCTAACTTTAAACTCCTAAGCATATCCTCCGAAATTACTAAACTGTTGGATCTCACAATAAGAGGTCCTTAGGTGAATAGGTACAGAGTTGTGGTATTTAAAGCTACTCCTCCCTCACCGCAAATACTTTAATAACCCCTTCTTAAAACAAATTATTTGAGCTTTTGAATTCAAGTTGGGTACTGATATATGGATTCCTGCGATCATATCTTTTACAAATTATCCGTTATAGCTATAAATCGCCATCGCCAAGGTATGGGTTAAACATCTGCCAACTGTGATTGGCAAAAATTCAAAAGGTATGCAGTGACAATATTCCCAATAAGATAGTTCTTATCCGGAAAGGTAGTCCCCAATGGCTTACGTGTAATGTACGGAAACTGATGAGGCAACGAAATCGATTACATAAGATAGCTAAAAGGAAAAACACACCACAAACATGGGCAAACTTCAGATCTAAACGTAATGAAACTACATCGGCTATTAGAAAAAGCAAACGTGATTATGACACCAAGAATGAGAACACATTGAATAGCCCATCACATGACCAGTCTTCCTGGTGGAAAACCCTCCAAAAAATAGTATTTGCTACCAGTGATAGATCAATACCCCCCTTGAACACCAACGGCGACTTCCTGATCTCACCAACTGAAAAAGCAAATGCTTTCAATTCGTATTTTTGTAAAATTTCATCAGTTGATGACATCGGGAAACGCCTACCAGTCATTGAACCGGATAACTCCATATCCACATTAAGCGATATAAAAATCACAGCCCCTGACATTTACAAAGCGTTAAAAAGTCTTAAAATATCTAAGTCAAGTGGGCCCGACGGAATAAGTCCGAGAGTTTTGAAAAGCTGTGCCTCCTCGCTCTGTGAACCTCTTGAATTCTATTTTAGAACATTTACCGAAAACAATTACTACCCACACCAGTGGAAGCGTTCACATGTTACACCTATATTTAAGAGTGGTGATCCCGGTCTTATATCAAATTACCGACCAATTTCTCTACTAAGCTGCGTCTCAAAGGTCTATGAAAAATGTATTTATAAATATCTATGGGAATTTCTTGATGAAAACAAACTCCTATCATTTTATCAAGCTGGTTTCATGCGCAACGATTCAACAGTTTTTCAACTTACCGAAATATATGACAATATATGTCGATCATTAGACGACGGAAAAGAGGTCCGGTGTATATTCTGTGACATAAGTAAAGCATTCGATAAAGTCTGGCACCGTGGCCTCTTGAACAAACTGACAAAAATTGGTATAAGAGGAAACTTGTATAACTTGATGAAATCGTATCTAGAATGTAGACAACAACAGGTTGTCATAGACGGCACACGTTCGGAACTACAAGATGTAACAGCAGGTGTGCCGCAAGGCTCAGTATTAGGCCCACTTCTGTTTTTAATTTATATTAATGATATAACCGAAAATATACGGTGCAACATTCGTCTATTTGCTGATGACACTTCTCTATTTCTTACTATCGAAGACCCCACCTTGGCCGCAAAACTAATCAACGATGACCTCGAAACTCTCATGTGTTAAATTGGGCATCAGAATGGCTTGTAAAATTCAATCCCCTGAAAACGGAATCTCTCTTAATCTCCAGGAAAGAAACACCAGTATATCATCCACATTTGACCATGGGAACCGCGACAATTGTTGAGGTTGACAGCCATAAACATCTGGGACTTACTTTCGACAACATGGGCTCTTGGGGTATCCACATCAGATCTATGCTTGACAAAGCATGGAGTCGAGTAAATCTAGTACGTAAACACAGATACAAGCTAAGCAGAGTAACGCTTGAAAAAATACATTATACATTTATCCGACCAATACTGGAATATGCCTCCCCTGTTTGGGATAACTGCCCTGATTATCTTAGTGATGACATTGAAAAGGTTCAGTATGAAATGGCCCGAATAGTAACAGGTGCAACCATCAGTACGAGTAACGCGTGCCTTTTGTCAGAGACTGGCTGGGAACTCCTCTCTTCACGCCGTAGAAAACACAAGCTATGCCAATTTTTTAAAATGATACGAGGAACTGCTCCATCAATTTTAAGAAATTATGTACGACCAATTCAGGCAAATAATTCCAGATATAACTTAAGATTTGAACATATAAGACTACCCTCGAATATTAATTATGACTATTATATGGATTCTTTCTTACCATCTGCAATTACCGAATGGAACAAACTGTCAGAAACTACAAAGAGCAGCAGTACAATCGAAGACTTCAAAAAGGAACTGAACAGTGACAATATACGTCCACCTGCCTATTTGTATCATAGTAAATGTCGTAAATCTCATATCCTCCATACCCGGTTAAGATTGAACTGCAGCCACCTAAGTGGTGACCTGACAGATAACCATGTAAAAATTTCCCCCTTCTGTCTATGTGGGGAATTTGAGACAACTTACCACTATCTCTTTGAATGTACTTTTTATCAAGAGCCCAGAAGAGAACTATATGACTCCCTACCAAATGTTGCCTTATCTGAGAATACACTAATGCGGGGGTCAAGAGAGCTTAGTCTTCGCGAAAACAAACAAATATTTAATGCAGTACAGACATATATTATGAGAACAAAAAGATTTCCATGATCTGTATGGGTAACAAATTGCTTTGGATTCCGGCCGCGTTATGCGGCAGCACGATGTTCTCCATTATATATGTAGTACTAAATGTCTTCCGATAACGATTATTTTGTAAGTTACTTTACTTGTCACTATCCTGTATATACGTGAAATGATTCTACGTGAAGAATGCAGCGATATTCACAGTAAACCCCATTGAAATAGGAATTGGCCATTGCGATTGACGCCCTCCCATGGAGCCTGACGCATGCATATTACTACGAGCATAATTTTCATCACGCAGCAACTAAATTATTGAAAACTCTGTCCCCTCTACTTTCTCACTCTCCCTCTCATTCTCTCTCTCTCTTCTTTCTCTCTCTCTCTCTGTCTCTCTCTCTCTCTCTCTCTCTCTCTCTCTCTCTCTCTCTCTCTCTGCCTCCTGCTATCCTTAACACTATCTTCCCGCTGTGTCCATCCCAACTTAAACTTAGTTACTTCTCCTTTAAAAAATATTATTTCTATTATTTCCCGTCTGATCGATACCCCTCCCTCACTTATTGGGGAAGGGGCATGTCGCCAAAGAGGAGAAGACTTCATATAAGCCCTCGGGCTTGTTGTCTGATCCTCATTTCCATACATTATCTCTTATATGTTGTATATTTATGTCATTTGTGTATTATGTGTATTATGTTTGGATTTGGAAATAAAAATATGTTTACACTAACTGTGATCGGCCTCGTTTTGTTCTTATTCGAGGAAAAAGGTCTCTCTACCATTACCATCAAGGGCATTAACTTGATTGGCTCATGCCAAGCTCTTTCTGATCTCCTGGCTAGTTGTGCCCTGTCCAGGTCCCGTACACTATTGTTGTCCCCCCAATGGAATCTCGCTCTAAACACCTTTTCTTTTGTAAATTTAACTTTTAAAAACAAGTCCGGGAGCAATAGGGGTGAAGTGAAATTTCTCTGTTAAAGTTTTTTTCTCTATGGATTGTGATTCTGGGTGGTGTGTACATCAATTCTAATAGGTGGGTGTGGAGTTCTCACCCTTGAGCATTTCATATAATCCAAGATGGCGTCTAACATAGCCACCATAATATAGAATATGAACTAATCTGTTTTGTTGGAAACTATATTTCATCAAATGTACACAAATTTATATATTTGGATGCAATTACATTATACTACTGTTTGTAAAAAAAAATGTAAATTTGTTTTCACTCATATCTCCTGTACCTTATTTTCTTATTATTCATATCGTCTGATCATTTGCTCAGTACTACATGTTGTTACTTTAGTCTCAGCCACTTCCAATCCCTAACAAAATTGATCTTACAGAACGTGGTATGAAATTTTCCCGAAAAAGGTTATTGTCCAGTATTTGGGAGTTGTATACTGGCCAGGGCTTTGGCAGTGTTGAGTATATTAGTTAAATTGTTTGTGCATATGCTTGGTGCATGAGTACTGTGACGTGTTATATGTCTTTTGGTAGCGGGTGTTTGTGTGGTACGGTATCTTTTTATGTGTACCCATACCATGTATGGTACACATAATGCCGACGTCCGGATCAACCATCCGTCGTTCGTCTGTCCGTCCGTCCGTCTGTCCGTAGACACTTGCTATCCGATTCAATTACTTGAATATTTTTTATCGGATCGTGTTAAAATTGTATGTGCATGTTTATGATAACACACTCCTCACCTGTATAGTTTTTGGTATCGATCGGTTGATCGGTTTAGAAATTATTAACACTTTGCATCCGCACATAGTCATGTTCTATCCAATGCCATAACTTAAGTATTTTTTGACCGATTGTGTTCATATTTGATATGTAGGTTTATGATGACACACCCCTCACCTGTATAGTTTTTGGTATCGATTGGTTGATCGGTTTAGAAAATAATTAACCCTGCACACAAATGCTATCTGATGCATCTAAGTTAAACAATTTTCTTCTGATATGCCTCATATTTCTTACCTAGGTTTTTCTTAGCACGTTCTTTATCTGTATGGTTTTTGGTATCGTTTATTTAACCCTTTCTGCTCTTGTTTTTAAATAGAATTCATCCAAGCTGTGTTGACTTAAATATTTTTCATCTGATCAGCACCAAATTTGGTACATCTGGTCCTCACCCCGAAATACAGATCAGGTTCGAATTTGAGTTTGATCTGGTATATTTTAACAGAGTTATGGCCATTTAAAATTCAAGTAGCTGATAATCTAATTAATGCCTGCAGGCACTGTTAGCTTAGAAGAGGAGATCTTATTACCCAGCCAGTGTCTAATTGGAAATGAGTTTTGTTTAGCTTGACATTAGATAAATACCATGGCTCACAGAGTCAAATCTCTTTAGACACATCACAGTGATAGTGGTTCTCTCCTGTATGGACAAGAACACCTGATCAAACAAATCTCTCAACACTAATAAAATTTCTCTCCTGACTCTCAGACTCTATCACACACAGTGTGCTAGCATCTCTAAAACATTGACAAATCCATGATTGATGACTCTCTGGTCCATTCTTTGTTCTGTACAAAATTAATTTAACCCCTTTGTTGAAACAGGTTCATGACATTAGAGACTGACTTATTGTATGGGTTTCTAAATCCAATGACATGCTTTTATAGACTGTTTGTGTTTATCAGTTCATTATTTTGGGTAAGATTAACCCCATTCTATTCGATTTTATATCCATTGATTATGTTTATAGTTCTTGGCATAGTTTATGATAACACACCCCTAACCTGCACAGTGAGGGTCATTTGGTTTATTTGCTCAAAAATATTAACATCCTCCACCAATCCTGTTGACACAATGTGATAACTAAATATTTTTCACTTTATCACTATATAAATAATTGCATCCATGTTAATGATGAAACATTCTTCACCTGTATAAATTTTGGTATCGATTGAATGATTTTGATAATATATTAACAGTAACTTCAATTATATTTCCGCTGTTTAGATACATTATATCTTTCCAATGATCAGCTTAGAAGAAAATTAACCCACCCCATTCCATAGTCATACAGTATGCTATTCAATGTAATGAATCTAATATTTTCAATCTGACCAATCTCATATCCTACCTCTAGCTATCTGAAAATTCTGCATAAAAACATTTTATATCCAATCATTATCAATCATTTTATATCCAGGTCTATACATCCCTCACTTGTATAGTTGTTCAGGTATTGATTAGTTTTTGAATCGGGAACTATTAACTCTTTTGTCCCATCTAAATGATCCCAAGAATTTTTAATATGCAGCTAACACAAAACATAATAAAAAAAATAACAATATTAAAAAAATCATAATATGTTTTGTCTCGCATTCCAGTGTAATAAGCAAATAAATAAATATTTTGTCTTTAACTGCTATGGTGCTTCTCTCTGACTATGGATTGAGCTTAATTAGCTTTATCACTCTATAAGATATATCTGTGTTGAAGTGACTTAATAGGTTGAAATGGAATGCCACATCCGTGTTCCTATTGTGTTTATGTGAGCAAGGTGCCCAATATTAAAGTCTGATTCCACTTGTGACCTTAATAGTAAGGTGTCAATTATTGAAACTTTTGCACTCGTGAAAAGGTTGGTGTAAGGATTTATTAAAATAGCTAATCGGTATCGCCAAGGTATGGGTTAAACATCTGCCGATCGTGATCGGCCTCTCGTTTTAGTCTGATTTCAGTGACTGAAATGAAGTAGGGGTCTTTGACCTTTTCCTTTTTTAGGTATTCTAGTCTGACTATATTCCTCTGTCTTAGCTCAAGATTGAGTCTTGTTAGGAGTGTATCTATTGCTTCTTCTGCCTCGTTCCTTTCAGTAAGTGAGAATGAGGCGTTGAGTTCTCTTATTCAGAAAAAACATTCGATTGCTGATCGTGACAACACCTTAAGAGCTTAACCCAAGCGAAATCAATAAACCCACTAAACAATAAACATAGTACTAGTATACCAAATACTTATTACCTAAGTTATCATACTTAACCAGAAACTTACGAGAACTCATACCGACAAACGCTATATACTAAGACAGTTAGGCTTCCCTTGCTAAACTTTAATCTTACAATATTAATCAGTTTATTTGCAAAAATATATTCACCCATGGATATGACGTCTTATATGATGTACTCACCGGCCAAAGGGTTAAGCTCTCAGAGGTCCTCAGATATTGGTCAGTACATGCACCATGTATATGACTTCTCGAGCAGAACGTGAATTTGAGGTTAGATTGTGCATATGGCTTGGTCAGTTATTTTAATCACATTCATAATCTTGCTGATGAATTTGATGTATCTTGCACCTGAAAACTTAACCACTCTCCCAGTCGCACCCAAATTTTTCTGTGTGTCGCTCTGTTACCACTTTATACATGCATTTAGCGTTCAGATTACAGCCTTGCTCACACATCGCAATTACACCAGGAATGCTGTTCAGGTACTATGTGAATATCTTGCAGTTTCCATAAAGGACTAGGTTCTTCTTCATGGTTTTTTATATATCTCTTGTAGATGTACCAACAGAGACATACGTCATCAAGATAAATGGTTTAGATCCTGATTCTGGAGCTGTCCTTGAATATGAATTTGCAGATCCAATAACAGCTTTAACACCAGAGGGAGTGCAAGTTGTCAGAAAATTATATGACTTTACAGTAAGATAATACCCTATAATATATATTATTATCATTTTATTGGCTGTTCTCTAATCCATAAACACTGGGCCGTCAGGAAGCCACTTTTCATGATTAGCCATGACCCTCCAGCTACTGTTTGCTTCACTATCCAAATGTGGATCCATCCATAAGAAAGCTTTTGATACATCTTGGATGTTCGCCTTGATGAGAGGACACTGGCCTACTTGTAGCAAGTAACTATATCCAATGTTAACTTGGTACAAACATGCATGCTGTGTCTTCAATGTGGAGCAACTTGTTCATGAGGGCCATGGTAGAAGTGTTGAAACGATTCATTGGCTATCCAGTGTCTACATTGATTTCAAGTAAATTGATGTTCTACTTATTCTCATCGAAGGGCAGATGATTTCACATTTACTAGGACCACAGGTTAGCAAATGAAATTGTAAATCTTTGTGGTATAATGGCTTTAATCAGCATAACCAAATAGACAACATCTGACCTCTCATCCTATGACCTTACTGAAAATTTGTAGATAAATTCATATAATTTTGTCCAATATTATTGCAATATTATGGTATCAGTGCCCTAACGCCACAATACCATAATAACTTACTATGAATAAAAAATGATGATCATGCAAGTCGTGATAATTCCATACCAATGGTATTCCAGTTTTTTATAAAATACAATAACATGGAAATAATATTCTATCAGTGCCTCAAAGCCAGAATGCCATTATAACTGACTATGCATAAATATGATGAAAAGTTTTCACACCGATACCGCCATAATTCTGCACTTTTAATCAGTGAATAGCAAAGGTAAGGTAAAGCAAAATGGAAAGAATTTATATTGTCTCGTGCCCCATATTCACTGCCCATAGTCTTTCCATAACTTGGTTCTTTGCCTTCTATTGCCACCTATCGAAACGATCATATGGCAAAAAGCCATCACTCTAGTATAACACGCAGTTGCATGGAAAGCATTTATATTGTCATGTGCCGCATGGCCACTGCCAATATAATTTCCAAAAAGAGCCCAAAACATGGCTCTTCTCCTTATATTTTCTCATATCCAAATGATTATCTGGCGTATAGAATACATACAAGAATAACAGCCCCGGTCCTGCTATGGCAGTCAGTTCCAGTGGCAGGCAGGGTGCTGACATCATTGATTCAGCAAACAAATCTCCAAGGTCAAAAGTCCCAGCACCGGAGCCTTTGGTGGCTGATCTGGATGGGGAAGACTCATTGTCATGTGCCACCAATACTGCACCAGCCAATTTCCCCATTACGAGAGTGGGTTCAGTCTCCCTGGAATCATACGCCCTATTGGAATCATCCATGCCCGATCCTCCACCACCATAAAAAGAAAAAAGGAAAGCATTTGTATCATCACGTCCACTGTCAGCAGACTATCCGAAATAATCTAAAACATGGCTCCTCGCCTTAAGCAAGAACACTGCCATGTTCTTGCACATGTGAACTCATCCAATCTACTCCAGCCCAGACCATCACCCCTGGCATGAGCAGAGGTCTGCCTAGATGTAGAATTAGAGTCAGACAATTGACTTCCATATTCCTTGCTTTCTTAGATGTTGATTTGTTGACCCTTTCATGATTGAAGCTGTGCTGGTGCGGCATTAAGGGCCCTGTGCTGATGCGTGGTCTTCTATGTAGCTGGTCCCTCATGTGTGAGAGCCCCGTATTAGGCATGGGGTTTTTGCAAGATTTCAGGGGGCTCCCGTCATGGAAGGGTAAAGAATCTGTCATTAATGTGACAGGTTTGACTTTCAAACATCCTTCTAACTCGATCCTTCAAATTACTGTAGTTCATTTTAATCAATGAATTAAATTGTTTATTTGCCAGTAGAGCATAGTAATAATAGCATAATAGTGGGAAGTTGCTTTTCTCCCTAAAAGAAGAGGCACTCAGACTCATACCACAGGAGTGGAGATGAAGAAGAATTTGTTTCTAGGCTGGCGCCTGCACCTGAGGTCAATGCATTTCAAGTCATTCCCGCAGGGGAAAGCACAGCGATGCAAAGAAAAACAAAAGACCTTCCAAGCTTGTGACTTCAGATGGTCTGATGCAGGACGTTTGCGATGTAATTCTGCGCAGCTCTCATGTCGGCCAAAGACTATCGACAATTTCCCCGCAGAGAAGTGCTCCACCCCATGTGAGAGTGGATACGGACCCCATGTTAGGAAAATTTTATTATACTCTAAATTTCAGCAATTTATTTTAAACTTGGCACAGATATTTAGAGTGCCATGGAAGCTGTGATTATGAGGCCTGTCAGACTTTTTTTTTAGTGGGGTTATTCCCGTTTTTCAACTTAGAATTTGTTGCTACCGTGTAATTTTGTCCAAGGTTGTATTACTTCAATTTTTGTTTGGTCAATGTATTTAAACTTGGCACAACTTGTGACCATCATCAGAACCTTTGCATCTGCAATTATTATATCCTACCAAGCTAATTTACTATAGTTATTCCACTTTTCGACTTAGAAATGTTTAGCAACATACGTAAGTTTGTCATTTTGTGCAAGCTTGTACTCCTTATTTTCCTGGTCAATTTCTGGCACAGATATTTAACACCATGGCAACCTGCAATTAAAGATTGGTTGGACGTATTTTAATCCCTCCTACCAAATTGCATATGCATAATTGTCCCCGAAATTTTCGGAGGACTATTGTAATCAGCCGCGCCCGTCCATCCGTCCGTGCATCCCGTCCGTCCTTCCGTCCGTCCGTAGATATAAATCCAGTAATGATCATCCGATTTGATTTAAACTTGGTATGTAGGTGTCTCAACCAAGAACACAGGTGATCTGCAATTCTGGCTTTGATCCGATGTTCTTTTATGGAGTTATTTCCCTTTTTTCAACTTTTTTTTTACTTAGAAAATTTATAACTTTTTCGGTTTCCGATGATATCTCAAGTTTGGACCCTTTTCTTGCAAATTCCGTTTTTATCAAGATACAGGTTGAGTTCGAATTTGAGTTTGATCCAATGATTTTTCCTAGAGTTATGGACTTTTTTCGACTTAGAAAATTCAATTTTCTTCTGTTTTCTTTGGTTTCCGGATGATAACTCAAGTTTGGACTGTTCAATTGAAAATTCCATTTTTTTGTGAGTTTGATCCGATGATTTTTCTCAGAGTTATGGGCCTTTTGACTTCAAAATATTTTTTATTTTATTTTCTGGATGAGGGTACCTTCATGGTGTAATCAACTCCTCCTACAGTTTTGATCGTAGATATTTGAAACTTCAGAGTATTGTTACCCACATATTGGAGATGTGCAACATGTATATAGATGACGGAAAAAATATTTCTTTACGGAATTATTAACCCCCTTTCAACTTAGAACATTTCAACATTTTTTTTTATTTCTTTAACAAAGCGGCGTCGAGTTGCCACATTTTCGGGGGACACTGTGGTCGGCTGACCTTTTATTTGATAATTTAAAGTGCCATCCCCTTTTAATATGGCTACATATTTTGTAGCCCATGTGCACTGTGGTGGGTATCCTTAGTCCCATTGGGACAGTCATACCTGGTTTATTTTTACTGTATCAAATGCATGCAAAACTTGAATATATGACTATTTAACTGAAATTATGTTTTTTTATCTGCAGACATTGTTCAAAATAGACAGAAGAACAGGGCAAGTTAGAACTAACGCGAATTTGGATAGGGATCGTGCTTCTGTTGTCACATACTCCGTGATAGTTACTGATGTCGGTGCTAATCCTATCCAGTCTGGTACAGGTTAGTATCATGGTCTGTCCCTGTATCCATTTGCAACAGCAATCAGATTGTTTAAAATGTCTGTCAGTGTCATGTTCAAATCATCCTGTCCTCCATCATCCTGGACAGTGAGTTTAAGAGCATACAAAAATTTGAGCAAACCGTACCAGTCAATACCTCGGGCATGTCCAGTTCTGGTCCCCCATGGTCCTGCTATGGCAGACAGTACCAGTGGCAGGCAGGGTGCTGACATGATTGATTTGGGACACAAATCTTTAAGGGTGGCCGTCCCAGCTCTTGAGCCTTTGGTGGCTGATCTGGGTGGGGAAGACTCGTTGTCACGTCATTTTCTCAATTTAACAAGTTTGAAATGTACAGGCATCAATCTCATCACATACAAACGAGAAGAGGATGACGAGACGAAAGAAGAGAAGGAGAAGATGTGTCTACTTCCTCTCGCTAGCATGAATTGTATCGCACTACCTGGGATGTTTCTTTCAAAAACAAGGGGGGGTTCAAGTTTGAGCAATGTTGGAATCTGAACTTATGAGCTCTTTCACATAAAAAATGATAGCTGATTCATGACTAAATCACATTTACATGAAATCTGTTTCAGAAGAGTACATTCTCATCAAATTTGGATATTCACTTGCCAGTGCCTCCTCCTGGGCTTGAACATTAAAAATCATAGCTACTAAATCACATTTTAATTCTTGAAATCTGTTTCGGAAGAGTACATTCCCATCAAATTTGGATATTCACTTGCCTTAGCGGAAATTTTTTAATAAGTCTTTCCTTTGGGAAGCCCGAAAATTTAACTATCATAGATCACTCACATGGTTGTGACAGTCCCAACCCCGCAAACCTCATGATTGAGTCGGAAATAAATCTGATTGATTAGTGGTTAGAACGCTGGATTTATAATGGGCGCATTCATGCATGACTAATCCGAGCATGAAATGACTGGAGTAAGGTCGGCAATAAATTTTAACCCTCCTGATTGACACAAGGCCGGAGATATAATCCATAAAGTTCAGTTTCAGGCTTCCCTTAAGGAAAAAATAATTATAATGTTAAAAATTATATTTTCATAGTTATGAATCATGTAATATTTGATGGCAATATCTTGCAGACTCTGTGTGACAATAAAGAGCATTTATTTTTAATTTATACTTAATTTTATCATAACTCGGTAACACAGATAGGTTTGCATTGTATGCATTTCATAAATAGGTATATATTCATAGTATATGAAGCATACATATGATACCAATTTAGTACATGATACTACCCTTATTCCATTCAATAAACCTGTTCTATAAATTGTCATATTAAACGTTCGTTTAATAACAGGAAATAGTGCCAGGTGACCTTTAACTTCCAGTTTGTCGTCTGATTACATTCTGTACACTACGTCTCAAAATACGATGGCTTCCAATATTTTTCCAACAAACTATAATGAATGAAGAGTTTAAAAAGTTATGTCATTAAATATATACTACTAGCCAATGAGCCCGACGTTGTCCGGGCTATTAAAAAACCAAATTTCAAGTCGATAGCTCCACCCGTTTCCGAGATCTTGTCTGCGCATGCACGAAGCTGGCGTCGCACGGGCTCGGCGACCCGATAAAATTTGTATCCGGGGCAAGATACATTCACATAGCAAATTTCAAGTCGATAGCTCCACCCGTTTCCGAGATCTCGTCTGCGCGAAGCGGGCGCCGCACGGGCTCGCCAATACGACAACGACGACCGCCTGGTCAAACTACACACACGTACCAAGTTTGGTCCCGATCGGTCGAGAATCGTAGATTTGTATTAATGACATACATACAGACAGACAGACAAACAGAGGTCTTCAAAATATATATGAGATAAATTAGGTCAAAGAGACTTTATTTATCTAGGACTATTTCATTACACGGACAAACAACGCATAGTCAAGTGAAACGTCATTGCATGCCTTATAGAAGCCGATGTTAGTTTCGCGTCCTATTTGTTGATTTAAGTATGTTTTGTCGAGGTTTTGGATCATGTAATAAATAGAATCTACAAATCGTCCCCAGTTTATAGCGGAATTTACAAAACTCATCCAGTAAATTAGGTCTGGACCTCGCCTTCGCTGCATGGCTAGTGGCCTATAAAATTAGCACTATATAGCAGTGCGGTCTATTCAATATCCGGTCATAAAATTTCCATGACGACAATGTATTTATTTATATATTTTATATATTATTTTAAACTAATAACTGTAATGTATACATGTAAACAAAGTTTGACGGGGCATATAGGAATGGGCTCTGTCTGTCCATGAGTCCGTCCATAACAACTTCGAAGATCTTGGTCATCATCAGTCGGATTTTAATGATTTTCGGTATGCTGATGAACCAACATGGTGGAAAGAGAATTAACAAACAGCGGGTTTGTATTGAGTAATGGGACTTTAATAGTGTGAAAATGGATTTTACTCTTTACATGACTAAATCCTTCGGCACACCCAACAGGCCTCATTCCTCTACCAAACTTCATATGGATTTTTGGGGTGACCTCTAGATGGGAGCTGTCAACTTTTTTCCCAAAATTGTTTTAAAACATGGCCACCAGCTGCCATCTTGTTTATCTGGAAATTGGGATGTTTTGTCCATCTGTGCATATATCTCAACCAACTAAATGAAATTTTGTATGGAGGTTCACCTCAATGACTGCTTTCAAAAGAGGGGAAAATGACGTTCATATTTTCCATTTTAGAGTTAGCCATTTGGAAATTATTTCTCGTTGTTCGTTCGTAGAGATATCTCAATAGAGATATCTCAACCATGGGTTATCATATCTGAATGAAATTTGGTATGGAGGTTTGCCATCACAAATGCTTTCAAAACACTGCCCAATGATGTTGCTTGCATTTTCATTTTGTCTGAGTTATCAACCTTAGTTTATTAATTTTTCGTGATTTTAGTTTGTCCGACTTTCATATAACTCAAACAGATATGAAGAGATTTTAATAATTTTATTCAATAATAACAGGCCAAACTAAGATATCTTTTGATATTAAGCCACATCAGAAATGAATAAACCTCAGTGGAAAGCCACCTTGGCAGGGGATACTCTGGTGGAGGTATTATTTATTTATTTTTCAGCTTATTTATTACGTGATAGTTAATATGGGACTTAGTTCATTGTGTTCATAATAGGAGGTGCTTTCCGATAGTGTGTTGTTGTGTTCATCAGGATAGCAATCCAATAATCAAATTATAGACTTCAACAATTTTGTAACCAAACAATGAAATATTCTATTTGAGTGTTGTTTGGGGCGTCGTTTGATCTTTTAGAAAGGAGTCGCGACTTGCAAGCACAAATACATTGTGGATGTTGACATTTCTAAGGATACTTAGCTACTAGTAACAATGGAGACAAGATGGTGCGTTCTAATGGAGCTCACAAATTGTTGAATGTCAACTGGCCCAAGTTATTGTAACCTTACTTTATACTCGCATACTATTTAGTTTATCTGTCTAGTAGAGGATGCTCTATCTGTTCAGTAGACGGATAGTGGCATGGTTTATCTGATGGGCTTTATCTGTATAGTACAGAGTGGTGGGAGGGGAATAAAATAGATTATGTTCACACTTTACTATGAACCCCCCCCCCCCCCCCCCCCCCCCCCCCCCCCCCCCATATCTGGATGCCATATAATAGTCTGACAAAATATTGTTATTCTCGCTTCTGATGTTTTTATTAGGTACTCTGATCATCAACATCTTGGAATATAATGACCAGCCACCTGTGTTTTTGCCGCCATGGAACATAAATGTACCTCGCTACACACTTAACGTCAGAGAAGAGCTCCCCATTGGACTGTATGTTAGAACCTTATTTGCTCGAGATGAAGATGATCAGATCGATAAATTTGCTTTGGCCTCTCCGCTGGAATACTTCGATGTTGGTGAATCAGGTGAGCTGTTGCTTGTATAGACAAGTTTTCTCATGGATGTGTTATCTCTTCATAACTCTCAAAACAACAACAGAAAGCGTTATTCCCCACAAACAAATTTTATCTGTGGCTATAGATAATGCATTCTGTCCATTCTTTTGGAGCTATCTACCACAGTCAAAAATTTGTTTCAACTTTGGATCTCTGTATGTCATGTTTGAATTATCTTTAGTTTGCTACAAGAGAATGTTATTCATAAGCAGCATGTTTTGTCAATTCTACAGGTGAGTCATGCCTAACAATTATAGGCATGAAAAACCAATGCTGAGTAATTTGAATAACCTTTATGTACTGAATGGATTCTCTAATTTAGTTATAAAAGTATACATTGGAATAGTCTATTATTCATCTGAAGGGATGTTTAGGAAATTAAGTAGATGACAGACAGATGCACAGTTAATACAAGTGCTAGTTAGATTAATAAGGTTTTAATGTTAATTGATTGTATCATTTAACCTAAAACTGCAGTCTCAATTTCTCCAATGAAATATTTTCATTTGTGGTTTTTATTCACTGCATGAAATTAAATGAATAAGTTTTGATAATCATTGGTGCATTTGGGAAATCTTATAGGAATATTATTTCTTTATTTTTTTAATTTGGATAGTGGCATTAAGTTGTATTCTCATTTTGTGATGTTAAATACATATTTTTCTATCACACAATGAGACTGCATTTAATTATATCAGATTCCATTATATCTGCATTAATTAAATCTCTATACGTAATCTTATATTTATTGATTAGAAAATCTCCAAAATATCCAAGTTACCTTTAATTCTCCAGTTCCAACTCTGCAAAGCTATCACTCACTTTTTCATTTCTCAACTTCAACCCTCAATACTTCATCTAGTCTCTTGCTCACCATACTGCCTGTTTTGATATTATTATATTTGTTACATTGTTGTTAGGAGCAAAATATTTCAATTGTTGTAATGAGGCTTATATATATAATCTTCTAGCCGCATAGGTCAGTAACAGATAGTGGTATAAATTGAATGATGAACACCATTTATGACCTATATTCTCTTAATCTTCACAAGCTTTCAACGGGTGATTTAGTTATAACCCGTTGAAGGCGAAAGCCGAAAGCTAATTTAAGATTAATGGTGTTAATCATTTAATGACAGATCAAGAATTTCAAAAGTAGTGGGTTTGAACCCATATTCAGACTGATACACTTCCTAACTCTCGGTGAAAGGCTTCCTTTTTATGGATGTCCCTGTGGCCGAGGTGGTTAGGTCATGGATTAGATCATCACAGTCTGGGCGAGACGAGGTTGACACGGGTTAGAACCCCGGCATGGATGAAAATTGGGACCGATTGAGGGACATCTCAATGTACCATTGACTCATGTACCATTGACTCATTGACTCATGGCCATTTCGATAAGAAATGAGAATTTGTTCATGCTCACTGAGTTAAGCAAATATGAAGCAATAAACACTCATACTGAGTCCCTGCCTCCATAACTTATATATGCTAATGGAACTACTTGTCAATGATTATTTATTAAAGAAATGGTAAATTTTTTTCAGGGGTGGTTACAGTAAATCAGAGAATTGACTTTGAGCAGATTGAGCAGACTCAGTTTGAAGCTGTTGTGTATGACACTGGAAATCCTAAACTGAGTGCATCAGCCACAATAATCGTCAACATTATCAATATCAATGATATTAGTCCAGTGTTTAGCAAGGTAATGTTCCAATCTTGCACTGCTTTCTTCAGATGGCATCCCAGAAAAGCCTTCAATTTATTTAGGAATTCTTGACTACTACAGCCTGTTCCTCGACTTATTAATGATGATAATGATATAGATAATCTAATTCATAATTAGTTAAGTATGTAAATATAAGTAATAAACAACAGGTTCAATGTGGTCATGGGTCTTTCTCATAATGTCAACATCTCATGACATTAAAACCATCAATCATTTCTTATATATATTCACTCTACAATTAGACTCAATGTGACTGTTATGATTGAAACCAGGGTGAAGATTGTCTACCCTAGTGTCTATTGCTATGGTACCATACATATAGCCAGAGGTATTAAATTTTATACTCATAACTACACCTTGGCGTATTCTTCCACAATTGTGACAGCGCTCAATATTGATGATGAGAACTTCTTATTTCCTAGAAAAATACATGGCAGGTGTGGAGTATATTCACAGGTTTAGAGTTCAGGTTTTCCCCAAATGAGTAGGCTAAACGGTAGGAACAGCCAAAAATATCAAATTTAGTTCAGTTGAAATTCAGAACATAGCACGAGCAATGCCCGGTATGCCTATATAGGCTGGTAACAAGTTTGTAGTCTGTTATATAGATATGCATATACTATGCAGACTACCAAGTGTTTACACAAACTGCTCAGATTCATAATTATATACCCACCGAAAACTGTGTGCCGGTATATGACCAAGATTGCGTATAACATGATCAAATAACTTTGAAATAACAGGAATGATGTCACAGCGTAGATCTTACAGCTATATTTACGGCACCATGAATGGAGCCACAGCCTTGTTCTTATATTATGTAGCATGTTGCTTCACAATAAAAAAATGTAGTGGATTGATGAGATCATCTCTTCATATATTTCCGTTTAGGGAGCTTGTCCAATTCCAACGGAGTTTCCGTCGGAATCGGTGTTTCCGATGGATATTTCCGATCTCCGATACCGATGGCAATCGGAGTTTTTGTATCGGTATAAAACTCCGATTCCGTCGGAGATTTTTCGCTGTGTCGTCGGTAAAATCATCCGATTCAATCGGAGTTTTATATCGGAGTTCCCGTTCTTCAAGAGCGGTATGTTTTGGAAAACTCCGATCCCGTGAATTTTCGTATGAGCTTTTAATAAATCGTCGTTTCGGTTCTTCGTGTATATTGTTTATATATATACCAGACACAACGGAGAAAGACATGTAACATGTTACGTCCATTCTCAGCGACTCGGCCATCTCCGCTTCGCTGAGGAAATAACCTCCCCATAAATAGAAACCATATTCGCGCAATGCTAAAATAGGCCTATAATTATCAGTCGACGTAAACATCTCCGTAATAATTATAATATCAGATGAATTTATATGATATACTCAAGTACGTTAATCCAGTTAATCTGGATAAAGGTACATGATATACTGAGTCGAAATTTATGTCGACTGTATAATTATATGCGTGCAGGATTTGAACCGGTGGAATATGATATCTACTGGTAAGTATAATATTGGGTGCATATACAAGATTTGAAATACACTGGGTTTACGGTATTCTCAGAATCCGACGATGTTGCAAATATAGTTTATATCGCTAAGTGCAGTTTAATATGGAATAATCCATTTCAATCCTGGCTGGGGGTGCAAATAATTATTCCATTTTCAATGACATACCGGTACCCAGGTATTACAACGTACTGGTATCAGTACTGAAATTGTCTTCTAATGTTTCCAAATCCGCCTGAACAAACCAAAGATCTATTTCTTGTTGCCATTTACTGAATAATTATATCGTTTGAACCAACTTTGCGATTCTTAATTCAACTTCGGTCGAGTGAAAACCATGTGTGTGTGTTGTGTTGCAAACCGGAAGAGTGGATCAATCGGGAGGTTATTGGAAGAGCCTGTATAATTGATGGAAGAGCCGGACCAATCCAGTGACGGCAGAATCAAGCCTCACCCAAATAAGGAAGTTGGATTTATTTTTATTTTTTATTGATATTGGGAATCGTAGGGATTATTCATATTTAAGAGACGAGTAATACCATCGCACCAGATAAATAAACAACGTGTTTTGCGAAAGCGACAAACTGAAAATGACGCAACCAACAATCACGTAATAAAATGTTATGATTTACTCGATATTAAAGCTAGATTTTTCCAGTTTTCTCCGCAAAAGTTTAAATTATAATCGGAGATGGGATGTGTATTCCCTTCATCACAAGGATTTCCCCCTAAACGAACCGTCTGTTCAACTTTTTCTGGTGACTTTCTCAACTTTTCAGAGGAAGTTTGGCATAAATAAAAATGAAATTATTACACAAAACTCAAATCACATCGCCGTTTTGATATCGGAGAAAACTCCGATGAAATCTGATTAAATCGGAGTTTTAACATCGTAGTTTTCATATCGGAGAAAAACTCTGATTTCATCGGAGTTTTGTTCAGAGTTCATCGGAATTTTCACCGGAATTGATCGGAGTTCTTGATCGGAGAAAAAACTCCGATCTAAGAAATTCCGATGATGAGGGAGAAAACTCCGATTAAAACTCCGATTGAAAGCTCCGATCACCGACGGAAACTCCGTCGGAATTGGACAAGGTCCCTTAGGCCTTGCAGAGTCATTTTCCAGTTTTTCAGTCCCGCCCACATGGAACCATGCACGAACTCTTTTTTTCTTCTTCTCACTTTTAATCAGTACAAAATAACTGGTACATTTTATATACAAACATTTGCAGAATTGGGATCGAACAGACCTGTGTTCCAGTTCAGATTTCCGTTTCATTACTGTAATGAGTAACTGTGTTCAAACATTTGTGAAGGAAATCTATCAGTGAATAAATCAACTAACTTTTTACTGTCATTTGGTTGGGAAATAATGGCCAGGGGTAACTGAAGCTTGCCAATGCGAATGTGGAATGCTGCATAGATGTGTGCCCCAGAAATATATCATAAAACACGCAAGCATGCTCTTAAATTATTTTAGGCCTGAAAAAACAGTAAATTGACTTTGCATGGTCTTATGTCATAACTTGTTTAGCCCGATATTTAATTGAAAAAAGGAAAATCCATTTTAATGAGTAAAACCATTGATGGATAGAGGACAAGCTCATCTTTATGGTATGTTTGTTTCCAGGACATTTATCAGGCCGAGATCTATGAGAACTCTCCAGGCGGTACTTCAGTTGTAACTGTCATAGCAACCGATGGTGACAAGGGAGATTTTGGCATTGTGAGATATGAGTTGTTACTTGCAGAAAACAAATTCGTCATAGACTCAGAAACAGTAAGTGCATTGAAAAACCTTACGGGATGACCATTGCAATGTGCTGTAAACAATGTTCCAAGAGTATTCATTCTCTGCGAAAAGTTATTATTGACTGGTCATTTTTGCTCTTTCATTGTTTCCTCTAAACAGGCAAATTTTGTTTATTTGTTCATAATGGTGTATGAATAGTCTTGTGTTTCTCAGATTTTCGTTCATTATCATAGTTGCAGTTAATTTCTTTCCCTCAAAAATAGATTTCTTGTTGATCTAGTTCAGTCTTCTGTTAAGGCTTTGTCTTGCTATTGTATGGCAACAAACAGAAAAATTATCAGATCATCTTCAAATTAACACATCTGAATATGATATATCTCCGTCAAAGTTATCTTGCCCACTGAACTATATGGTATATTCCCATTTAACTAGGAAGGGTTGTGAAACCTCTGAGTTGAAAACGGTATGAAAATTCTATGGTACATTTTATCATGGTTCATGACCTCCTGTAATATCCGACCACGTGATCTCCAATACGACAAAACTCGATGCCAAGGTAAACTTGTTCTCTTTTTTCCTAGTTAACTAGCAGGAGGGACACAGCCTCTCCTAACAACCGAATCTAAGTGTTGACAGTTTTTTGTGTTATACAAAAAACATTATTTCCTTCGATTATTATTGATTTTGTGCAGTTGACACAAGACTACGCGAGTCTGCTCGCATTTTGATAGCGTTTTATATTATTGTAATCCAGCTTCTTGTGGAAAAATTGTTTCGTTTTAAACAAATTTTGTTTTCCATATTTTTAAAAAGCCGATAAAAAATGGCATCTGTCTATAATATTTGTCGCCGAAAGGCAGAATAATAGATGCACATTTGGATATAACTAAAGACGCTCATCGTTTCTTTAGAGCAAGAATCTATTGCATACATGTGCAATTTATTCTATGGTCCAAGCGAGGTGCTACGGCCTGTGCAATAACGGTATCACGAAATTAGGTGACTTACTTTCGGCCGTCTGATGGCATTGTCACTCCAATGTTTATTTTACAATGACAGTCGTCGTCTGGTGTACAATTGACGGAAGCAGTATTTAACTCTTGTGAAATAGTATCATAATATGCATACATCACGAGTGTAAAATTGCACTTGTTAAATTTTTCAACTTAATAGTATTGTGTTAAAAATTGATATCGTGCAAACCAAGGTTATTCGACAGTCACAATCGATTAGTTTATTGCCGTTAGTCGCCACAGCCAATGTGCTTTTCAACATAACACAAAATAACATGTGTATTTTCGATTGTTAGCAATTGTCAAACAGACATTACGGGTGTTGACAGTGCAATCACACTCAATACCTTCTCAGGACAAGGACTGCTACACGATGTAAGACCAGGTAAGAAGATCTCCTTCCCTGTAGCTCCCCTGGAGGATGCATCCCTCGTTTCGAGGGTCCCACCTTTGAGACCAGGACACTGACACTTGTCGATAGTGCTCCCCTCATTGGCTTTGCAACATGGGGCAATAGTCACACCAAACAGGGAGTGGGAGGGGCTACCCATCCGGCCACAATTGGTGGGCTCCCTGGACTATCAAACGGGACGCCAATTCGTACCCTCGGGTCGTCCGTTGGCGGGTTGGCATGCCAAGGTACGGCTGTGTTCTGTGCTATTAACACTCGCACTACGCCGTCCATCGCTACAAGTCATCTCGGGGTCAGCGCGGCTGGGCGTTCGCCCTGTCCATACTCTCAGGTGCCTAATAATAATAGTGTTGTGTGGGGATTTAGGCTGAAATTAATAATAGTGATGACAGTTTCACTCTATGTCTCAATTCCAAATAATAGTGATTGTTGGGAATTTTCTCCAAAATTAATATTCATGTTGACACTATTATTTGGCACCTGAGAGTACATGGTTCATCCCTCCATGCCTTCTGCCCCAGCTGGGCTTAGAATGGGATCGCAGTTCCCAAGCATGTTTCCTCCTTATTATCTGCCGCCACCTCCTGGGGCTTTGCAGACAGGTTACCAGCCGCCTTCTGGCCAACAGCAGCCAGTAACTTCGGGTTTGAATCGAAATGCCAAAGAATTTGTTCCCCGATGCCATTCGAGCAGGAGGCATGCTTCGGAACCGATGCCTACTAACCTCCCATCGCCAGTTCGGTCGGTTGGATATCGGGATCCAGACGAGCTGTCGCTCCATCCCCGAGATGAAGATGCTCTGGACATTCCTCAGGGGTCCCCAATTACCAGACATAACGAGAAATTAAAAGGAAGCTTGTGGTTGAGCCTTGAGCTTCTAACAACCCATCACCAGTTCGGACAGATGGAGATCGGGATCAGGACGAGCGGTAGCTCCAGCCCGAGGTGAAATGGCTTTGGACATTCCTTTGGGGGTCACCCATACATGCACTCACGAGGGAGCTAAGATTGTTGTTCGGGGTTCTCTGATGCAGCCGAGCGCAGGAAGCAGATTACTTTTGAAATTTTTATTAGCAAATAACCTCACATTGACATGTTTAGATAGCATTGTTCTAAAATCATATAATATTCATAAGAACCAAATTGCATGGCTTTTGTCCGAGTTTGGGTAGCAAATTGCGATGCGATGCCGGTTAATTTGCTCCCTGGCCAAACGTCGTCGTAGCTGAGTGGTTATGCCATCGGACTGCAAACTTGGCAACATGGGATCGACCATGCTGAGAGGTATTCAAAAGTTTTATTGTTCTCGGATTGTGCAGAGTTCAACTCCTTGCTTTATAGGTTATTGCTTCTTTCAATGTGCCATCCAGCTCCTGCGAGGTATGGTCATTGCTGGAATAGAGTGTCGCCTGTGTCGATAGTCTTCAGGAATATTCTTTGGATGATGGGTCAGTCATATCACTATTATAAAGGGCGGTAATGATACACTGGGTCACTATATTAATCGCGACCGTTCATATTCCTGACTTTAATACCACCTATGGTTGACAAATACCCATATATAGGTATAAAAATTATCTTGTAAATATGGTACATGTGGTTTATATATTTTTTTAGGGTGCATCCGCATATTTTTTATCTGCAGGTTGCATTCAATTCTAACTAAAATTCAGTTTCGTAGTAAATAATACATTTATGGGTCCATTATACATACTAGACATATGCTCATCTTCAGAACGCAACTGATTTCCTCTCATCATGATTCACATTACTCCATGCAATGCACATTTTCATAATCAGGAAGTTATCCGTGATCAGCCTGTTGCGACGACTATTGGATTACTTACATGATTTTGTGACATGGTCTCGGCAGTTGAGTGAGGTCTATATCAGCCATCCAGCTCGGGCTTAATGGGTGAAACAGCGCGTCAGACTTCTGTGATATCGGCCTTTGCCTTGGTTCTAATACATAATTATTCTTATTGGCACTGTTGTAGGTACACAATGGTTATGTTTTTCCTGATAGTGTTTGGTTCGCATAGTGGACTCATTTAATATACAAAGCAAGGTTTGTCACTCCAGGATAATGTTGCGTCTTTGAGGGCAACATATTAAGAACGTTGTGCACACTTCATACAGTCTGAAGAAGATCCTGGCCAGATACTTCCCCTCGTGCGCGATATTCACTAGCATTGGGTGTAGGATGCTAGATCATATGATACGCCCACTAGATTCGCACTTCGGGCGATGATTATCTCAAGAACAAGGTGCAATCGGAGGGGCACCCCATCTGTCCCAGAAGGGGTACCTTGAACCATCGACCCGTCGGGGGTCAGCCAGAAGAGCAAGAATGGTTGGGGGCGCACTGCGTCTGGGTATCTGTATTTCTCTAGTCCAACCTGCCATCTGTTTCGGATGGTTTTGGGCTGGTGCCACAATCACGGTGCATGTTTCCTGTGAATTCTCTGTTGGGTTTAACTTTGGAGCTGGTCGGTATTTCAACATATTGAATATCGTCAGGTTGGAAATGGAAAGCCTTATTGAAACCATGACACATATCAACACCAGGCTCCAAATGCATTTACTTTTGTGAGCATCGAATGCTGAATCTAGTTAGTCATACACTACACGGCCCTATTGGAATCTCCATTAGTGGATCATCTTGGCACATTTGATTCTTCTGGTGATTTCTAAAAACAGCACTGTTGTGTGCTCTGTCATCAAAGGTATTCTAGGTATTCCCCTCAAAGATACGTTACACACTGAACTACATGGTATATTCATCTTTATTCACAAGAAAGGATTCTATGAGATCCGTTTAAAATTTATTATTTTGGTACGAAATAGCTTAAGTACCTTTTTGAATCATTATTTATATGACGTAGCAGGTCAAGGTCATTTGTTCACTTGTTATGTATATAAGCAAGTGGGGACACAGTCAAGATCTCTTTTTCATCTTGTGACTCGAAGGGAAGTACACGCTATGAGCAAATTGAACCACATATTATTGTCGGCTTCATTTAACAATTCCGTTCCAATTTGTTTAATTAGTTGTGACATCGTTTCAATTTGGGAAACGACACAATAATTATTAAAATAATATCAGAGTGACAATTTCATTCAATTTCACTTGTTTTATTTTACGCAAAAAAAAACAACAACAAAAAAATAAAATATTTTATTATGTTGAAAATTGTGGGTAATTCCCCAACTTCCGGTTTCGGAGCACGTGGTTTAGAATTCCGAATTGAATTCGTCTGTATATATGCAGCCGTTCACGTGTTGAACTCTCTTTGGGAATGCCTATACAGCACAGTTGCTATGTTATCTCTGTTCTTGTGGTTTTAGAATGTAAGTATTAGAACATTCAACCAGTGAGACAACATTGCAGTTATAACTTTGTTTATGTTGAAATTGCCACGTGACAACATTAATTTTGTTTAATTCGAAATTCTGAAATTGTCACTCACAGATCTGTTTCATGTTGACATATGTAGCAAAATTAGGGATCAGGTTTGGGTCCTTTTTTCGTTTATCTAGGAATTAACTCACTTGTGTGGTTTTGCTTGGCTCATAGTTCACTATGAATTCGTTTACAATACAATACACATTGAGATTGTTTGCCAACAAAATAACTTTTTTGTCAGATCACTGACACAATTTCACACGTAATAATGTGACTCATCAGTCACCTAATTTCCTGGAATATTTTTAGGTCACTTTCCTGATCCTTATAACTGGTCATAAAACAAGCAATTTTCTTCCTCGTATGGCCTCGGTTTCAGTCACCCCATTGTCAAGCAGGTTCAGGCTAATCAAGTTGCTCGTTCCATGCAGACCTTGAGGGGCCCCGCCGCATACTTCACCAATGTCACTGTAGGCAAGGCGCAATACTGTTCCGAGGGTGGGTTCCAGTGTTCACGGATCCGACCATGCTCGCCCGCTCCTGCTGGATCCTACCTCAGATTTTCGTCCTCCCATCTCCCTTTCACAAGCAGGTGGGACTTACAAAGATCTGTCAGCCCCCTAGGGAGCAACTTAACTGGTATCGCATCACATCACAACCTTGGATAATAGCCATGCAATTTAGTATGAATTTTATGTGACTTTGAGACTGAGATCAAAATACTTTCATCATGTCAATGTGAGGCTCTTTATTGGATAATCAAAAATTTCCAAAGTAAGTTGCTCCCTGGCGTCTACCCTCGGGTGGAATTGCTGTTAAGACCATTTCCCGGGACTCTGCATGGCCGTAAAATGCTTGCTCTTTGACGGAAGGTGAGTTGTAGCCAGTGTAGCCACTGGGGCAATTCATTCTATGTATATTTGCCCATTCAACATGTAGTTCAATGCAGATTGTGTTCATTTAGAAACATTAAGTGTGGTGTCATTTTTTTTAACTTTAAAGAGCACAAAATCCATTGTTTGGATCTGACGATCCCACATTTAGATTACAATTCTAATTAACAGGGCTACTTGCCATCCAATGTGAATCCTGATTCTCACTTTGGTTTTCGGAAGAGCTCTTGCTGTTTTTTCTTGTGTCTCTAAAAAAGAACTAGAGTTCATTGCAAGGCATCGAGGTGTGGCAGACGCAGTTTCTCGCCTCCGATTTGGGTCCTGGGAGGTTCGAGGGGGGACCGAGCATTGGGCCAATAGACAGCGCGCCAGCTGATGCCGGATAATCTCGGGTGCTGTCCATAACAGTGTACATAGCACAGTCATCGGCCGGGGCAGAGACTTTTAACAAACACTCAATTTGTTCTAAAACCATGAGGTTTTACCAGGGCTCAAACTTATTACCTTTCCACTTGTCACTGATTAGCATTGTCCTTTGCTTATGGGTGACCGTTCGATTTTTCTGGTGATAAATTTACACAGATCATCTTTCGCCCTTACTACGCTTCCATGGGGCGAAACACCGCGAACCAAGTTGTGACTCACATTTCTCTGTGCGTAGAACATTCATCAGCTTTTGACTCTACAGCCTTAGGACAATCCCAATGGGCTTTTTACCTGTAGTACCAGGATTAGATCTATTCTCGCTCAATATCATGGCTTTACAGTTTGGGTTAGCTTATCAGGTTACGATATAGACAATTGAACTCGCGCAATCTTCTGGGGTGGCGGTACGGTAGGTAATAACCTGTTCCATGTGAACAGGTGCATTTCAGAACTTTGAGCCTTGCATCATGCCAACAACACACGTTGATGCCCTGCTTGAAGTAGTCCTTTGTAGGGGTGCCACGATTAGTCGTATAATCGATGAACCGTTGATAAAGCCGATCATCGATTACCATTTCCATCGTCGATTAATATGCATTATTTAATTTGACATCAGGACATGTCCAGTATTATTGAATACCGTGTTTGTTTTACACAGTTTACTCTACAACCGATGGGTTAACAACCTGTGATCGCATATCAAAGAGATTCCGTCAACATGAGTACTACTATAAACCTATGTTGCAAACAGTCTGCAGTTCATTTGATGATGCGCCATGGTTACTCTTCATGTTGTTGTTAATTCTACAAATTGGCGGCCCTGCAGCTTTGAAATTATGGCGATGTCATTGTATATTTATACTGGTAAGGCGGAACTACATCTTTGATATATGCCGACTGTCACTGTCTTCAATGAGCTGAATGCACTTGCCCTTGAATCTGATTGAACCAATGGGAGTTGATCGAAATTCTCTGGAAACTAGGGAACCTATGGCATTTTAATCAGCAAAGTTCTCCGTGATGTCATTTGAGTATACTGTGCTTGAATAAGTATCCTTAGAGGTTAATTGTATAGGCTATTGCGTATCATGCAGTGAATGCTGAATGAAACTCGATATTATCAAATACAAACCGTCGGCCATTCATTATGCATTCCTACTTTTATATTGTTTGCATGTTTGGCTATTCAGACACTGAAATTCATAGTTACGTTCGTTCTAATGAACTCACAAATTCTATTATCACCATAACATGGCCGATAATTGTGCAGGTATAGAATACATTCTGTTCATTGGTCAATAAAAGTGGTTTGTGATGCACTTCATTAATGTAAACATGTCCTGAGCCGATTCCTCAAACAACAGCGACATTGTAGTTACCCAGCACCAAGCCAATAGGCCATATTACGGAATACTTCCACTGATGGTGTTAGGTACGATTAATCTATTATAGTCTATTGTTGCCGACCGATTGTCGATTATCAAAATAAATAGTCGTGGCACCTCTGGATTCGGGCATTATTGTACTCAGTGCTCCTTTTTTGACATGCTGTCTTGCATTACTCAAACAGATGGGCAATTCGTCTAACGGCGCACATGAGACAATCATTGTTGGCGACAGAGAGTCTCTGCCCGCGGGGAGGACCTAGGGTCCGGGTCCTCGCTGTATGAGCGACAGACAACCGTCCGACCATACACACATGTGACTGGTCTTCGGTAAATTTTGCCTTCTGTTCACACCTCTGGCATACCTCCTCGACCGAATATATGCTTTCTCCTTGGTCGTTGCGGTGGGCTAAAAACAATAACAGCTCATGGACCCGGGCCCTTCGGCTGTTAAGAACAATCAGTGAATAACAAGCAGACACAATCTTCTTGTTATCGACAGTCTGGTTGTTTTTGGGACCTTAATCATCCATGGCCTGTTCTTTCTTTCAGACTGTTTGAAGTAGTTCCATCACGATGGGTCTCCTCCTTCTACACATTTTCTAATATGTTACATGCAGACTGCAAAGTATTCCTTTGAATCAAGTGTACATGTAACTGCATACACTATTGGATTGACAGGCTGTGGAGGTAGTTACAACTCGGGACTCTCCGAACTTTTTCTTCTCGATTGTTTCGATACCAGAAAACATTTTGTGAATTTCCAAGTCCTATAACGCTCTTAATGGACTTAGTTACCTGGGGTTTTTGTAACCAGTTTCCAGACTTAAAGTAACTACCAATCATGGGCATTGTCGGACGGAATATGGCCTCTGTCCGGTGTATTAATTCACTGAAGTAAAATACTGTCATTTTGATGGTCAGTCAGAAAATACTTCTTTTGCGACTTTATCAGTTGGTCGAGTTAGACACCGTTACTGCCAGTAGGTCGCAAACCTTACAATCATGATGCGGTGGCTATTTAATTCTGGGTTTTCTTCACCATACATGACTTGGTGGTATGTTTCTAATCGTATTTACAGTTGCCACTTCCTCGTTTTGCATCCAGATTGACCATTCAGGTAACAATAGATTTCCTTCCTCTGGTGTCGAAACGTTGGGATATCTTGGTTCGTTCAGTCACATACCATGGAGCAGGGTGGTCTATGCTTTCTGCATATGACCAGCTTTACTCCAGGGAGGAGGTGGCACATGCATGTACCTGCATATGACCTTGGGGAGATTTCACAATTACAGGTTTGTCTGACTTCATAACCAAAGGGGGGTGGGGGAGGTGCAGAGATTCAGCCAATGGGCTTATTCTTCCACTTTCTCCACTCTACCTTGTACCATCAATAAAATTTGCAAATCGGTACCTTTTGGATCCATTTGTTGCTACTCAGCAGGTTCAAATTAATTACTCTTAACTACAATACAATAGTTTCTCATTCCTCGCAGCCTCCTCCTATGAGTTGATTCTACCATGTAGTTCAGTGTGTAACGTATCTTTGAGGGGAATATAACATTTTCAATAGAAAATACATATTCCCTATAAGATACTTACACACTGAACTCACAGGTCCCTCCCAAATTGGGATTTTCCTGCTCGGTCACACCCCTCGAATCTATTAAGAGGATGAAAAAGAGATCTTGACTGTGTCCCCACTTGCTTTTATACATAACAAGTGAACAAATGACCTTGACCTGCTACGTCATATAAATAATGATTCAAAAAGGTACTTAAGCTATTTCGTACCAAAATAATAAATTTTAAACGGATCTCATAGAATCCTTTCTTGTGAATAAAGATGAATATACCATGTAGTTCAGTGTGTAAGTATCTTATAGGGAATATGTATTTTCTATTGAAAATGTTATTTCCTACAAATTGTCTTTTTGTTCCAAAATTACATGTATGGTTCCCAATATGTAGGATTATGTCAGTATTCTATCCATTCGAATTCTTCCGGATATCTTACAGGGTTGGTGCAATCAACTATTTCGGCGATATTCTCTTCCCGGTCACTATACAGATTATTGGTCCATATCTCAATCCTTATATAGACAATGGCATATCTTGGATTAGTGGGTGTCTGGGCACTTTTTGAGCTTGTAGCCGTTTTTTCATCGGGCTAGATCTCGTACTAGGACTCTGCCCCCCTCATGAATTGACTTTGGGATTGGTTCTATTGTTTTTATAGGGGTCTCCTTTATAATTTGTGGCCTTTACCGGGGGGGGGGGGGGGGGGGGGGAAATAGCTCCTTCTTCATGTCTTTCTGAAACTATCTACTTTATTTGCAGGATTTTCAATCCAAGTCACCACTGTTTGTTTAGTTTGGGCCCTCTGGTAGTCGGCCAACATGTATTAGTCGTATGATGTAATTGCATACATTGGCTTATGGTGATATTGTATATATTGTAGGTTATCAGGTCAATCCAGTTCTTTGATTGAGGTGCATAGAGGTGTTTATTTTTCCTCGTGGCCTCCACCTGCCAGAAAATTCTATATTTTACCATATAGTTCAGTGGGCAAGATAACTTGGACGGAGATACAATATTTTTCAAAATAAGTAAAATATATATCTCCTAGAAGTATTTTGCCCACTGAAGTCTGAGCTCCCTCTCAGGGTTTCGCACCCACCACGCTCACGAGGAATGTCCTAATGGGGAAAAAAGTAAGAGAATGCTATCTGGCTTCGAGTTAAATGGACATTTGGAGATCACGTGGTCAGAGGTTGCAGGTCATGAAATATGATAAAATGTACCATAGAATTTTCATACCGTTTTCAACTCAAAGGAGTTAACCATTCCTAGTTAAATTGGGAATATACCATATAGTTCAGTGGGCAAGATACATCTAGGAGATATATATTTTACTTATTTTGAAAAATATTGTATTTCTTGTCTTCCAGGGGGGGGGGGGTATACATTCCTTATCCAGCAAGTCTCCTAGAAGTATCTTGCCCACTGAACTCTGAGCTCCCTCCCAGGGTTTCGCACCCACCCCGCTCACAAGGAATGTCCTAATGGGGGAAAAAGAGAACAAGTTTACCTTGGCATCGAGTTTTGTCGTATTGGAGATCACGTGGTCGGATATTACAGGAGGTCATGAACCATGATAAAATGTACCATAGAATTTTCATACCGTTTACAACTCAGGGGTTTGTTAACCCTTCCTAGTTAAATGGGAATATACCATATAGTTCAGTGGGCAAGATACTTCTAGGAGATATATATTTTACATATTTTGAAAAATATTGTTTCAGGGAGAGATAACAGTTGCCCCAGGAGCAGTTTTGGACAGAGAGGTGACCCCACTGATATCCATCCAGGTGCAGGCTTCTGACAGCCCTCTCGATTCATCAGTGAGACGATACACCACAAACCCAGTAAGTACACATATGGGAGACTCCCAGGATCAGTCAAGATAAGGACAAGGTGATGGGGAGGGTGTATATCAACTCCACCCAACCCAACTTTGGTAAAAACATCAGTTGGAAAATTCAGACCAAAAATATGTTGAAATTGTTATCATTGTTTTCCAACCAGTGTGTAGTGGGACATTTGTTGTTAGACAAACAGTTGCGCATTTTTCCGCTGAAGGAAGCTTTTCACACTGATCTCTATGGATATATATCTCTATTTGTAAAAAAGGAGTAAAGGGTTAACTTTTTGGTCGCCCACTAATCGCTCTTACAAGTACATGCCCAAACTAGCCATGCATGAATTACCCCAGCATTTCATCTCTTGTGCTGACCTGTTTTGGGGTCAGTTTTATTTCTCTTGAATACGCCGAAGGATCTAAGGGAGTATTTTTCTGAATTTGGAGTTTTACCAACTCACAATTTATGAAAACAGCTTTATTTAAGTCGTCTACCCCGTTAGTTAACTTTTTTATAATTATCGGCTTAGAATTCGTGGACCATTTTGTTTCATAAGATGCAATTGTTTTGCTTTTTTCATAAAGCCGATATATAATTATATTTAAATTTGCTAACGACTGACAAATTAGCCATAGATGGCCATTGTGACAATGACTAAAGATGCACATAGATTACTTTGAGGTACATCCATTGCATTATTGTGGGACATATACTGTATGAGTGACTTTGCACGAACATAGACGCCACGTGGTATGATATGTGCAGTCTCCTAATTTCGTGCTAACATTATTAAAACTTGCTGCATTTTGTTCATCGGTAGGTTATCTCCATATTGTTCTAACAGCGTGCTGTCCCATAATAGTCTTTATGTCTCCATACTGTCAACAGCATGCATAAAACAGCTCTGTTAGTAGACACTTGAATCAGTTTCCCAGAACGGAAATGTTCAACAGTTCATTGCTAATAATAATACGACAGTAGTAATAGCTATATTAGTAGCCTACTACTACTCCTCAGTAGTGACAGTATTAATTTCAGACAGTGCTCAACATCTACCGAGTATCAGAATCACAATTCTTAATTGATTCTCATAAAAAAGCAGTGGATTAGGAATTTTGCTGTAGAAATGATTCTTACAAACAATTTATGGAATTTAAGGCCAGTCAGACAAGGAGCCATATATGGTTCAACGTTTTTTTTAAACATGACATTTACGTTCACTTACAATTGGATTCTGGTCATTTGCCATGGCATAGGGACCCAGTCCAATGACATCATAATAAAATTATTTATCTCCGACATGTTGATTTAATATACCTGTATGTCATTGATTATGCTATAATGAACAATACCTGTGACTCTAGTCTAAGAAATCCAGGAGGTATGAACCTGCGCCCTTGTATTAACGAACACTATAAACTTTGGGATGTTCACTGGATAATTCTGCCCTCGCATCTCGCGATTCAATATCCTATAACTCATCATATCAGTGTTACAATAGTTATTCAAGCTAATTCTGCTCGTTATAATAAATATGCCTTCAAATTGCTAGGTTGGTATATAATATGAATGGTGTCTCCTTCCAGAATACAAACATACCTTACATTATAGTCTGAAGAAGGCTGAGGGGGTCAGGTTGCTACGATTCTGACGACGGCTATGATTGGGACAAGGGAATATCTATTGGATCAAATTTGACAACAAATGTCTTGAGTTTCTATTTCCATCGGTCCTTCCCGGCAGACGCAAATGTATGCTCTCATACTCTAACGCACTTGAAATTTTTCATTTCATGGGTGCGAAACTTTGCACTCGTCCCTCTTGTCAAAATTCTTAAGGTGACTACTAAATCGTTGATTCAATATTTACATAACTATTTAAGTCGATTTGAAGGTTATTTAGCTCCTTTCCAATTTTGGTTTATACACCTATCTTCTGGCTTGTGAGAGAAAACATGTCCTCTCGTGCTCTCCATATGGGAGGGACTGCTTCATGTATGTACGAATAGTTTTGACAGCCAACAGAATTTGGTCTGACAGTTAATTTCATCGTGTGTTGAATGAACATTGCTATCAAACCATCCTAATTTATCTGCATGCACTCATTGTCTCATGACATTGATTAGACTTATTAATGATTCCAGACTGCAAAGAATTTGAATAGTGGTGGCCTGACCCCTCCAGTTGCAAGTCCCATGGCATATTTATTGCTGTGGCATGTTGGATTCCACATATTTCCTACAGAGACACGTTACACACTGAACTATATGGTTTACCCTCGCTTGCGTGTTTGTCCAGACGTATATAAGGAACCTCTTTCTGTTAATAATCAAAAACGGTACGAAATATCTTGAGTACGAATTTTTAACCGGAAGTGACTTCTGTCAGTCTCGTGTCACGTGTACCTTACCTACAAATTGGATTGTGCAGGTAAGATAGATCTTTTTCTCGTTATACGTGGTCCTAGTCGGACGTATTAAGGGAAGTCCTCAAAAAACATAACTTTTTTTCAACAAAAATAAATAGTTATCATGTCTTGTTTAGTCTGCAACGCGGCAAAAGCGGAATTCGATGATCACATTCCGTGTGTTCGGTGCGCAGGTTGCGCACCGGATAATCGTTGCAAAGTTTGCAAAAGCTGGGTACGTTCACGTTTTTTCTTCGTGGACGGTCTTGCTTCTTCAAAAAATTGGTCCGGATCAATTCTCGGGCAGGAACAGCTCACGCTCCCCAGATTACGCCTCGGCGGTTCAATCAATTATTGGGGGAGTGACCGGTGGAGACGCCGGGGTACTTGGGACCCCCAGGACATTTTGTCCCCCACCGGCACAAGCGGTTCTGTGTGCTGAAGTTGCCAAATCGTGGGACAGCCTACGGCAACTTCGGCGCAGGGCAGTGGCACTACCCATCAAGGTAGCGAGTCCGGTCCCCTTGGTCACGCTCTATATAAAGACACGGCCTTGCCTGCCTCTCAGCCATCTTGGGGTTATGGTTCAATGGCCTCTACCCAACAACCCGCTTGGACAGGACATTCAGCTTGGTCGGGACCACCTGCATGGGGGGGGGGTCTCACCCCGGTCCGATGGCTCCACCCCCTTTCGGTTATTCAACCCCGTTTTGGCCATGGGGTTTTCCATGTCCACCCTGGACTCCAAATTGGAACTCAGGTTCTCAGCCTTCCACTCAGGTAGTTGGCAGTAACTTAAATCCCCATGCCGAGGAGTTTACCCCTCGATCGAGCCATCGCCAGGGTGGGCCTCCCTCCACTGTTTTGTCGTCCATTTCGGACTCTACAGGTCGTTCCTACGCTAGGGCAGAGAGCGACACGCTATCCTTACACCCAAGGCGTCTGAGGCTTTTGATGACGACGCGTCTGCGCAAGATACGTCAGACTGTGGGTCTTTCCAGTCTTCGCAGTCTGGCATGGGTACGGTAGAGGCTTTAGATCGTGATTTCCAATCTACTGTAGATCTGATCTCCAAGCTTCTTCCTTCCGAACTATGTCCTACTCCACAACTTGTTGCGAAACCTCGTATCACCTCCAGTGTTGACGGCATGCTAGGTGAGCCCGCTGTTTCTGAGAGAAAGTCGCTACCACAATCTCCATTAGTAGCTTCCACGTTCAACCATTATAATGACCTGCTCAGTGAAGCAAATACTCAGTGGGGTGATAAACTGCCAATTCGCGGGAATCGAACTTCTCAAGGGTTTTGCAGGCAGTGGTATAATTCGGAAGGAGCTCCCATTCCATTAGAAAAACTACCACAGTTAGATAAGGATGCCGCCTCTATCGGCACATCCCTTCCAAGAGATGTTTCTTTTAATATAAAACAATATCAGCATCTTCAAATGGTAAATAAGGATGTCATCAAGTCTCTTTCATTAGCTGATCTCTCCTCTTCTGCAATTTATATGGGAGCTCACCCGGATCGGGTTGGAGATATAAAGGATCTCTCGAAAGTTCTCTCTAGATGCATATCTCATGCCATGTCTAGCACTGTACTTATACATCACAACCTGGAGGTGATACTGCGGTCAGCATCTCTACAGCGTAGCCAGGTTCTAAAACCACATCATAAAGATATGCTTGTAAGGGAACCAGTGGGTAGCAAGAGTTTGTTCAATAACAAATTAGCAGATCTACTCGAAACACTCGCTACTGAGGCACAGTATGGCGCCCCAAAACGCTTCAATGATTCCAAGGCTAAAGCCACGCATAAGCGCAGACAGAGTGTCGTGCATTCAGGAGAGCACAAGAGAGTGAGACTCTCAGGTCCGCCAGTGTCAGCTAACCCAGAGTTGTCATATAACCTTCCATATCCTCCTTCCTCTCAACCAATACCGGTGACACAGCGCCAGTATGAGCTTCAAGCTAATGCTCATAAAATGGTTGACAATGCTCGACAAGCTTCAGGATATTCTGCCTCCCAATACACTCCTACCTACACTCCTACCCAGAGGTCAGGTAAAGGTTACTTCACTGCTCGAGATAGAGGATCGAGGTCTAGAACCCGTTCCTCTCAGCGTCGTTTTTGACGCCCTACATCCGCAGCCTGTAGTAAGTCCGGTGGTCGGGGGGCGACTCTCACTTCATGCCGAGGCATGGCAGCCATTGTTTCACAAGAACCCATGGCTGGAAAACATAGTATCCAGGGGTCTCTTTCTGGTTTTCGAGTCCCCCCCCCTCCACTGACTACTTATCCAACACCGACCACAGTGCCACGCGACAAAATCAAGGCACATTTGTTGGATCAAGTCATTTCAGAACTAGTCACAAAACAGGCTGTGGAAGAAGTGTACAACCAGAACAGTCCCGGGTTTTATTCAAGGCTGTTCCTGGTCAAGAAACAAAACGGAAAATTCCGTCCAGTGATAGATCTGTCTGCTTTGAACCGGTTTCTCAATCCTCCCCACTTTTCTATGGATACGGCAAAGACAGTCAGAGCGGCGACCCTACCTCACTCTTATGGAGTGAGTGTCGACTTACAGGACGCTTACAGGACGCTTACAGTCATCTGTTGATTCAACAGGCTTCTCGACGGTACCTCCGCTTCTCTTATCGGAAAAAGATATACCAATATCGAACAGTCCCGTTCGGACTAAATCTCAGCCCTTGGGCATGTTGTCGCACAATGGAGTCTGTCCTCGCTTTTTTCCGGAAAACAGCGTCTTCTGTGGTCATGGGGTATCTGGACGATCTATATCTAAACCACAACAACCCATCAATTTTAGCAACCGACCTGCAATCCCTAGTTCACCTTCTGGGTGCCCTGGGATTTCTTGTCAACTGGGAGAAGTCCAGTCTGCTCCCTTCTCAGAACTTTATACATCTAGGGATGTTTTTTCAAACAAACATGGATCTGGTCTCACTACCACTACAGAGAGCCGAAATAGTTCGGACTCAGGCTCTTTGGACGCTCCGCCAAAACTCAGTCACAGCACGCAGCTTCATGAGGTTATTGGGGTTGGCAAATGCCGCCAGCGAATTAATTCATCTCGGTCGTGCTCGTCTGCGGCCGCTACAACTGCATCTCCTTGCACACTGGCATATGGCTCACGATCATTTGGAGACCCAGATTCCGGTCACCGGGCAAATTGCTCTCCACATTGCCCAGTGGACATCTCTGCTGTGGTTACAATCAGGAATTCCACTCAACAAAGTGTTCCCTACCCTAACCCTGACAACCGACTCCAGCTCTCAGGGTTGGGGCGGGGTGTTGCTTCCGGCACATCAGACGGTTTCGGGCATATGGCCGAGTCATCTGTCCTCTTCTCACATCAATATCAAAGAAATGATGGCAGTGATCAATACACCATTGGCAACTTCTGTTAACGGGTCAAACTGTTCTTGTTCTGTCAGACAACTCCACCGTGGTCAGCTATATCAGGAAGCAAGGGGGGACCCACTCAACTCAGTTGTGTGCCCTGACTCTTCAACTGCTCCAGTGGTGTCAGGATCATCGAATCCTACTACAAATTCGTCATATACCGGGGTCTCTCAATGTAATAGCCGACAGCCTGTCCCGACGGGGAAAAGTAATTACGACTGTATGGTCTCTCAATCCACAGATTTTTCACCGTCTCTGTCTCTTATGGGGGCAGCCGGAGATCGACCTATTTGCAACTCGCTTCAATGCGAAGTTAACAAATTTCATCTCTCCTTGTCCCGATCCACTGGCATCAGCAGTGGATGCACTGTCTGTCTCTTGGAACGACATCTTTGCGTATGCATACCCTCCAGCTTCCCTGGTACCTCATGTACTTCGGAAAATAGGGTCATCACGGTGCAAAGTGCTCCTCGTCTGTCCCCTCGATCCGACGCGTTCGTGGACAACAATGTTGCGTCCGTTGCTTCTGGTCCCTCCAGTCAGACTACCGACAAAACACATCGACCTCATCGGTCAAGGCGTTTCTTTGGTTCCGCACCCTCATCCAGCCGGTCTCCTCTTACACGCTTGGCTTTTATCCGGTCCTGTCTCAGAAAACGGGGTTTTTCCCGATCAGTCGTGGAGAGCCTTACTAAGTCCACTATGAAGCTCTATCATGCTCGTTGGAATATTTATACCACATGGTGTGTTTCCACTGGTGCTGATTTTTCTAATCCCTCTCGCAGGTCAATCACACAATTTTTGCAATTTTTGTTCGACGATGAGAATCTCTCCCCAGCTACAATTAAGGGATATCGGTCGATGTTGTCCCGGACATTCAGTCATGCCGGTTTAACATGGATTGGAAAGTGCCAGGTGTTGTCAGACCTACTTTCTAGCTTTTCTCTATCAAGGCCTCGTAGCCGTTCCTTTTCACCTCAATGGAATTTGGTATGGGTTTTGACCTTTCATGGGGGGGCTGCATTTGAACCATTGAATCTCTGCTCTTACACCAACCTCACTTTAAAAACAGTGTTTCTCTTATCGTTCGCATCAGCTAGACGTGTGAGCGAACTCCATGCCCTGTCAGTGAAGGATGAATTTCTCCGGATATCATCAACGGCTGCAGAACTTCTTCCTTGTCCAGGTTTTTTAGCTAAGACTCAACTTCCAACTAAATATCCCTCAGTCATTCGAATTCCAGCACTGCCCCCTGATAGCGACTCTCATCTTTGTCCCGTTCGAGCCCTCAGAATTTACATTCGTAGATCAAAGGTCAGAAGGCGAGGTCAGTCTCGTCTCTTCCTTTCTCTCGCCACGCGCTTCAGAGACATATCAAAACGAGTGATTTCACGCTGGATAAAACGTGTCATACTTATGGCCTATGAGGAAATTGCTTCTCATCACAGACATTTGCTCAATATCCGAGCTCACGAGGTTAGGGCAATTTCTGCTTCTTGGGCATATCAGAACTCTGTGGCTCTTCGTGATATCACGTCGGCCGCATATTGGTCTCAACCTTCCACATTCTCTTCCTTCTACCTTTAGTCCAGGAGATCGGGAGGTAGTGTTGCTCATATTGACGGACAAGCTGCGACCATGTTATTTTTAATGTTTGAGGTATGGTAATGAAGAAAAATCATGATAGCAAGAACAAATTTGTAGCCTTCTTTGTTTTTTTTTGATTTTTTGGGCATTTTTCGACATTTTAGGCCCAAAATTTTCATTTTTTTTTCAATGTGTAAAGATTTAAGAAATAAATACACGGTGTAGAGGTGTGTATGGTCAAGTTGTACCACAAAAAACTGATTGTAGGACGACGCGTAGCGGAGTCCTACAATCAGTTTTTTGTGGTACAACTTGACCATACACACCGATACACCGTGTATTTATTTCTTTTGTAATACGACTGAAAGTTTATGGTCACAATTCGACTGAATAGTCAACGAAATACTGCGCTTTTTCGGTCTCAGGTGAGAAAACATTTCGTGGTGTAATTCGTGTTGGGCGTACTCGATTTCTTTGAATGGAGTACTCTAGTAATGTCTTGTCTTGTTATGAAATTCCCCCGTTGACTTTTCGAGGCACCCCTTCTAGAAATAATCGTTGTGATTGGCTAAAAAACGATGTGTTTTCAGCGGCGCCCGTGCGTTTCATTTAAATTGTATAGGACATACGATTGCGATCATTTCTGTTTTGAACGTTGTTGGGACAACATGAATATATGATCATCGACTATGGACCAATTTCCTTATACAAAGCGATCTAAATGATCTAGTTTACTAGACTAATCTTATTCCCCTTCTGTACTTATTCCCCTTCTGTACTGGTGAACAAACGCTTTCATTTTCAACTTGATTCCGAAATATCGAATATGATCGAGATTCGAATCGACGAATGCACAGCCCGGCCCCATGGATTTATTTTGTCATTTAATATACTTATTAAGTAACTTTCTTTGGTCGTAACATATATCAATATACCATAACATCATTTGGACCATATTCATTGGCAACCAAACTGGTTTCAAGCGACAAATCGCTAGAAAATTCGCAAGATTGGCAAGATGTAGCAAAATTCAAAGGGTTGCGGGTGTACTCCGTTGATGCCCCGTTTGCGCGGAGTTAGAAAAGACGGGAAAAGTCGCGTGCGCGATCTGAATAAACCGATTTTTTTCGTGGTACAATTGGAAAAAGTAGAATTGTACCACAAAACTGGAACGAGATAGCCATGGTAACTCGGGCCACTGGCCAATCAGGACATGGCTTTTAAGCATAGTTAGGCAGGGTCGTATTACAATTCATTTTAGCATGATTTTGGTGATTAAGTTGAATAGTAATTGTGTTAATAATGTTAAATAACTAATTGTGCTAAAAAAAAATGAAGAATTTAAAAAATTTTCTTTCAATTTTTTACCATTTTTTTTACGCAAAATCGTCCAAATTGCAACCATTTCATCTTAGTATGATTTTAAGATTGACATTCACCATAATTATTTTAATATTGTTAAATAATTTACAACTTGGCTTCTATAATGTTTTTAAATGGATTTAAGAAGGTTTCTACTTGTTTTCTAAGTTGAGGGGGGGGGTCTAATTCAAATCCAATTAAACATTGTACTGTTCAAAATTAGATAAATTCCTTAAGGCGCATGGTAGATATATGTAACTAGTTTTCAAAACGTATACACATGCCTTTCTATCCTGTGCGGTATGCACGCGAGTCGGATTTTACAAATTAAATTATGATGAAAAACCCTGAATTTTGGGTGTGGTCACATTCGTGGTCATAATATTCCGATTAGAGAGTGAATGTACATGGGGCATGCGACACTATGCAGTATATATGTATATAACAAGCATGACATGAGACATTAGTATCTTTCTACTAAACTGTGCTTCCAGAGTTATCAGGAATCGAGTATCGGTGTTATTTCTTACCCCCCAGAAAATGTTTAATTTTAAAACGGGGTATGTGGGTCAAAGGACCACTGGGAGATAATAGGATGTCCAATGACTTCTATATTTCTATCGTATCACATTAAAGCTTTTTTGTAAAATTGGCGAAGTTTACACGATCAAAGTTCGATTTTCTTTACAATTATATGTTACAAGCAACTAATTATATAGAGTTACGCTTCTTGAAACTCGAGTCAGCATATCAAAACAATCTGGCTGCTGATTGGTTGAGAATCATTGAGGGAAATATCCCTAATCGGGAACAGAAAATCATAGCCTACGTAAATATGGCGATCGTGTATGTTTAGATGTCAAGGAAGAGTCTGGTGGTATCCAGAAGTTACGGAAGGGTCTGGATATGTTTATGCTGCTGATTTTTGTGCAGTAAATGGGGTAGTTGTGGAAATGCAAGATTATCGTTTGAAAAAAATACCGAAAATGGCGCGTTTGTTGTCACATACTGGTGCAGCGGATGACGTGCTAAGGGAAAATTGACCACTTGAAGTTCAAATAGGCTTAACCCATAGCCGGCGGGACTTTTAGTTAACACTGTCGCCTATGGAAAATAATTAGGTGTTTGTAACCTATAGATACGAAGCTTCGGTACATTAATTATTATTTATATATTACTATATTTAAATCAGATTTATGCATACAGTCGACGTCGAAACAAAAACATGACTGTACCGATTATTCGTGACATTCAAGTTAAATGTTCAATAATAGAAAATTATACTGTGACTGGTTCATTCAACATGAAGTTAATGAAGGTGTATCTTTATTAATAACAGTATACAGTACTATCAAAATCAGAAGAAACATGTGGCCCTGGGTACTTATCTCCCAGTGCTGTGTCAAAAAAAAATTTGACAATGCATTCTTAACCCTTTGAACCCGAGAGACCGGAATACCGGTCCAATCCTTATATTCCTATATCCCGGGAGACCGGAATACCGGTCCGGAAATCAGACGATATTTGACACGAAATTACAGCTCAATAAACGCATATATCAACTAGAGTTGTACTTCTACTTTGCACACACGTGTCACATGTTTACCCATGTGACTTTTATCGACAAACTGATGACAGAGGGTTTGTTTATTTGCGCATGCGCAGAGGCCTATTTCGATAAAAAAACCCGCTTTTTATCGTTGGAAAAGGGGCAGTATTTCGTTAGAAATTTCGCGATCAAAGCCCAAATTAACTAGAATAGTGCTTCTATACTTTGCGCGAATGAGTCACATGTTCGTACCTCTGATTTTAGCAGCCAAATTGGAAACAGGGGGTCTGTTTCTTCGCGCAAGCACACAGGTGCATTTTGAGAAACGCCTTTTATTGTAGGCAAAGAATTTCGTTCTAAATATATAGCGCGACCAAAGAAAGCCGCAATATATCTATATACATGTACATGTATATTGAACGTGGAATAGACTGTCTCGTTGAAATACATTGTGACATATTTCACCGCACACTTGTTCAGTTAGCATAGTAGATTGCCGTATAGTTGAGCATGTATACATGTATATACGTCCCAATTAAGAGCTTTATGAGTTACGTCGTCGGAACACAATATATAACGTCAGGCGCCTCGGGTTGAGGTCATTTAACGTTCAGGACGTCAGGGTTCAAAGGGTTAAACCCAAACCTGTGGCGGTTTTTCATCCAATGTACCGAAGCTTCGTGACGTGTCAGAACTCCAGGAATATACCACCATATGACATCATATGGTGTAACAAACGTTGAATGGTCACCAGAAACCCGGATATTAATAATTTCAGATCATAATTAGCATCGCATTATATATTAACCCATCGAGGAATATGTCATAATGACACACTATATTACACATACTACTTATAACTGCTCCCTCCCTGACACAGGGCTACATATAAGAAGTTTATCGATGTCTACTTAATGAGAGTATACAGTTCCGTCAAAATCTGGCGAGAATGTGACCTCGCATCGTTAACCCCAATCTGTGGAGATTTTTCATCCAATTTGCCGAAGCTTCGTGACACGTACCGTCAAATGGCATCAAACGTTGAATGGTCAACATAAACTTTGATATCAGTCATTTCAGATCGTAATTATCATGGAATTATATATTAACCCATGGTGTAATTATGTCAAAATGACACACTATATTACATCCACCCTATATAACTGCTTCCTCCCTGACACAGTGCTACATACAAGAAGTTTATCCATGTCTACTTAATGAGAGCATATAGTTCTGTCGAAATCTGGTGAAAAATGTGACCTTGCATCATTAACCCCAAATCTGTGGCGGTTTTTCATCCTATGTACCGAAGCTTCGTGACATGTACCGAAGCTTCGTGACGTGTCAGAACTTCTAAAATATACCCCATCGGGACATCAAATGGTATCAAACGTTGAATGGTCACCAGAAATCTCGATATTAGTCATTTCAGACCATAATAACATAGCATTATATATTAACCCATTGAGAAATATGTCAAAATGACACACTATATTACACCCACCCCTATATAACTGCGTCCTCCCTGACACAGGCTGCATATAAAACGTTTATCCATGTCTACTTAATGAGAGTATAGAGTTCTGTCAAAATCGGGCGAACAATTTGGTCTATAAATCCCGTAGTGTGACACATTTAATATAGACCAAAACAATAAACATCTTTCAACCCAAAGATAATTACATTTTAATTGCAAAAATCGTCCAAACATGAAAAGTAAATTTTTGCCGATATTTAAGTCAAGTTTTTGAGAGAAAAGTCCAATATTTTTGGTGATGTCAGTGGTGACAATAGTAACAATTAACCATGGCACATCAGACATGTAATATTCAATGTATAGAAGGTAGAATAGCCAATTTTGTACATCATCCACAATTTGTAATCGATTGCAGGACACGCTGGGGCAATATTGATCATTTTCCATATTTTGGCAGCCATTTTGAGCCAAAGTAAGAATTTTGGTTCCAGTGAGTTGGAATATTCATAGGTATAATCATATGCATCACTTACATTACAAAGTTCTGTTCATTTCTTGTTAAAATATGACTATAATCTCAATTGTGATTTTTTGGTGAAATTTTATACTGCGTTCTGTTACTTCGAATTTTTGAGGGAACGGAAGGGGCTAGGAACCCAAAAAGTGCATATTTAATTGCCCCAATGATCAGTTACACAAAATACAAAATAAAGTCGCATTACTCAACCAGTTCCAAACAGCATGAATCGATCTAGAAGATATTTGTAAAAAAAAGACATATTTTCAACTTCCGGCGGCCATTTTGGTGGCCATCTTGGATGGTGAGTTTCAATTTTGCCCCAAAAAAGTGACATTATGTCTTAGCTTCACAAATATATATACATTTGTATACATTATTCAAGATGTTCACCGCTATAACTTGCATAAAACTGACTTAGGGTCTGGTCTGAAAAACGGCGGCCATGATGGACGCCATTTTGTCTGGAGTCTATACGGCCATTTTTTTTTCTAGTTTACATTGCTTAAAAGTTGAAGGACATAATAAGGAACAAAATGAGTTGGGAGAAGTTAAGTCCCAGGGGGTGCAAGGGTACCCATATTAGCTCCCGGACTACTAGTAGTACTATGACGTCGCCGGAAAATTCTTTCATTTTCAGTCGTCGGGTAGGTCAATAAAAACACGTTTTTCGCCAATTAAGCTACAAATTCACCACTGCTATCATGGATTTTCGTAATCTACATATATTTTACTACAAAATTAGACCGAATAGCACTTGTCCGTCAAAATGAGCAACATTTGTTATTTCTTGGGGTCGATCTCCTGGACTACTTCGAGATCTCCAATCTCAGTCAGATTCAATCTACCGCTTAGCTCCGCTTGTTGCTGCTCAACAAGTGGTTTCTCATTAGATTAATTTTGTTTTTAATTCATCATGCACCATCTCCTACCAGGTTCTTTTGTTTTCTTTAGGATTAGTTTCTATTCTCAGTCTCGTGGCCACCTCCTGGGCTTGCATTCTACCATATAGTTCAGTGTGTAACGTGTCTCTGTAGGAAATATCCTATTTTCATAGGTATAATATATATTTCCTATAGTAGACACTTACACACTGAACTCTCAGGGCCCTCCCGGCCCAGCCCGCGCACTCGTACAACCGTCATCAAGATGCACCGAGAAAAAGATCTATCTTACCTGCACAATCCAATTTGTAGGTAAGGTACACGTGACACGAGACTGACAGAAGTCACTTCCGGTTAAAAATTAAATTTAAAAATTTGTACTCAAGATATTTCGTACCTTTTTTTTATTATTAACGGAAAGAGGTTCCTTATATACGTCTGGACAAACACGCAAGCGAGGGTAAACCATATAGTTCAGTGTGTAAGTGTCTACTATAGGAAATATATATTATACCTATGAAAATAGGATGTTGCCACATTTTCTTGGTAGTTGGTACACACGAACATGCTGCATCTTCAATGCGGGGGCATCTCGTTCATGAAGGGCATGGTAGGAGTGTTGAAAATATTCATTGACTAGCCAGTGTCTACATTCACTTATATCAGTTCAATTATATCAATGTATATACAATTTTCACAACGATAGCGACCTGCTTCTACACTTTTAATCTGTGAATAGTCGAGGGCAAGCAAATGGAAATGGAAGTGTTTGCCACATGCATCAAAATCACTGCCAAATAGACTTTCCAAAATAAGAGTGCATAACTTTGCTTTTCGCTTTCTATTGCCATCTTTCGTACCGTTCCTCTGGCGAATAGACTTTACCAAAAAAATGAAGCGCTGTTACGTGGAAAGCATTTATTGCACGTGTCCCATGACCAATACACAACAGCCTTTCCGCAAAGAGTCCAAAACTTGGCTCTTCAACTTCTATTGTCGGATATAAAAAAAACGACTATCCGACAAAGAGAAAATAAAACAGGCGCGACTTTTGTGCTGGCTGTCCTAGATTTCGAGCAGAGGTCCACTCCGTATGAGTGGATCCAGCCCCATGACACCGTACACCCGGTCACAGGGACACCGCATTTAGCAAAAGGCTATACAAACATATAGGCCTACTGACATATAATGACGTATACCGGTCCTCACAACTATGAGTGGACTGTGCGACAGTTTTGTTGTTGTTGTTGTCGTGATGTCTTCTCAATTAGTGAACAATGGTTTAACTCGTTGGACAAAACCAACACATCTGATATATGAAATTCCAAAATGAAGCGATTAGATGTCATAAATATCAGTTCGATCATGGCTAGAAACAGTGATGAAATCGAATAGATCTATCGTTAGCGGTTGGGAAAATATTAGACCGGCAGTTTACACAGGTCGACAGTACGAAGAAGTTAGGGTTTTCACAACCCCAGGTATCACACATCTAACAGAAAAAAGATGAAATCACACAGAAATTTGAAACCAGCTGCACCCACCCACAACGGGAGCGACAACCGTCCATCCAGCATTTGAAACAATAGGCCCGACATAGAACAAGCCCTCATCACATTGTATCAACGCCAGACATATATATATAGAGAGAGAGCCATACCCCCTAAGTTCATTGTTTTATAATGGTATTTATTACATGATCCTATCCTTATTCCATTCAATAAACCCATGCTATAAATTGTGATATTAAACGTTCGTTTAATAACAGGAAATAGTGCCAGGTGACCTTTGACTTCCGGTGTGTCGCCTGTTAACATTCCGTCCGCTACGTCTCAAAATAATATGGCTTCCAATAGTTTTCCAACAAACTATCATGAATGAAGAGTTTGAAAAGTTATGTCATTAAATATACGCCATTAAATGCAACAAAGAGTCTTTATTTATCTGGGACTATTTCTTTACGCGGGCAAACAACGAATAGTTACTTGAAACGTCACCGCATACCTTAAAGAAGCCGATGTTAGTTTCACGTCCCATTTGTTGATTTTAGCATGTTTTGTCGATGTTTTGGATCATGTAATAAATAGAATCTACAACTCGTCCCCAGTTTATTGTAGATCCTCTATGTATATCATTATCCATGTTTTTATTATTCATTCAATAAAGAATCGAGAAAAACATAACACACAACTCCTCTGCCAGTCAATGCTACCCACAGACGAAACTAGGGTTGGCCTGGGAAATTACAGTGCTAAAAATAGCACAACATAACACGTGCAATTCGTGGAAATTCCAAACTATTCTTAATTCTATATGTTTTGTATTAACTTAACTTTGTCGCATCTGATCGCTGATATATATTGAATAAAATGTGTAGATTTGAAATAAAAGTCGCAGACGAATTAATCATGATAACACTGCGCTCCGATATCTATCTAACAATGATTTCATACTTAAATTGCGAAAATGGAAGCATTGTTTACAACAAAACCACCACCGGGTTTACAGTACTTTCAGAATGCCATAGACTAAAACGAGAATGCAACGATGACGTAAACATTAAAATATGTGTCCACATTAAAATATGTGTCCACATTAAAATATGTGTCCACATTAAAATATGTGTCCACATTAAATGTGTCTGGTCTAGAAAGACAGATTGAAACTGTAGAAATTAACTCTACGTGGCATACGGAAAGTATACTATAAATCGGGGTTGTGGAATAATTTATTATCGTCCTCGGCTGTATTCTTTTATTCATAATAGATCGCACAATTAAATGGTGACGGTTTACCCAAAATGAAGACAAGTTACATAATCACACACAAAAACAATTTTCGAAATCAAAATTTGCATTGTTTACGGTACCACTCTGCAGTATTAATGCGACGGTGTAGCAATTATTGCACGAGATTTTGGGGGACTTCAACCTGTACTGTATAACATTTACTGTAAACCAGTGATACAATATCACTGCTGTAAACCCACGGATTTGCGGCCACTGTGTGACATCAAAACGTAGGAAATGATTGTGTAGGCCTATCCTATTATATAAATTGGGTCTGGGAATAATTTATTTGGGACTTTAATCTTCTATTAATAATAGTTCATTATTAAACGAAGTTTGAATTGTCCGATATTAACCAAATTGGAGATTTCAGTAGATCGGAGAAATTTACTAATAGGCCTACATATATAAACTCCGATCAAATCGGAATTGTTTTCATATCGGAGAATACTCCGATTAAATCATTGGAATTCTTATGAGAAAAACTCCGATCTGAGAAATTTCAGCATGGACACCGACATCTTCCCGTTCGCAACACATCGGTATAAAAATGCGACTATGGAGTATTTATTGAACACAAACTGTCCTGCCAATCATATCGACACAACAGCAATATTGATGGAAATAATGCTGCGATCTTGACGAAAACAAACACTGCGAAAATATGTCGAAACAGAACAGCGAACATTTGAGCAAAACTGCGAAACAAAACTGTGATAATTGCGAAAACATCGAACCAAGACAGCGAAAATGACGAAAAATTTACGAAAACGTACAACGTTACGGCGTGCGATAATGACGAAAAAACTCTGATAATGTCGGAAAAAACAACGTCAATGACGCCACATTTTTCGCAGTTTTATCGCATTTTTTTCGCATATGCGAAATAGGTTTTGACATGCTCCCTTACGCAGTGTGTATCCTCTTCTACTTAAGCATGTCGTTACAGAACCAATTAGGTAGGGGGAAGTTCCTCTCTATCATATGGCTCCTTTATACCAACCTGGCTGTTAAATTCACCAATACGGTGTACCATTTCTGATGCGTGTCCGTTGCTGAAATTTGTACAACAATGTCAAATTGTGTCTTTCATTAAAGAGCCATATCCAGGGCAGGCCTTCCACTAGATCGATGCATGCATCAAACTAACCTAACAATAACAACATATAAATAGGTCGTTCTGAGAAATAGACATCATTCTGTTCTGTACCGAGACTGAGTACGACATAGGGTGACCAGGACAGTGTCCATGTGGAGTTCCTCATATGACTACTTTGTACATTATTATTAATGGTTTCGGTTTTCTAGGACATTCTATGATGATTTTGTACAATAATTTTTTTGTTTATAACCATTCAAATTTACCAAACGTTATTTCTATATCACATTCAATAGATATGATCTGTGTGCCTCAGTTTCTTGGCATCAGTTCATGATTGGTATTCCACTGGGGGAGTGGACTAGTAGTTTACTTTCTCAGTGGCTGCACCGGTCCCTTACAATCTTCAGTCATGAGCACCATGGATCCATTGTGCTTTTGACTGTTAATCACACTCTCAGTTGAGTTATATATATATTTTGTGATACATTTGATCCTGACAGGGATCTCTGCTCTTGCTTCGGCCATTTGAGGTGACGGGCGAGGTCGTAGTAGGGCTCTCTGACCTGATCTAATGTTAGATAATATATCACCGCTGATATATTCATCATGTCAACTTATATATATATATAAACGATGTGCACCAAAGGGTTTCTGAATGATATCTTATGATATATACCAAGGAGATGTGTAATAACAGTTCTAAGAAGGAAGACAGGACCAGTTCACGATCCCCCGGTCCTGCTTCGGCAGCCTGACCATGCTGTGGGGATGTGTCTGGTGTAGCTGCCGAGGTACTTGGGACCTCTCGGACATTTGTCCCGCACCGGACGCAACGGTTCTGGGTGCTGGATTCAACATCAGCTGGGTGGCCTTCGGCAGCTTGGCGCAGGGCAGTGACTCTACCCATTGCGGTAGCAAGTCCGGTCCCCTGGCCACATGTTCTCACTGCAGAACAGGCCTTGCCTGCCACTCTACCATCTTGGGGTCAGAGAACAATGACCTCTCCCCACCCTCCGGCTTGGCCAGGATATTCAGCTTAGTCACAACCACCTGCACATGTGGTGGAGGCTCCCTCTGTTCTGATGGCTACACCCCTTTACAGTTATTCAACCCCATTTTGGACATAGGTTTCTCAATTTTTTTCTGTGCAACAAATTGGGCATCAGGTTAACAGCCATTTGCTTTGGCGAACGGCAGTTGTTTAATTCCTAATGCTGTGGTGTTTCTAGCCATCTTCAGGTGTTTTGATGTCCATTAAGGAAAGTGCAGGTCATTTTGTCAGTAAGGCAGAGAGTGAGTTAGTCTCCTTGCACCCCAGGGCGTTCTTATGCCAAAAGACCTCTTCAACAAAATATCACCCAGTGACCCCACATGAGTAATGATCAAATTAATTATGTCCAATGTAAACAATGTAAGCATAAAATTATAGTATCATTCAGATTAGCACTCTTATTTGTGTAAACCAATTAATATACTGTATATTTACAATAAACAATTCCTAGTAAGCAAAACTTGCTCATTTTGTGGGACTAATGAAAAGGTTCGATCTAAACGAATCCCGTCTAAGGTTTTGAATCATCACGGCGGTTTCGAATCGAACCGAACCTCGAATGGTTTGCAGGGGACTAATCCATATAGTTCAGTGTTCAGGCTTTCTTTAAGGAAAAATGTATTATACTTATAAAACTAATATTTTCCAACTATTCTCTACAACTTTTGTACTGAAACCGGCCATCAGTTGGAAATTTTCCAACCTTCGGGGGTGTCAGATTGCTTATGTAATTTTGACAATCTGGGAATTTAATCTGGTTCAAAGGGAGGGGGTGTATTAGGAAATTTCAAGGTGGGCACCCCTCCTAATTGGGACCTTCTAGCCATATCCCTGAGACTAGAATTTTCAAATAGAGAGAAGTCAAGATACTTATCAGGCTGCATTAGCACATTAATATCATGGATATATGGTCCAGTAAGTATTATATCCAATGCAAGATCTTATTTGCAGTCCTATTACCATCTTTAAATACACTTCAATCATTTTTATTTAAATGATATCCATTGTTTCTTTTCTGTTTCTCCCTGGCTAAATTTTTATTTCTCACTCAGTACTTATGAAAGGCATTTTCAACATTGGGCTCACAATTTATTCATTACCTTGGCTTCGTATTCAAAGAATTGTGAATTTCTGACTTTGCCCCATATATATTCAATTCACAGCTTGAAATAAATTCTAAAAAATAGAAATTGCTAAAGGGAAAACCTAACTGCATCATCATAGCATCGTTCGGAATTCTCGCATGCAATAAAATATTGTGTGTAAATTGTAATTAATGTTGTGTTTGTGATCTCACTCGGATCGATCTCCTCACAGATGAACTACAACACCTTTTATATATTTCCTCAACACAACCTAAGGCTTAGTGTATATGAAACTCAAACTCTAATCAACACATCTCCAACAAATTACACTCACATTTTATTGCATTTGAGTATTCTGAACAATGTTATTATGATGCATTTAGGCTAACTGTATCTGTTGTTTGGTTAAGTTATAATCATAAAGTTTGAAGCCAAATTTGTTGTAATGGACCACTCTTTTCATAGAATGTGTTTTCTTCCTAAATCTTAACGAAACACCACCTGACAACAGAATGATTTTTTAAATTTATTTTAGGTGTACATCAAACTGCTTGATGAGAATGATAATGATCCTGCATTCACGAAAGCTATCTACCGAGCCACCATCATAGAGACCATTCCTCCTGGTCGGCTTGTCACCCAGCTTACAGCCAACGATCTGGATTTTGATTACAATGCTGACCTCAGATTTACTAAAGTTCCAAACGTTGGAAATGATACACTGAGTATGTGTTCATTGCATTACATTCATTGTGTGCACCTGCCAAAAATCAGTTTGTCCAAGTTTTTGCCCATAAAATCTCCCACTGAGCTGACTTTTCTTGTCAATTTGCTTTCGGTTCAGTTGACTCAATAACATTTCGGGCCACAGTTATTTCTTATAGGAAATATCTTCATATCAACCCGACGTCCATCATGTGATCTAGGTCACCTTGACCAGGTACAACTAATGGCACAACCATTTATTTGTTTGGTCCAGAAATGACATGTCAATCTACGGCTGTTGTGATCATGAAAGGGTTAATTACTGTATGTATGCTCCAATCAGTTCTAAAAGTGAACATTGGAATGGTTTATATATCATTCATATGGATGGTAAGATGACAGGCAGATAAGGTAGAAGTACACAATTTCCAGCAATGTTGGCCAACTTCGGAGGGGGCACACTACATCAAAATATATATGCTGACTGCACTCATTTTTAGCTCAATTTGACAAAGTCAAGTTTGAGCTATTGCAATAGGTTGGCATCTGCCGTCCATGTGCGTGGATTCACATATGAGCCTTAGGTGGTCAGGGTATGAGCCTAAGACAAAAGAAAGGTTTACATGATCGACCTCCTAATGTCAAACTACCACCTAATGCCTGTTATTCCGTACAATTTAGGAGATAAGTGGTAGTCTTAATTGGTGAAACCTGTCAAAAACAACAAAAGAAAAACCACTTAAAGATCAAATGTATGGGTGTTCATCCATTGTGTCTGTGACCTTCAATTTTTTTCTTCAGCACACCATACAGGTCATATCTCTCACCCAATCATCACTAAACTGCATATTGATCTACGGGGTGACCTCTAGATGGGAGCCATAATTATTTTTCCAAAATTCGTTAAAACAAGGCCGCCAGCAGCCATCTTGGATTTCAAAATTGAATCCATCACCATATCCTGCAGCCCGCATTTACTTTGTTAATTTGAGCTATTGCCGTTGGTTGGCGTCTGTCGTGGGTGAGTGCATGCATCTGTCCGTTCATGCATCCATTCCGTCAACAATTTCCTTTGGCTCACCCTACAGGCCTGAACCCTAATCCGATCATCACCAAACTTCATATAGATCTTCAGGGTGACCCCTAAATGAGAGCCATCGATTTTTTTCTGAAATTCGTTAAAAAACATTGCTGCCAGCAGCCATTTTGGATTTCAAATTTGAATCCATTGGCAAACCCTACAGCCCGCTTTTATCTAGGAAGTGTTTTTAAAATTTACAAGCATGTTTAGGATCACCTGGGCGCTATCAAATTTTAGCGTTTTTCGATTAAAAACAAGGCCACCAGGAGCCATCTTGAATTTTACTCTTTGAATGACTAAACCTTTGGCACACCGTACAGACCACATTCCTCATCTAATCGCCATCAAATTTCACATGGATCTTCAGGGTGACCTCTATAGATGGGAGCCATCAATTTTTTAGCTCCACTTGACAAAAGTCAATTTAAGTGTGGGCTTTTGCATTGTCAAGAATATGCGATTTTTTCGAAATATTTAATGGTAATTTAAGGCATTTCCAGCTGAATTTCGGACTTTTTTTTTCGTTTCCTGAGAGTTCTATGGGCACGACCGTTCTATGCTGTGCATGTGATTAATCATTTCATAACTTCGCCATTAAATGCTTTATAATAAGAAATATCAGAAGAAATTGGCCAGAACTGTACCATAAACAAACCCTGTTTTTTGTTCACTCCAATATGTAAACAATACGCGTGATCTCGCAAGAAATAGCTCCCATCTACAATTTAAAGTATAAATTCTTAACAAGGTGAAGGTGCTGCCGATGAGAATAGAAACAAAATGCACGGGGTATTATCGATAAAGCAATTATAATTATACTGCATAATATATGTTTGGTATATAAAGCCAGGGTTTCCGCTAGGGGTTGGGAGAATGTGGCCATATTTGGGAAGCACATACCCGGTGCCCTGTCGGGATAAAATTTTGATGTTTATCACCGAAAGGGTGCCATTTCCTTGCACCTGAGACAACAAGCATGAACATTGAAGCTTTGTATAGAAACCAAATTAAAACAGATCGCCTTTCTTTGATCTCAAGTTAATGAACTAAAAGCATGTAAGCACATACAGTGGATACAACAGTGGCAATATTATAAGCCGACATCAAAGGAACAAAAGACACATTGTCACACTCAGTGTCAAGTGTACTCTAGCAGTAACCAGTGTGACGTCATTAGCAGAGCTCACGTCACGTGCTATGCACGTTCTACATGCTTTCTTTGTATTTTGTTCACAGTACCAATCAAAACAAAATTGTTGTAAAATCGAAAGCCATTACTCAGACGGAGATGACCTCATGCGGGATTCGTATAATGGATAATTTTTATTAATTGGATAGGGAATAAATAACTGATAATAACTATTAATATTTTAATTGTTTTATTTTTAATTAAACATTTCTTTGATACGGACCTTGTTTTGAGGTAAAATGTCTGCACTGTTCATCGCAGCGACTGCCAAACCTCACCTGTGTTCATGGTTGTATCTCAGAATTCAGCTCCATAATGGCTTACCGATGTATAATCCACATTTTGAGTGGAAAGAGTGGGTCAGAAAGTTGGGACTTATAGACAGAAATCTACGGTAAATGAAAATACGAGAGGCTGATTACTAATAAACATTTGCCGACAAAGCGTTACCCAGGATGGTGTAGACAAATGTGCATGTGGTCATCACTACTGATCATGTGTTATTCAGGCACCAAGTGCAGGATTCCTTGCAATCTGTTACTCATCACTGTTGGTGATCATTGTCCTGTGTAAAAATGGGGCTGAGCTAAGTCTTTGGCTATTTTTGTGGCCAATATTAAGTCAAGGTTGGGGAGGGGAATGAGGCCACTGAATAGCCGGCCTGCCATAGAGGACAAATATACACATATATTTATATATTTATATATATACGTAGTTCTCAAAATATATAGTAGACTAGCAGGTTAGCCCGCCACTGGCGGCAATCGTCAGAAACATGACAATTTTTTTTTTTTTTTTTTTTTTTTTTTAATTAATTTTTTAATTTAATTGTTTGTTTTTCTATGAGTTAATTGTGCCTTTTTAATTTACTGGCTTTTTTAATTAATTTTTTTAATTTAATTTTTGGTTTTGTCAATTTGACCCGATTTGACCTTGAATTGATCATTTTCAAGGTCAAGGTAAGGTCGGGGTCACAATTTAACCCGTCCATGTCACTTCCCGTAGGTAGCAAGTTTGAGCTCAATTGGTTCGACTCTATAAAGGACACACACATATATATAATTTGTGGGTACCCGTTTCAAGGTGAAGATCACCTCGGGCGGAAAAACTGACCCGATGAAAATCTCCCCCGTTCCTAGGAAGCCCTAAGTACGTAAGAATCACACAACACGCTCATGTCTGGATACATACGCTCATGCCCGGACACAGACGTAAGAATCACATTACACACATACGCTCTTTATCAACGACACTGCGGATACGAACGCTCTTTAACTATCAACACGATTAACCCCACAGTGCCGTTTTTTGTGACTGAGAGTGGAGAAGGAGTGCTCGTAGCTTCTCGAAAACGCCGCGACGACCATTCCCGTGGTATTTTACCCTTAGATGGGAAGTTTGGTCTCGATCGGTGCAGCCGTTTTCGAGTCTATAAAGTATGTACACACATATATACACACATATATATATACGGAAGTCTCAAAATATATAGTAGACTAGCAGGTTAGCCCGCCACTGGCTTTGTTCGAAAAAGCAATTGCAACAGGTTCCGAGACACTTGTGCTGCATTTGCAGCAAATTTCGGCAATAGTCAGAAACATGACAATTTTAATTTAATTTTTTGTTTTTCAATGAGTTAATTATGTTGTTTTTCAATGAGTTAATTGTGCTTTTTTAAATTTTACCCGATTTTTTTTGGTTTTTCAAGGAGTTAATTGTGCCTTTTTAATTTTGTTTTTCAATTTTACCCAATTTTTTTTGTTTTTCAATGAACCCGTCCATGACACTTGCCGTATTTAGCAAGTTTGAGCTCAATCGGTTCGAGTCTATAAAGGACACACACATATATATGACACTTCCCGTAGGTAGCAATTTTGAGCTCAATCGGCATTCCCTGTAATTTCCCAGTCAATATTTAGCAAGTTTGAGCTCAATCGGTTCGAGTCTATAAAGGACACACTCATATATATGACACTTCCCGTAGGTAGCAAGTTTGAGCTCAATCGGCATTCCCTGGAATTTCCCAGTCACCAACGCGGCGTAATTTTGGTACATATATAGAGACCAATTGTCCATCGGCTGTCATGTGTAGTAAAGATGTCTTATAAGCCGACATTGCCGTGGGGATGCCTGTTCCTACATGCGTTTTCGATTCTATGAAGTACCCACATATATACACACATACACACATATATCCGATCGGTCGAGGTGTTGGTATCTGATGCAAAAGACGAAATTGTGATTGTTGGTCAATAGTCCCCGTGGTGAACCCCAACGCGACGTAAACATGTGTTGCGTTCTAAAAATAGGAAAGCACTTTCTCTCTGCTTTCGAGCGATAACGTTTGCGTTGGTTTGTAACCGGGATTTCTGAGAAGCATTATGCCTATAACTACCCCCCCCCTAAGCCCTGACCTAAGTGTCATACATACTATAACAATTATGTTGTAAGAGTACTACATCCAATAAATCTCCCCGCATAGGAAATGCAGTCAATGTTACCGTATAACTCTGCAGATGCGAATAACGTTGAATGGGAAACAGACGCTCTTTATAGAGATGCGTCAAAAACAAACGCTCATTAAATAATCACTTGATTAACCCCCGCCGTGCCTTTGCGGTGATTTGAGATTGGAGAACGGGTGCTCTGAGCTTCTCTAAACCGCGACCACGGTCGTGTCGGTGGGATTTGACACTTACATAGGAAGTTTGAGCTCAATCTTTACACGCGTTTTGGATTCTATGAAGTACACACATATATACACACATATATATATACGAAGTCTCAAAATATATAGTATAGACTAGCAGGTTAGCCCGCCACTGGCGGCGTTCGTCAGAAACATGACAATTTTTATTTGTTTTAATTAATTTATTTTATATTTTTGAATTAATTTTTGGTTTTTCAATATTTTACCCGATTTGACCTTGAATTGATCATTTTCAAGGACAGGTCGGGGTCACAATTTAACCCGTCCATGACACTTCCCGTAGGTAGCAAGTGTGAGCGCAATCGGTTCGAGTCTATAAAGGACACATGCACACATATATATAATTTGTGGGTACCCGTTTCAAGGTGAAAATCACCTAGGGCGGAAAAACTGACCCGATCCGCGTTCCTAGGAAGCCCTGAGTACGTAAGAATCACACAACACGCTCATGTTTGTATAATGACGCACACGCCGAGACCCAGACGTAAGAATCACATTGCGAAAACTAATGAAAAATGTAGAGTTACACCTCTTAGATCAATACGTCAATGACTATAAAGAGCGTTAACCGGTTACATCTCCCAATATGGAAGATATAAGGAGCGTTGGTATGTTAACCCCCACAGTGCCATTTTTTGTGACTTGGAAGGGAGAAGCGGTGCTCTGAGCTTTGCCCAAAATGCGACGTGGACGATCCCCGTGGGTTTTTACACTTATATACGAAATTTGAGCTCGATCCGTTTTCGATTCTATGAAGTACCCACATACACACATATATATATACATATATACGGAAGTCTCAAAATATATTGGAGATAATGCACTTGGGTTCAAGGCCAAGGAAATTGTGTTAGGCCAATATAGTCAGGCATCCAAATAAATCACACATGACCTATTCTTGCAAGGGATGTCCCCACAGGGGTTGGGGGGGAGGGAATTTTCAGATTTGTTCAATGAGATGTATTTTTTTCCAAAACCAATTACAGGATCCTCGGGGTGACCTCTAGATGGGAGCTTACTATTTTTTCCGAATTATTTTAAAAAGCATGACTGCCAGTGGCCATCTTGGATTTTACTCTTTGTATGACCAAATCCATTTGGTGCTCAGTATTACATAAACATACCAACTTTCTGCATTCCTTATCAGTCCATTAACTGTAACATTTGTCATTAACCCCTTTCCTAGTTGAGCTTCATTGTCATTGACACTTTCATTGTAGCCTATTATTAGTTGGAGGAATCAACTATATGTACTTTGTATCCTCGTTATTTCCCTTGGTTTGCATTCACAAAACACCAGATTTTGAATATTTCTTTTAATTTACCATTTTCAACCCCAAGGCAGACCATTGACAGAGCGAATGTCTTCTAACCTGATAGGCATATGTTAGAACTGAGAAATATTTAAAAGAGCAGACAGAAAAATTAAGGGGATATAAATCAACCTAATTTTCTGTTGGTAAACACACAGAGCTGGCTTGCACTGAAAACGAAAAACATGATGTGCCACCAAATTTCTTACTTATTTGTGAAATTTCCCAGCTTTGTAAAATAATTAAATCATCAAATCAGTTATGTGACATTTAACACAGGCAGCACTGGCAGCTATGTCCCCCAGATACTTATTTTCCTATTTGTTCAGCCTTCCTACAATGATTGAATTCCTGTACATCAACCTTAGCACTCAAGGGATTCAGTTATATTCTTTATCAAGTTCTTAGAAACCCATTGCCTACTAACTTTCAGGCTTGGCCATACAATATCTATTTCAGATGAGATATCCAGCAATTATTTATATTGTCAAATGCACACTCTGTAATTACTTGAATAAGGTTCGGTGCCACATCCCGTTCTCTGTAGTTATACTTCCAGTTCTCTGTGTGCATTTTTTCTGCTGAATTTCAAAACAAAATTGAGCATATTTCAAAGTAATTCTATTATTGCTCCACGTCGTCAAGCAGATTAGGTATTCAAGGTGTAATTAAAAAAATGGAGCTTAGGTCCCCATGTTGTTATGAGAAATATGAGTGTGATATTATATGTTTTTAGACAATCAAACCAAAGGCTTGACTTTCAATTGTGTACTATTTCTTTTAAGACTTCTTCGAAGTGAATTCTCTATCTGCTAAAATTACTGTCACCAAGAACTTACTGGGGAAGGTTGGAATTTATACTTTCGATGTGTATGCTACTGATGAACAAGATGTTGGGGTGACAAAAAGAAGGTCGTCTGCTCAGGTCATCGTCACTGTTCTAAGGGCCACTAACTCTCCACCAATTTGGGTCATTCCTTCCAGAGAGAATATGACCCTTGCAGTGCTTGAGGTAGGTACTAATAATTTAATGGACATATCTATTTGACCTAATTAGGAGTAGATTTTACCTTGTAGTTGCCATATATCCGTACTATGTACAGATGTAAAATGTCACGCTCTGTGCTAGGGCTTCATGATATGACCAAATCAATTATGGATACAATATTCAAATTATTATCGCGTTATTGGTATATATCGATAATCCAAATTAATGGCATTTGTTAATGTATGAATTCATGAAAGCGGCTATTGGGCATGAGTCCTTTGCTCATGTTTGATGTATACATGACATTTTCATGCCACTACCAGTTTTTAACTCATTAATTTGATAATTCAGGATCCTCAGAATTGTCTTATAAAGAGGTTTATGAATTCTAGTCATTTGTTGGTCACTTACACACTGAAAATAGCTCAAAACATCCAAAATATATATGACTTCACACCAGATTATCCACAACACGAAATAACATGTGAAGACACTGCTTATACCACCACAACACACTTAATTATTAAATGAGTAGCCTTCTTGTCAAATTAATTATTTGTAACACCCTTAGCGGTATGCCAGACTCTTTGTATCGTCATTGATTTGCACATAACAACACAATCGGTTAGAATACTCATACACATAATTTTGCTCAGTTGAGCAGCCAACTTGATTCAAACTTTACAGATATTTCAAAATATATTGTCGACCATGATAACTTTATTTTAGCTCGATATGACAATTAAAAAATATATAGATATTCGATATCATATTGATAAACCATGAAGCCCTTCTCTGTGATATTAGTGTGTACTGAGTATGGACATACTTCAGCGCAATAGCAGTCAGCCACCCAGTCAGGGAATGTGGAAATTAGTACTTCGGTACCAATGTATCTCTATGTTTGAAACATTGGGTGTAATAATGGCCATAATGTCAACAGCCCAGATCACGACATTACGACGGCATTCAGCATTGAATAGGTTAACCCTTGAATAATAGATGGATTGTCCTGTTCAATGACAAAACAATTCATGTTTCATTGGTCTAGCATTCATTTCGAGGGGGGTTTTTGATAATACAAGTTCAAAAATGTAGGTTTTCATTCGCTGATTTGTAGATAATGTTCAGGTTTATAAGTTCAATATTCAGCCTTTAGGGACCTTGTCAAAACTATAACCGTAATACCGCCGGTAAATAATTCCAAAATCGGTAATTTCACCAGTAATTTTAACGGTAATTTCACCGGTAATTTCACCGGTAATTTTACTGGTAATTTTACCGGTAATTTCACCGGTAATTTTATCGGTAATTTCGTCGGTAATTTCACCGGTAATTTTTACCGGTAATTTCATCGGTAATTTTACCGGTAATTTCATCGGTAATTTCATCAGTAATTTTATCGGTAATTTCACCGGTAATGTTATCGGTAATTTGTCGAGAATTCTACCGGTAATTTCCTATCGGTATCTTTATGTCACAATCGGTAATTTGCCATGAATTATATCAAACCAATACAAATGTGTTTATTCATTTATCATTTATTTGTTACCACAATTAACATGCCGTATGATTGACGTAACTACGCCGAAATCTGAGTCTGGATACGCCGATGATATATATATATGTTAACTGAACACTTAAACTACGAGATGAGTGTACAAACTAGATATACGGTAACCTACATATGTATAATCAATACACAGTAGGCCTACGCCCCACCCCCCAAATTAAATTAGGCCTACCAAATATTTAGCCACGATCCATTACTAAAACACGGTAGGCCTATATATGCATGCCTACTTAGCCCCCCCCCTTTCCCCATATGCAACCCTTAAAACTATCCCGAAACACGAAGAGCATTGACATCGAAACTAAAGGCAATACGCCTATATCGTGAACATATTTTACATTGTGTATATTTTTCACAACCGGGATGGTCGAAAACCCCCATACTCGATTGATCTAGTTTTGTGAAGATGGCTTTTTATGAGAAGCCCTACGTTGTGTGGCATATATAACCATAGACCTGTTTATAATGCACAAGATACATGATTATGGTTATATGATAACAACACTAGGCATATACCACAACATTCCGTACTTATGTGTTAACTCAACACTTAATCTACGAGATGATCGACTATACAAACTAGATGCGTTAGCCTACATATGTATAACCAACGCACAGGCCTGTAGACACCCCCCCCCCAATTAAATAAGGCCCACCTAATCCATTCCTAAAACACAGTAGGCCTACTTAGTCCCCGCCCCCTTCCCCATGCAACACCAATTCATAGCGTAAAAATCGAGTTGTTAACATTCGCAAGCTAAAACTAAAATTTAAAACACTCAGTTTTATATGCACAAAGAATCGTGACGTCAACGTGGGACCATACTTTTTTTTTATCATGGCAAACATACGTAAACAAGTCCATGTGTTTCTCATTTGTTTTGTTATTATAACGGCGACTTATATTACAAATCTACCATTTTCAAATTTAGAAACGCTATTGATGCACTGAACTGAGTAATAATGTAATATCATGGAGTTGTACTAGGACTATAGGCCTACTTTGGACGCTGTTTTGAGAATTTTCCGATGGATTTTGTGATTTGGATTTTCGATTCTCTGGACGTTGTTGAACTTGACGTTTCACAATTGACAGGTCATTTTGAAAGTCAGATTTATGTTTTAGTTAAATGTTCATCTACCAAAAGTAGAAACTATTGGACTGTAATATGCCTAGAACAGTTGTCTGCAGTTTTCCCCACACATTCTTGGTGGAAAAAATTCTAAAACTACAATGCAATGAGAAGTAAATCACCTATTTTCGATGTTTTCTCCGATGGTAATCCCACGTGGTCCGTTTTCAACACTGCTAGCAAGGAGCTGATGAACTTTTCGAAATTGATGATTATTTATTTAATAAATACTTTTTTAATCATTTCGCTTGTTGCTTGTATATATTCTCCAAAATCAGTTGGACAAGTCTGGGTGAACCACTGATATATCTATAATAGACCATTGTGTTAAATAGATTGATCGGTCTTCCTGGCACATTGCTCACTGTTGTAATAGAGGGACCTCTAAATTTTAAAGTATTGGTTGAAAGATAATTATAGAACAGTTTAGAGTGAATCCCCTCTTCCCAGATGCATGCTGACTGGAAGACCGATCAGTCTTTTTAAGCCTGACCGGGCTATTATAGATCGCTCGGCGATTCACCCAGACCCATTGGATGGCTGAAACAACGTTTCGCACCATGGTACCCTTAATTCGCACCACACATTTAGTTGTTTTGTACCATATTTTTGTTCATTTCACACCATGTTTCGTCGGTTCCCACAAATGATGATTGGTCATGCGTATGCAGCGCACCATGTGAAGTGAAAAATTATTTTAATTTTGTTAACTTAATGAAAGCGAACATGTTTATGATTTAACCGTTACGTGTTGATGACAACACGCCAAATAAACATTTCTTTCTTCTTTTTTTGCGAAAAAATGAACAAATTGAAATGGTGGCAACAAAAGCTATATTTATAACAATAATACCTGTATACTCAATCATCAATGGTACAAATTTATACATGTACCGGTACGAAATGTCCAGAACGCTGGTGCGAAACATCTCTATGTCTTGAAAACTTCCACGGCACAAAATGTTCAGCAACCTATTGGCTATTCATTCCAATATAATTTATGTTCAAGTAAAGGCAATACTATAACTATCAACAGCGTTTAGTGTTAAGTTCAATCTTGAACTAATTGTACATATAGTCACAGGGGGTTGTTGTTAAGAAAACAACTAAAATTGCCAAAAACATTAATTGCAATTGAGGGTGCCACTTTAACAAATCGTTATAAATGCATCAATATTCTATTGATATAATGCTTTACAAACGCATGTCTTTGTATTTAAATTTTTTCTCGTTTTCTTAACAAGCCTGTGGCCTCAGTATAAGTATATAGGAAACCGAGACTTACGCTGAAATGTTCACTGTCACACCTTTTCATTCAGTTGGGTACCCAGCTTTTTTAAATTTTCAGTTGGGTACCCAGCTTTTGTAAAATCTCACACAGAGCGTGATTGCCGTCAGTTGATTGCGAAATGAACCTGTTAATTTTTTTAATACTTGTTTATATGATATATATTCATCACGATGCTTGAAAATAATAGCTGAGAAGAGTTGTAGGCATATGACATACATTATATGTAGCCCTACTGCAGGCTGCTTTCACAAAGCTGGGTACCCAAATGTATATTTTATAAAAGCTGGGTACCCAACTGAAAGTTTTAAAAAGCTGGGTACCCAACTAAACGAAAGGGGGTGACAATGACCATTTCAGCGAGACTTACAGCTATATATGCTCTAATTAAGCGACATATTTAACGAGGTTATGGGCCGGTACTTACCGCGATGATACCACCAGAATACCGCGTTTATCAATTTGTACCGCGGTTGACCCTCGGTATTGGGCGGTATTCTCACCGCGTTATTGGTGCTCGTTACCACCGTACACCGCGTTATTTTTTCGTAACCGCGTTAAATTTACCGCGAACCGCCCTCCACCGCGAAGTGAAAACATGCGTGAAACAAACTAGGCGGACTGCATGAATCCAATTCGTGTTCTCGGGAAGTTAAAAATACATTATTGTAAGGACGGTACCGCCTTCATTCTCTCTCGGACTATATATATCTATGCACGATAGCGTCACGCTGTTGGATACATGATGTATAACTTCTATATCGTATGCCAAAAAATAAAAATAGGTGTGTGTCCTGGTGTGTCCGGAATTTCGGTTTCTGGATGCCGACCTTAAATTTTGTTCCGACTACAAATATTTTCCCCGTACCAAAATCAAAACATAAAAGTGAAACACAAATACAGCGACGTTTCGTATAAAATGTCCCGTGCGACTTACAGTGATACCGATATAATTTACAATCAATACTGAATTACGACTTTTGAACAGTTAAAGACAAGGCCGTTGCATCATGGTCCTTTCTTTGATCGAGGATGAAAGGGAATCTCGCAGAGAGAGTGACACCAAGTAATCATAAATCATGTTCACTCAACCAATTACGATGCAGCAGGTGCCCAATTTCTGGACAATGCTGACGTCATTATTGATTGACACACAGTATACATCAAACAATGGAGCACGTGCATGTCTCCAGATACCATGGGGTTCACGATGTGTGAAAAATCTCCATTTAACTTTCTTATTCTATAACAGTCACTGGTATAGTATATATTGGTATATCTTCTATTTTTCCCTAGGGGCCTGTGGCCAGTGTTGGGTTAATTATCAGGCGACATACGCGAGAAAAGACACATTCAAAACACCAATCATTGAAAGAGACACGCTGTCAAATCAGTCTTTGATTTTGCTATACGTCAACATTCAGTGAGCACGTGCGTGTCCGTGATTATTGTCGGGCGGCATTGTTTGATCTCTTGCAACGTTTAGTCATCGCATGCATTTGCTGTACTCGGCAGTTCACAGTACAAATTATTTTCACATCTTCTTATCGGATCACGATTAGGATGAAACGCATGTATGGCATTGGAACGGGGGAAAATTATGCCTCCATGTAAGTCTGTTTGGTTCCCGCAAGATAATTACACACAAATATGATAATCTGAGTAACGACAATAACACTAACTAAATAGAAAGTGTTTGTTGCAAAATAGCATACTGAATTCCAAGATGATTTAAATTGTTTTGTTTGTTCCCCCACAGCATGTATATCATTGTCGTTTCCATGTTCAGGGTCACTTTCTAACGCAGTAATGTGCGAGAATCCATTTTATTTTGTAAACAATACGTTTGCAGTGATGGCCCCTCACGTCACGGATTTTGCGGTCACGTGACTAGATCAAATATATATATGATGTAAGTGGGAACGGGACTACCCGCCCCTGAGACGACCCGCCCATCTGCTATTCGATAAACACGGGTGGGTTGTCCAGAAATTGTTAATAGTAAGTATGTTCTTTTATGTTCTTTGATGATATATTATTAAAGATTTTGACCAACAACACATGTGTTTATTCATTAATTATGTCAATTCGTGGACTGGAGTAAAGAATGACACGATGTTTTGACAACTTAACGGCACTTAGGGTAAGTGAAGACTAATTAAAAGGGGTGCTTTCAAAACAAACATTTGATGCAAAGGGTTCATTATCACAGTGTGTTATCACAACACTTAGTGATCGGGATTCATCTCACTGGAGGTGAGTATACACAAACAGCCTTTGAACGATGCCGACGGAACTGGGTATATTAACTCTTGAACAAAACAAAAATAACATGCCTAGATCATTCCCATTCATGTTCACCACTTCATGTTATTGTCCATTCATAACATGTATATCATTAAAATTTAAAAGTGGGTTGTAGGGAAGGGGTTCCGCCCCTTCCAAATCCTCCCGGGTTAAATCCCAATAGGGGAGAATTTGTATACAAACAAAATACGTCATTTTCGCGCATGCGCGGTAGCTGGTAGGCAGAAAATCGATACAAAATCACAACATTGCGATGGCGAACAACTCGGGTACACGGAAAATCAAGCGTTTCAACACTGTTCAAAAGTATTTTATCGACGATCATGGTATTGAAGCACAGAGGAGATACAAAGACAAGCTTTACTACGACAAAGGAACGAAATGTATACATTACAATTAAGTGATGATTGGACACCAAACAAAGAAAAACTTCCACCGATCACGTATCCGGATATTTACCACTACCTTATCGATACTCCCGGAGTTTATACGAAAGAAGCACTCAGAGCTCATAAGTCTTTGGATGCCTGGAGGTAGGTAACTCATAACTTCGTAATATAAATACGACAAATGCGATAATTTTTTTTTTTAACGGAGAAATTGCACTTGCATAATTTCGTGTGTTTACAAATTTAGGATAATTTTCGTTTACTTCATGTCGGAATTTTCTATGTCCTATTTGGATACAAATCGATTGAAATACACTAATACTTTGACAAATCCTATTCTTGTTTTCAAACATCATTACAAAACTAAAATAAATGGATTTTGTGTCAAATTATCTTTCAAATCCAATGTGATGGATCATCACACTTATTCACAGTGTTGACAAAATGTAGTTACATGTATGAATGTATGACATGACAGACCACTGATCTGTCATTTTATGTCTGACACTGAATAATCCACATTGAATATGGGTATTTGCATACCGTATCTCGCGGTGTAATATCTAATTACATGTCCATGTATTACCTCCTTTCCTGATGTTATTACATGTATTTGTCACATTTATTTTCCAGATTTGTGAAGAGCGGACATGTGAAGCAAATTCTTCAACATGATGTTTCACAGGAAAGCCCATACTGTTTCCTGAAAGCCGAAGTCATCCCCTCACAGAGAGTTGGCGATGATCCCCATATACCATGGATTTGTGTATCCAAAGCTGAAGGCTATATATTGTGTGCCCATTGCACATGCATGGCAGGGTGAGTCTTAGTGTCATTGTTTACACCTCGTGGTATTGATACCGGGAACATGTATGTTGATATACGAACAAAACAACATATTTATAAAGATGGTTCATACTTATGAGTATCCGGTTTAGCCTACGGTACATGTATTCCTGTAAGCCATGCAAAGTCAGTCGAAATATTGTATGAAATATTAAAATTAAACGCTCTTCATTTTTCATAACATCTTGTGGGAAATGGAATCGACACCACATTGGCAGCTCATAATGTTTATTATCAACAATAATATAAGATAGGAACAATTATGAGAAACGCAAGATCACAATATAACAAATCACATCAAAGTACATATAAATAAAACAAACTGTAAGTCACCCCAATTTAAGGTATGTGATATAAGTTCCATCTCCATTTATTCAGGCTTTTTTTCGGTTTAATTTTTTGTTTTTACCATTAAACATATATTTTGTATTAGATATTCCCAAACCATATATCAATGTTAAAGGGGGACTGTACTCCAAATTCAGTCATTTATGGGACCATCTCCTTTTATGACCAGTAGAAAATATGCTCAGTCCATAAACTCATAAGAGCACATGAGTGTATTTTGCACTCATGCACTGGCTCAAATTCATTCACTGATTTCACACATTTTTATTTGTTTTAGGTTGGGAGAGGTATGCAGTCATGTAGCTGCAACCCTGTTTCAAGTTGAGACAGTTGTCAGATTGGGCTTAGCAGTGACATCAGCTACAAGCCAAGAGTGTGCCTGGAACCAGACATCAGACAGGGTTGTGGAGTATGTGACCTTATGTGAAATCCATGACATATTCCAAGGCAAAAGGACAAAGGAAGTGCAACGTGTTGATCAGGATAATCCAGATATGCCTTCAAGTGAAATGATCCAAAAATTGAAGCTGATATGTCCAAATACAGCTTATTTTTCGACAATTCCCAAGCTTAATGATGAGGACACTGACACAGCCTCAGAAACAGAGGACATGTAGTGATAACTTACCGATAACATTGTTATCATTTTATGATGATACAATAGAGGATATCAGTAAAAATAGTTTGCAAGAGATTTGCCTAAGCACCTGGCAGTCTTACACAAACTCATTGACGCCGTCGAAAATTTCTTCCTTGGAAGAGACAACAAGGACACAGGCGATTTGTGAAAGATGGTATTCACACAGATCAGGGAGGATAACAGCATCTAGTGCGCATAATGTTATTACTCGCAGAGACACCACCGACCCCAATAATCTTGTGAAAAAAATAATGGGATACAGTTTGACCAGTTTAAAAAATATTGCTGTTGCTCGTAAACTTTATTCCAAACATATGAAGGAAATGCATTATGATTTCAATATTCGGGCTTCGGGACTTGTAATTTCACATGATAAACCCTTTCTTGGTTGTTCTCCTGATGGAATAGCCAAATGTTCATGTTGTGGTCAGGCAGTTGTTGAAGTAAAGTGTTCGTATAAACACAAAGACCGTTTAATAGCAGATGCAGCGGCTGAAGACTCAACTTTCTGTTTGGACACCAACCTCCAATTGAAAACCAGCCACAAATATTATTCACAAATACAAACGCAAATGCTTGTGTGCGGTATTGATTTGTGTCACTTTATTGTGTATACAGATGAAGATATGATCATTAACATCATTCGGAAAGAGACGGCTTTCTGTGAAAGAATTTGTTCTAAAGGTGAAATGTTTTTCATGACATATATCTTGCCGGAGTTAATTACAAATACACTGGGTAAAATTGAGCCGACAGAAATTATGCAGAATGACAATGAACCAATGTGTTTATGTAGGCAGCCAAAAAGTGGTAAATTGATTAAGTGTGGCAGTGTAGATTACCCAACAGTTTGGTTTCATTGGTCATGCGTGTTTGTAAAGCGAAAACCAAGGAGTGCATGGCTTTGTCCACATTGTAAATAAATTGAACAGAAGTGCTGTTGTCATTGTGTGTTAAAATTAAAGGCTTTTTATTTTTAATCTTTAAGATTAAAAATATAGAGCGTTTAATTTATTATCCAAATGAAGAGCGTTTCATTTTAATCTTTAAAATCAGATTTTTTTAAGTTAAAGTTGCCATTTCTGATTTGACAGCATAGAACCATACTCTGTAATAAGCTCTAGGAATTTATGTGTTATATGATGTCAAATATAAAATGAACATAAGTGTTATTGTCATTGTGTGTTAAAATTAAAGGCTTTTTATTTTTAATCTTTAAGATTAAAAATATAGAGCGTTTCATTTATTATCCAAATAGAAATATATGAAGAGAGTTTCATTTTAATCATTAAAATCAGATTTTTTTTAGTTAAAGATGCCCTTTCTGATTTGACAGCATAGAACCATACTCTGTAATAAGCTCTAGGCATTTATGTGTTATATGATGTCAAATCAGACTGGGAATCTTTAAACATTTTCCATACCCAGTACTCTGATGCTGTGGTTAACCTATTTTACAAGCTTTTCGTGCATATTAGAAATAGCACAACATATAATAGCAACTGAATCTGCATGTGTCACCATGGTCATCCCCATTAAACTACTCATAATTTTTTTAAATTTCATACGACCAATAGCTCTTTCCACATGAATTCTTACATTCGCAATCCTTCTCGTCAGTTCAACTTCACGTTGGCTCAATTGTGATTTCCCCCTTGTGAAATATGGAATCACTAAATCTGCTCCATATGCAGCAATATTATCCTCAATCAGAAATCCCCTGTCTGCCAACACCTGATCACCATGTGTTAGTTTTTGCAGAAACCCAGAGCGCTGGGTGATAACTTTGTCCGATGTTCTGCCTCCAAAAGCCCTCGACAAAAATGATATGCCGATTAGAAATCTGACAGTGTTGTTGTGTTTGTAGTTCGACCATGTTGTTGCGCGGGCACGTAAGTTTCCTGGTCGTTCAATGAAGACTTCTGTACAATCGATTATGACTCGGCATCGACGATATGTATTTTTGAATACACTCGGTAGTGTGCGTAATGTAGATTCTTTATCAGGCCATGAAATTAAGAATAACAATTGTTTGGCTATAGCCGGAATACCCGAATTCATGAGTGTCGAAATGTGGCTCACTGAAACACTAAAGCGAATTGCAATGTCCTGGTTCAGAAGATTCAACTTCAGTTTTATTAAAATTAACAAAACAACTTCCTTCTCGGACAAAACTTGTGATTTCGGCAGGAGGCTTGCGCACAACTCCACCACCCACAGAAATGCAGCATAAGATGGTAGCCCCGTGAAAAACGTTGTTTTCCCATCATCTTCCTCTATGGTCCTGGCACCAAATTTCAACTTCTTGTTTGTTTCCTCAAGCTGGCGCTTTTCCTCTTGCAGAATCAGGATCTCTCTCTTTAGCTGTTTATTTTCCACCTTTAGGTCCATTATCTTCCTTAAGTAATTCTCATGAATACGTTGAATATTATCTGCAATAAAATTGAGGAATATGTTAGTAATTATTTATGTCATTATATAATATGTACCAGGTACAGTAATGCCCATTTAACCACAGCAGAATTATGGGTAATTTGTCAGGATTCAGTCAGAAAGCCATATTTCCGACTAAATCCTGAAAAATTACCCATAATTCTGCTGTGGTTAAGTGGTCAATTACTTTGGGCATTACTGTATGTATAATATGCATTATCAATTCAAATGTTTGATTTGACATACTCAGTATGATACTGGTATCATCTGCATTATCACAATTATGTATATTTATTTGTAATTCATCAGAAAATGATTACGATCATTGACTGAATATGATCACACATGTATATTTATATAAATCATAAAATCTAGTTATGTTTAACACTTATTTCTTCAATTGGGTTGTGATGCTCAATTTGTGATATCCCATGCTGAGTGATGGTACATAATCAGGATGTAATGGATCATCATTGCGGCTGCCTGAAATTATAGACATTTTAAATTTACATATATATGAAAGAGATTTCCAAGAATAAGGTACCGGTAATATGTGTAACCAGATACACAATCAACCCAACCCTGTGGGGCTCTTGTTGCAGAACATGCATTGATGAACTATTTATGACCACCTGGGCAATGTTTATTGCACATTTGTTATATAACTGCTCCCTTTTATGAGGGACACTATGTACCCATCAGACATGATAGGTGTTAGGTTTCACCCATGCTATTATACCCACTGATAAAAATCTGCAATGTGAGAAATAGCACACACATGTAGCCCTACATGTACACAAATCAAAAGTTTATTTTTGAAGATGCAATCAGATATAATCTGTTCACTTGAACAACATTTGAAAAATCTAAATAAAATTCAAACATAAATAAACCAACATTATACCTGTTATTTCCAATACCACACATCAAGTCACACTCTGAAGAATGTGCAACTCTGTAACTTTTGCTCCGCAAATTTGCATGGAAATCCCCATTCAAAATTGGTCACTTGTCGTCCCCTTTAATTATTATGCATTGGTAATTGTATGCACATGGCATATACCATTCACGTAGACATCATTCTATATGAAAATGGCATTAGTGGCTTCCGATTATCATTCACATTCCATTAAAACGAATGTCAACATCCAATGTTATTAATTCGAAATTAGGCGACATTCATTTACGGCAAATTCGGAATGACCGTTTAATTAATTCTCGATATTTTTTTTGCATATAATTTTAAGTTTTGTATATTGTAACTTAATGGTGATGTTAGAAGTTATTTAAAGCTTAATTTTTGTTTATATACGGTAGTTACCTGTTATGAAATGTTTTCCGCAAACACGGTCACCACTTCCAGGAATCCACGTCTTCGAAACATCATCCGATTTTAGTCTGCGAATAGCGTTTATCCAGCAACTTCGTCGAGGTTCTTCCGTCGGAATCCGATGATATGACACATTAGATGTAGGATCATGTCTATTTGCACAATCCGCAACACAACATGATGTCGGCATTTCGAACTTAAACTAAAATAATTTTGACCGCACGCGAATGTAAACAGACCCACGTGTTAGTGTGACGTCATCGAATTCTCTCCTATACACAAAAAAAAAAAATCTTCATTCTGCAATTATGTTTCCTTGCATTCACTGCGAATTAGAGGTGCGACCAAAGCAACATGCCATTGATTGTGATAGTTATGGCCGCTGGCAACACCGACTATGTGACACCGGAATTATATATGTCAACACCACCACATTTGATGATGTAACAGCCAACTTCTTGAAGAAATGCTCGGACGTATACGCCAAAAAGAAGAGACCACCTCAATGCAGACGGAGATCAACAGCAGCAGCCTCATCTTTATTTGTCAACCATGCATTCGTTCATTACACGTTTCGTTCCGTTAAACTTCCTTATTAAATTTAGTTTTTAAACTTCGTTCATATTCATATTATACTTCGTTCCGTTCATTAAACTTCGTTTATAATTTTTGTTTTTAAACTTCGTTCATTAAACTCGAATAAACATATTATCTATGATACATTACATCAAATAAAAAACAACAAAGAACAACCCAGTTTCTTTAAACAAACACCTCATAATCCCCTCACACCTCCTAATTACCCTAATTCATTTTAGGCTGGCGGGTCGCCTCGGAGTGAAACGGGCGGGTTGTCTCAGTGGCGGGTAGTCACGGGTAATGATTCAATCGGTAACTTTTGCACACATGTTATTAACCGTTAACCAACCGGGTACTAAGTCGTGTATTTTTTAATTAACAAACTTACCTTCCCCAACATTCCTGAAATATTTACTATGGTCGCATGCAAATAAAATGGAACAACTTAGGCCTATTTCGCTGATTTTTTTGCATTTCAGCATGGTGACATCATATTATTAGGGACAGATTTCATAGTCATTTGCTGATTTTGTTTATCCGAAGATCCATAGTCCCATAGTAGGCATATATCGTTACCATTGAAATGTTAGAGGTGACCCGCGGGTAATTAATTATATGCCCATTTAATACACATGCACAATTGGGGAAGTCAGGAATACTCAAATATATAGATATGTTGTAAGTATATTAAAGTCAAACTTGGGAGCCAAATATCAAACACGGATATATCAAACCTTCGGTTGTAAAATAAACACCCCCATCACCCAATTTAGTCATCGTTTCGAGCTGTTTTGCAAAACAAACAACGTGGCCTCCGATGTTTATATAAACAAAATACGGTAACCTCGCCAGGAATGTAAATGGAATTCATAATTGCAATGTTCGTGCTGTAATTGCTTTGTAAGTGAACTCCGTAATATAAACAAATGATATGAACAGCGTTTGGTCCGCGATTTGCATGTGAAGTAGGCCTACATGATCACACAATTTCATGTTCCTACAATGGTCACTGTCTTCGTTGAACAAACATTAACACAAATCAAAATATTTTGTTAATTAAACTCATTTAAGGCCTAAAGTGACATATACAAACATGACCGTGACTCCGTACAAATACTGAAAATTTATGGGCACCATAAAACAACATTTCTCCGGTGATTACATCGGTAATTATATAAGTTCTCCAGTAATTCCCTGGGTAATGATTTCATCAGTAATTTGTTGCCTGACATCGATATTTTACCAGTAAAATTTATCGGTAATTTCGATCCCGTTTATCGGTAATTCTATGGGTAATTTCACCGGTAATTTTATCGGTAATTTTATCGGTAGTTTTACCGGTAATTTTACCGGTAATTTCACCGGTAATTTTACCGGTAATTTCACCGGTAATTTCACCTGGTAATTTTACCGGTAATTTAGAGCCTTCTACCGGTAATTTTACCGGTAATTTTTCTTAAATCAACCGGTAATTCCACCGGTAATTTTTCATCGGTAATACCTCTCAAGCAGGTAATACCAGCGGTATTACCGTTTTAGTTTTGACAAGGTCCCTTAGGCTGTTTGTTGAATTTATTTTCTAAATATTCCCCAATTCAGCTGCTTGTCAGTCTCAGTCAAACCCAGACTATTAAACTAGTAATACGTTCAATAGTCTGATACATTCCAACACTCTTTCTGTTATCGCTGCTATAAATTATAGCTTTCGCTAGCAATCCTCTCAGTATGATGTCACTGCACACATTTTGCATTAATAGTTGACAGATGTACTTTCGGTTTCATTTTCATGAATAACAAATTCGGTGCTAATTGTTGAAATTCTTGGAAATATTTAATTTTATTCTCTTTGATAGGTAATATTTGTCAAATATGGACACTTTATAGAATTTAGTGTTTAATTAGTTGTCATAATCTCTAAATTTGTAAACACTTAGAGAAATTAGCCATGTAACAGACAATGTATTATGCTGTTTTAACTATGTGGCAGATTTACTGGTCACTGAAGGAATTCTGAAAATCTTCTGATTGGCTTCATCTTTTTACTGTGGAATGTGTTGTGATTGGCTGACTGACAGAATGCTTCTTGGGAGTATTGGGATTCCCTACTCTTTGTTTTAGACTATCGAACACGTCTGCATTGCTATTGCAATAGTCTGGGTTTGACTCAGACTGGCTGCTATAAACTGCAAGTTTTCAGCCATCGAAGAGTTACTCACTTATTTCCTATTGCTAATAGCCATTAATTTTTTTAGTAGCAGATTCTAGGATAAAGGATTGGACATGATTTATTCATATTACCGGCTTTTCTGAATGATTTTCTCATAAATATTTTCGTGAATCGACTGATTTGGAAAGAAAAATACAGACTTATAAAATATATAACATAACCTTTGTTAGCTCAACATTACTTTGTAAAGTTTGAGCTATTGCAATGGGTGTGTGTGTGAGGGTGTGTGTGTGTGTGCCTGGAGACGTCCGTAGCACGGGCTACAGGCTGTACCTTTAGTCGGATCTTTATGAAATTTGTCATGGCTGTTGACATTGAGATGGGAACGGTCATTTTGGGGTCAATCGGCAAAAAAAGGGCTGCCGATAGCCATTTTGGTTTTAAAAATTCAAACCATTAGCAGGCTGCAGACTGTACTGTTTGTCTGATCATCATGAAATTTGTTATGGACGTTAATATTGACATGTAGATGGGTCCAGTCATATCTCCGGCAAAGATATCTTTGAATGAACTGAATGAACTAATGGTTATATATTTCTTGCTTGCAAGATTCTAGAAGAATTTTTTTTAAATCAGTACAAAGTACCTACAGTACATGCACAGTCAAACCCGATTAGGTTCAATTTCCACCAGACCATGTGACAGTCCTTTCTTTATAAAAGCAATGTCAAGTAAGTGTGCCTGTGGTCTTTTTCAATTTCTTCTACTTCGTAAGATAAGTCGCTGTTTTTATCTTTTCACATTTCATGAATGATATTGATAATGACTACGCGACATTTCCTAATTTCGTGCAATGACACGTGTTTCCTTTTTCGGAATTGTGTCTTCACAATCCTTTATTCTACAAATTACAATACATGTACTGTCTCGTCATTGTTTGCTACGATGTTTTTCGAATTCCTATCTTCAATGACCATGCTCCATGGATGTATAATTGCAATAACAAATAACAAATGCCTTTTCTCGTTCGAGCTTCACGCTAATTAGAGTAACTCGGGTTCTCGTCGGGATTTTTAACCCTGTAATTGGTGCAATACGGTGTTGGCTTATAAACTATGCTCCATTTTGGAGTTGTCACTTTGACTGAAAATTTCTATCAAAACAAATTGGAAAGAATATTGTACAATATTTATACTCACGGATGCCATATAAACTAGCCAATGTGAGACTTGCCTCTTCTCTCTACATTGAACTGAATATTACATTCTTTTACGATGAAGACTTCATAAAAATTAGTATCCCAGCTATTCTATTGCATTTGTGCCACCTCCTCCTATGTGACCTTGGCCTAATGGTTCCTGGCCTTACTCGGCTCCCAGGCCCAAACCTTTCCAGGCTTCTACCTTAAATCCCGAGGCACCGGAATTTGTTCCTCGTCAAACCAGGCAACCTAGTCGGGATACTTGCCCCTTTTCTCCATCTCCTTGACGGATGGTGCCGCACGGAGACGAGGACGTGCTGTCACTACTTCCCCTGGATTCGGAAGCGTTTGATGCATGACTGAGTTCACCGTGCCCATCTGAGATTGCCTTCCAAGAGGGTAGTTTCGGATGGGTCAGTCCTTCGATTTTAGGCTAACACTTACGCACCTTTTTTGCATGTGCATTACCAGCACAATACTAATAGCGCCTAGGAAAATATGCACACTACCGCATTGTGATTGTTAATTAATTTAACATGGGGTCTAGCCACGGATATCTCTATTCATCGCTACCACTGCGCTAAAATGTCAACAACATTGACCATCTTTGATAATTATTATATAATTTGTCAACAACTTCCACTACTGTGCTAGTAAACTTCGAACGTGACTCGTGATCATCTGTACACCTGTTTTCCATAATCGAAGGACTGGATGGGGCCTCCAGATCAGGATGAAACAATAACGCTTGGCGTCTTTTTCTCCAACTCGGTACAGCCTCTGCTGCAGGCTCGGAGTAGGTTGGTGGTCATGCCTCCTCTATTTGTAGTTGCGGCCTCCACAGACTTCACAGAGAGGAGCAGCAATGGATGTTCTGCGGCAGCTAACGCTGGTCCTGCCTCAATTAGTCCGGGTTCATTCTATCGTGGCACATACCGGTTTTCTTGCCATGGCTACCCCATTGTTACCTGTCGCAGACAGGTCATGATCAATAAACTGATTTCTTGTACAGTATTACTAAAGGGTGCCACGATTAATCGTATAATCGATGAACCGTTGATAAAGCCGATAAACGATTACCATTTCCATCGTCGATTAATCTACGTTATTTATTTCGGACGTCAGAAAATGCCGTGTATTACTGAATACCGTGTTTGTTTTACAGTTTAATCTACAACCGAGGGGTTAACATCCTTTGAACGTGTATCAAAGAGATTCCAATAACATGAGAACTACTAATCTATGTAGCAAACAGTCGGCAGTTCACTTGATGATGTGACATGGTTTCTCGTGGAGTCATTGTATATTCTATACACATGGCGACATCGTTGTATATTTATACTTGAAAGGTGGCACTATGTCTTTGCAATGTGCCGACTCTCACTGTGTTCATGAACTGAATGCACTCGCCCTTGAATCTGATTGGATCAATGGGAAGTTGATTGACATCCTCTCAAAAACCATGGAACCAATATGTATGGCATTTTAATCAGCGATGTAATTGCGAGTATACTTTGTTTGCATAAGTATACTTAGACGTTACTAGTAAATGCTATGCATGTCGTATGGTGAATGCTGAACGAAACTGACTATTATCAAATACTTAGCTTGTTCTGAGTTCTGCAATGTGTGGGTGGGGGAACACCTTTGTGATTTTTAACCACGCTTTGGTAGTTTGATGAAACTTTTAGTTTCAGATTCGATTCCTTTTTTAGGAACCGCCGGCGGTCCATCGTAGATTCCTACTTTCATATTGTTTGTATATTTGACTATTCATAACACTGAAATTAATCGCTACGTTCATTCTAATGAACTCACAAATATTATAACCATAACATCGCCGAGAACTGTGCTGGTATTCAATACATTGTGCTCACTAGTGTTAATAGTAACTATGATGCACTTTATTAACGTAAAAATTACATCAGCAGATGCCTAAAACAACCAGCGACAGTGCAGTTAACCAGCACCCAGCCAATAGGCCATATTACGGAATTATATATCTTCCGCTGATGTTATTAATATTAGGTACGATTAATCGATTATAGTCGATTATTGACGACCGATTATCGATTAATATCAAAATCAATAATCGTGGCACCTCTAAATATTACCTCGGTTATTTGTACTAGCCTACCAATGAACCAGCTGCAGCCACTGCAGATACTGCCCTGGTAGGATCCAATCCTGTTCTTCTAATACAGGTATTACAAAGCTGACCTATGGTGTGACGCTTCAGAGCAAGCGACCTGACCTTGCTCAGGGGTCGGACCCTGGCATGAGATTTACATAGTGTACCAACTGAAATTGCACGTCGATGGAAGTGACTGGACCACTGTGGTGTGGAATATCTTGGTATTCCACTGGCTGGGTGAGAACTTGCCTCACTGTGTTGTCAGTGAGGACAATTCATACAAGCTAACCACGAGGTCTCCACGATCCAGTCATGTCACCCAATTTCCATCTTTTCCCTAAAAAGACCAGGAGTCCAGTCAAGCTTTGGCTTCTTACCAGATACTGATGGGTCAGCCTGCCAAAACAATCCTCTCTTGGATATTGGGACGTGCTCTGTCCACCCAGCCTTCTCTTAGACTCGGAGGTTTCATCTGTCCGACTGATTGTCAGCTATGTCCAATTACTCTGGCCCGGGCCACAATCAGGGACTGCTCATGGCTCGTATTTCAGTCGCCTCCATTCTCTCACCTCCATTCATATCCCGACCGGGTATTCAAGGTGTTGTTGAGACAAGTCTTAGAATTTTAGGCCTTCGAATTTGTTCAATTGGGTGGTGATCGCAATAGTGCATTTATTCAGTGATCGAGCCGCTTTTGCAAGGATAAATCTAAAATCGTGATTCCAATTCTCTGCAGATTTTTCCGCCAAGGAGAAGCCCTCAACTGAACTATATGGATTATTATCCTCGGCCTTGTGTTATCAGGAGGGTTAAAATTTATTGTCCGTCTATTGCCTACTCAGGTCAAAAAGTGCTCGGGATTAGCTACGCATGGATGCGTCTCGTGTAACTCTCGCGTGATTCTCACGTTGGTAACAATCCATCTAGTCAGTTTTTAATTCCTCCTCCAGCTATCGGACGTGGTTAATTTTAAGGAAGTATTATTCTGTATTGCGCGTTATCAACTCAATATTTATTGTTGATAACAACTTGCAATTTATCCGTTGCTTACCCAGTCTTTTAATAAAAAAATTACGAACTCGCAGAAACTCTTCGTTTCATTGTATGCGCGAATTCCATGTTTTCTATCGACACATTTCGTCTACGAATTTGTGATTGAATCTGATTGAATTTGACAAAAAACACCGTTGGAATCACGTTGGCATATTCGCCATTGATGGCCATTTTGACTCAGATGCACATCGTTTACTTATGGCCAACCTATATTGCATTATTGTGCAACATATACGGTGGCATGACTCGTCGAATTTCGGAATCCACGTGGTGCGGTATGCGGAGTAGCCTAATTTCGTGCTACACATTCTATTTCCTGACGTCGTATCTTCGCCCCGTTCAGGTTATGTATACTGCCATATCATATATGCAACAGCTATGTTAGTGCGCTGAACGTTGTCCAGGACAGAAATATCTCCTTTGGCACTACTTTACATGAATAAATAACAAAGATAGAACTTGTTACCTGATGTAATTTCCTTTGCCTCAACTAATTGTATTTTGTAAGTTGACGTTGAGCAACTGGAACTTCATCGATGTTTGGGAAATGATTATCGAAGAACATCATTGTACATATACATTATGTCCTTCTCATTAATTGTGCTTAAGCGATTAATATTTGCAAATCTTAGCTAGCCCGAATGTCTTAACATGAGGGCTTGTATTTGGATACTTGGAACGTTGGCGCGGATGTTAGTGACTTCACAATATTTATTTGACAATCCTGACTCTGTTCTTGCGATTCCATTCACTTTCCATCATTGTATCAATGTAATAATAGTTAGAAACAAGGCGATTCTGTTCGTTATACATCTAGTATTATATGACCTGTGTCAAATAATGCTGTAATACTATAATAGTCTCTTTCTTTACGTACATGTATAGTATGAGTTGACAGTGTCCGGTTGCTACGACTCGTGCAACTGGTTTGATTGGGGAATAGGATTATCAGACACACGATTTGACAACAAGGATTTTCGTTTCTAGTTTACATTATCGAATGGCGATCTCCATCAAATCATAATCTGACTTTCTCTCGGCGACTATTGTGTCCGTTTCTTTGCAATTACTTACTGTATTTTGCTGAATGGGTTCCCCTGTTCCAAGACTGCACAGCCATGCAAGCGCAGTAGCCTGAACCTTCAGCTATAGTTTGCTTACCTATACAATGTTAATTCCGTCCGTGGTCAGAACTCTTTGGTGACATTTTGGATGAGATCCTTGTTGCGAGCCTACTGGCATACTTGTGGCCAGTCGCCTTATCCGATGTGACCTGGCATGAACTGTTATCCTCAGACATTAGTGTATCGATACATTCAACATTCATTGGTCCATTAATCAGGACCAATATGGTATCAGTGCCTCATCGCCACATAACCGGTCAAATGGTGAGCATGACCCATGTATGGCCAGCCGTAATAGTTCCATACCAATGGTATCAGTGCCTTAACTGCTCAATGACATAAGAACTGACTATGTCACTATGGCGACAATTTTTTCACCGATACCGACATACTTCTGCGCTTTCAATCCGTGAATACTAACGGCGAACTACTATGCATATATATTGTCACGTGCTCCAGATGCATTGCCAATAGCCTTTCCCACTGAGCCCATCAATTGGCTCTCAACCTTCTATTTCCACATATCGAAAAGATCAAATATGTGAAATAGCCTTCACTCACGTATAAAGCACAGTTACATAACATGCATTTATATTGCGCAGAGCCGCTGCCACTATAATTTTCAACAGAGACCAACACATGGCTCTTTTCTTTCTATTGCCTCATATCCAATTGATTATCGGGCAAATAACAAAAAGGACAGCATTTGTATTGTCACACAAATTAAGTGCGTTTACATGAACAGCATTTAGATTTATATTGCGCACGACCACGGCAGGCCTGCGTATTGGAGGCACACGATGGTTCGGTTCACATGACGGTTGCGAAATCTAGGTTGCGCCAAGGTTGTGTGAGGCTCTCGCGATACTGATTATAACTGTTTGTGTAACTTATGGGTACCTAAGGACACCCAGACAGCTGACACATACTAGTATGTTACGAACAGTTACGGCTTGCGCATATTTTGCATTCCGCAGACCTGCCAGTGCTACTATCGTTCATTCGGAAAACCAATCTTCATGGGCGCATGCCTCAGCACCTGAGCCTTAAGGTGGGGAAGACTCGTCATGTGCCGCTGACAGCGCACCAGCCAACCAGCCTTCAGTTCTTCCCAGATGAAAATGCAGCTCAAGCTCTCATTTTCTCTCACAATTCAGAAGACAGATGTAATTGCATCCGTAATATAATCGTTCGTTGTGTTTCTCTCAAATTAAATGTCTTTGTGGGTTAGACCTCGATACATGCATGTTTAGTTGCACTTTCACATTCCCATACTTTAACTGCGATGGGACCGGTTTTTAAATATACCTCCAATAGTTTAATATTGAATCAATGGTTACTGTAACCATGCACATTTTGTCAAGAGGGAGAGTGCAAAGTTTAATGCTCGTGAATTAGAGAATTACAAGTGCATATGGGTGCGAGTACAATTGCTCCTGTCATCTGGGAGGGACTGAGACTTCTGACTTCCCCACGGTCCATGGCCCACTCCATTACGAGAGTGGGTCTTGTCCCCCTGGAATCATTCTCCCTCGGGATATGTCCAGGCCTGCTCTACCTTCGGAGGACTTTCCGTACGCGTATAAAACATTCTCCTCATCGTAAGCAAGGGCACCGCGGAAACTGTTCTTGCACAGGAGAAATCGGTTCTCATCGTCCTCTTCGCCGAGAAGTGACAGTATCTTACCTGCAGTTTAATTTCTAGCAGGTAAGACCACGTGGCCACATAATGAACGGAATTTACCTTATTAACATTATTTTGCATTAACTAACAAAATGTTTTGTTTATTACGCTTGCTAATACATGTAACTAACAGAATGTCTTGTCTTGCTTATAGTCGACGAGATTCGACTTTGATGGCCACACACCGTGCGGGTTGCTCAAGAAATAAACGCGGCAATATGCGGTATTGTCATTGTTGGATGAGGGCCCGTTGGTCCATGGTTAAACAATTTGAGCAAACGTACCAGTCTTACCTTGGGCAGGACCAGTTCACCCCCCCTGGTCATGCATCAGCAGACTTTGGGTGGCAGCGTGCAGTTCTCGGAGATTCGGGCAACCAATCCTCCAGAACACCCGCACACTCGCCTTTGGAGGCTGATCTGGGTGGGGAAGTCTCGATGTCCGGTGCCGCTCAATGCGCTCCAGCCAAAAGGCCTTCTGACGCTTCCCCACGGCGCTGTGGCCCACCCCATTACGAGGGTCGGTCTTGTCCCGCTAGGAAACGTCATCCCACGTGATACGTCCAGGCCTGCTCCTCTGTCGTCATGGGATCCTAGTGGTATGTCATCGACGTTGATTCCAGCTTGTCTGGACCACCTGCATTCGGGAGATTCGGTGGGGGGGTTTTCTCTGGTCAAATGGATCCTTCTAATTTTATCTTTTTGCTGACCTTCTGGCATTGGGGTGGGCCAAAGCACCTTAACTTCAACTGCGAGAGCATTTATACCTCGTTCGAGCCATTCCCCGAGTGGGCTTCCCTATAGTACCTTATCTCAACCTGATGCAGGGTGTTCTGTTGCTGTGGTCGATACTGACATGCTTCCTATACTTCTCATGGCGTCTGATGGCTTTGACGACGATGGGCAAGAATCACGGGATTCTGTCGTTCCTAAGGAACTCGCTTTGCGTATGGAAACGACATGGGTCGATCTCTTGTACAAAACTTCATCACAGGATATGTGTCAACTGACTTACACAAACTTGCACAACTGTACCAGTCTTTACCTCGGGATGAACCAGTTCGAGCCCCATGGTCCTGCACCAGCAGTCCGTGGCAGGTGGGGTGCCGTTCTCGGAGATTCAGGCAACCAATCCTCCAGGACAATCGCACCCGAGCCTTTGGAGGCTGTTCTGTGTGGGGACGACTCGATGTCGCATACTGTCAATAGCGCTTTCTATTTTGGAAGATATCTACAGAAATCACTCTCATCACATGAAAACGAGGAGAAGACGCAGTGAAGTCAGCAGCAGAAGAAGAAGTCTCTACTTGCTCGGTTTCTAGCTGGCGCGTATGGTGTGGCACTGCCTGGGACGTTTCTTCCTAAAACCAGGGGGGGGGGGGCAGGTACAAGCTTGAGCAATACTGGAATCTGAATTTATGAGCTCTTTCACATAACATATCAAGGCTGATTCATGACTAAATCACATTTACATGAAATATGTTTTCGGAAGAGTACATTCCCGTCAAACTGGGATATTAAATTTATTGCTCGTTGCCTCCTCCTGGGCTTGCATTCTAATCCATATAGTTCAATTGAGGGCTTCTCCTTGGCGGAAAAATATAATTTTTAAAAGTAAAATTACTTTTTCCTTAAGGGAAGCCCGAAACTGAACTATCAGAGATCCCTCCCATGGCGGTGCCATTCCCAACCCCGCGACTCGCAAATCCTATGATACGGTCGGAAAATTAAAAAACTGACTAGATGGATTGTTACCAACGTGAGAATCACGCGAGAGTTACACGAGATGCATCCATGCGTAGCTACTCCCGAGCACTGATTGACCTGAGTAGGCAATAGACGGACAATAAATTTTAACCCTCCTGATAACACAAGGCCGAGGATAATAATCCATATAGTTCAGTTTCGGGCTTCCCTTAAGGAAAAAGTAATTTTACTTTTAAAAATTATATTTTACGTTCTGGATTGCGTAATACATTCCCTCTCCATCAGCTGATGTCTCAGTCAGTCCTCCTTCCCAACTCTGTTCGAGTATGGTCTTCAATCCCTGGGTTCTGATCAAGAGTTCTGCCAGTATCATCTCCAAAAACCCAGATCATTTCAACCCAACTAGTTCTCCGGGTTGGGGGTGAGCAGTCTCCATCTTCTCATATCAGTGTTGTGTAAGGTTTTGCGGATCCTAGGGTCCAACTGGATCATCAATCAAATAGACACCACAGTGGTGAGTTTTTTTAACATTTCCACAGTCGCACGTCAAACCAAGTCTACACAGCTCTGTGTCGCAACACCGGCAGTGTTTCGTCACACTATTTAACTTAACATTTGTTCAGGCCTGAAAATTTGAGACGTCTGGATGTTATTTAAGGTGGGATTGCCGCGAACGAAAACCAGGTCGCACTAAAGTTTGTTTGTCGGTCTCTCGATAAAACTGTTTCTCACCTTAATTTGAGATATTCAACATTATTACGGTATTTCCATGAATTGCTGGATGTCCATCTGTAGTTAATAATACCAGTTGTCGTGATTATAACAGTTTGTTTAACACTTCTGCTAAACAAGGATAGGATAGGATATTTTATTTCAATATACACATATTAATACATGATACATTTGACAAATATTACATTGTATATTCGAGGGGGTGGCATAGTCAGGCTAGACTGTCTTACTGCCGCCCCCTTAAAGATGAAAAGATGTTACGATAGGCGGTCAGGATTCATTTCACAATGCACGGCTAAATAATTATGTATCTCACAATGGTTGCATTTAACTGGATTATATGCATGGAGGGTATACGTCTAGATAAATCGATTATTGGTTACTCGATGGTTTGTCTCTTTCTTGTCAGTGGGATGTTCCTTGCAAGTCGAGTAGAAATGTGTTGAGTGAGGTTGTGGATTGCGATATAGCGGAAGTCACTTATTGACGGCTACCACACAGTCGGGACATCTTTGATTGTTGCATTTAATTGTTGCAGCATATTATTTAATGCAATCGGCATGTAAACTATGGTATGGGCTACCTGGGCGCAAGCCAGGCAGAGGAACAAATAGGTTACACATTAAGTAATAACAATAATAATAGTAGGTTGCTATGGTCCCCTCTTTAGTGTCTTGTGTGCCTGGTCAATATCTCCTGGATGTCATTCGAGTGCTGATTCATCCTCTTAATTTGGGGGGGGGGGGGGGGGGGGGGGTAGGTCTCTATCCTATTAGACCCATGCATGAATGAGTTATCTCCCTTGCCTATGACCAATATTTATCCAAGACACCTTCACTCTGTGAACGTTACCTGAAGTATGTGTGGTTTCCTTTTTGGAGTTATCTGAGCTACTGTGTATGAACACAAGGATCTATCTTTACACCTGTCTATCAAGAAAAACTTTTCGTTACAGGATGCAAAATCTATTCCACTTCAGCAGGTGGGTTTCATAGGCCTAGTCTGATTATCTGCCTCGTGGCCTCCTCCTATTCAAGAATTATAATTATAACCATTAGTTCATTCAGTGTCCAAGATATCTTTGCCGGAGATATAATATTTTTTTACACAATATATGTATCTCCTAATAATAAGTAACTTGGACACTAAACTCATAGGGCCCTCCCAGTTGGGATCAACATTCCCACCCCACGCACTCGGTCAAACGCATCGAACACACAGAAGGGAGAAATTAAAAAGACCGCAGATTACTTGACATTGCTTTTATAATGAAAGGACTGTCACATGGTGTGGCAGAAGTTGAACCAAATCAGGTTTGACTGTGCGCTTACTGTAGGTACTTTGTACCGATTTAAAAAAAAATTCAGTGTCCAAGATACTTATTAGGAGATACATAATTTGGGTAAAAAAATATTATTTTGGGGTCATTCGGCCATAAAACATGGCTGCCGGCAGCCATGTTTTATGGCCGAATGACCCCAAAATAATATTTTTTACTCTTTGCATGTATTTTACTCTTTGCATGACTAAATCATTTGGCACGGGATACAGGCCCTGTCTTTGGTCGGATTGACATGCAGATGGGAAACGAGTCATTTTGGGGTCATTCGCCAAAAAAATATGGCTGCCAGCGGCTATCTTGGATTTAGAAATTTGATCCATTAGCATGGCTACAGGCCAGTGTTCGTCTGATCATCATGAAATTTGTCGCGGATGTTAATATTGACATGTAGATGGGAACGAGTCATTTTGGGGTCATTCGGCCATCAAACATGGCCACTGGCAGCCATCTTGGATTTTACTCTTTGCATGACTAAATCATTTGGCACGGGCTACAAGTCCTGCCTTGTGTCGGATCATCATGAAATTTATCATGGATGTTAATGTTGATATGTAGCCATCTTGAATTTTATTCCTTGCATGACTAAATCGTTTGGCACAGGCTGCAGGTCATACTTTCGGTCGGATTATATGAAATTTGTCGTAGTTGTTGATATTGACATGCAGATGGGAACGAGTCATTTTGGGGTCATTTGGCAAAAAAACATGGCTGCCAGTGGCCATCTTGTATTTTAAAATTCAAACAGGGCTACAGGCCTTACTATTTGTCGGATCATCATGAAATTTGTGCTGGATGTTAATAGTGACATGTAGATGGGAAAGAGTCATTTAGGGGCCATTCGGCCATAAAACATGGCCACCAGCAGCCATCTTGGATTTTACTCTTTGCATGACTAAATCCTGTGGCATGGGCTACAGGTCGTGCCATCTAGTATTACTTAGAAATTTCAACTTTCTGCATTCCTAATCGCTCCATTGACTGTAACACATGAAATTATCTCCTCTCCAAGTTGAGCTACAGTGTCATTGACACTTTCATTTCAGTAACCACAGAAAATGACACATGAGGGTTTCTAATGTATTAAAGATATATATGTTGATTATTGATGAATATGTACACCCTACATGTCACATCTCTCATCCAATTGACACCAAACTTTATATGGATGTTCGGGGTGACCTCTAGATGGGAGCCATCATTTTTTTCCTAAATTTGTTAAAAAACATGGCTGCCAGCAGCCATCATGTATTTCAAATTTGAATCCATCGGCACAGCCTGGAGCGCATTAGAAAATTGTTTTGAAAATTTACAGGCATGTTTAGGATCACATCTAGATGGGAGCTATCAAATTTGAACAATTTTCTTTGAAAAACATGGCCGCCTGAGGCCATCTGGGATTTTACTCTTGTATGACTATATTCTTTGGCACACTATTCAGGCCACCTTTCTCATCCGATCATCACCAAACTTCATATTGATCTTCGGGGTGACGACTAGATGGAAGCCACAATTTTTTCCCCAGCAGCCATCTTGAATATCAAATTTGAATCCATCGGCACACCCTGCAGCCCGCATATATTGGAGAATTGTTTTTAAAATTTACAGGCATGTTTAGGATCACCTCGAAATGGGAGCCATCAAATTTGATAAATTTTCTATGAAAAAAATGGCCGCCCGCTGCCATCTTGGATTTTACTCTTTGCATGACTCTTTGGCACATCCTACAGACCACATCCCTCATCCGATTGTCACCAAACTTCATATGGATCTTTTGGGTGACCACTAGATGGGAGCCATCAAATATTTCCGTATTTCCGTATTTCATTAAAAAAATCATGGCTGGCAACGGTCATCTTGGATTTTACTCTTTGTATGACTAAATCCTTTGGGGTGACCTCTAGATGGGAGCCATTTCAGATTTTATTCTTTCTATTAGTATTACTGCATCATTTAGCACTCCAACAGCCAAATATTTGATCTGATTAATCCCAAACTGTTTATGCATCTTCAGGGTAACCTCCAGTTACTTAAGCATATAAACTGTCTGAGTTCCCTATTTCTCTATGAACTGTAATATATGGCATGATCACATTTCCAAGTTGAGCTACAGTGTCGTTGACACTTTCATTTATAATTTCATAGTGCACGTCAAATAAATAAGCCAAAGAGTCTATGAAGGGAAAATGGATTACATATGATTTTGTGATATTTTAGGAGCAATATAAGGGAATGATTGTTTATCAGTGTAAAGCCATTGACCACGATGATGAAGAAGACGGCAGACTTACATATGGATTCTATGAAGGCACTGTTTTTACAGACAGAACAAATGAATTTCGAATCAACCCTGTCACTGGTGTTATTCAAGCCAGGATCAGGTTTGATAGAGAACAGGTGGACAGTTATAGGGTGAGTAGATTGTAACATATATGGTTTGGCAGGAAGGTCCACACCTAATTTACTGGACTCTTTCTAAATTCTGCTATAAACTAGGGACTCGTTGTAGATGCTCTATAACTATTTCAGTCTATTTGAAGGTTATTTAGCTCCTTTCCCATATCTTGGTTCAATTTATGGGCATGTGAAAGTGTAATTGGTGATAGGACTATCCCACAATGACATGTTAGTATAAAAATATTTTATTGCATTACAAAGCAACGGGATTAAGACACAAAGTTTTACAAAGGGTCTCTCTCCCCACATAATTGTTTTACACATAACAAAACACCTCATGATTTTATTACAGGGTACAATTACACCTATTTTCTGAGTTGCAGGAGGAAATAGGTGCTCTTTCAGTGTTTTCCTCATGGGAATGGCTGCTTCATGCATAGCTTTGACAGCCAACAGATTTTCGTCTCACAGTTAATTTAAACCACGTATTGAATGAACATCGCTATCAAACCATCCTCGGTTTGTTTGCATACGCTCATTATCTCTCATTGAGATGATTTATTTAGATTCCAGACTGCAAAGATTTAGAATCGTGGTGACCTGGCCCCTCCAGTTACAAGTTCCACTGTAAATTTAATGCTGTAGCATTTTAGATTCCACATGTGGCCACGGTGTTTCCCGCAGCATTGCTTGTTGCTGTGGTCAATTTCGAGTACTGACTACTGTCTACATGTGATTCCACCCATGGAGTAAGAAACTATCTGAGACCTCTTGGATGGCCGCCTGGATGAGAGCCCCCAATGAGAGATGACAGAAGTGGTATTCCAAAAAAGATGATAAGACATTATTTATTGCATGTAACCATATCCAATATGACCTTGGTACACACAAGCTGCTGTGTCTTCAATGCGGAGCACCTTGTTCATGAAGGGCTATTCAGATGGTGACGCTCAATTAGGACAAACATGTTATCACTGAGGTATTTACACGGCGTCTCATTGCGAGCGAAGCAAGGATATGTTTTGTTCTAATTGAGCGATGCGATCAGTGCATTTACATCGAAGTGTTTTTTTTTTTTTTTAATGATGGAGATAGCCAAAGTCACCGTATGTGGAATCCATCAACATTGCCAAGTTCATTTGTTGCAAACAGAATGGCTACTTCAAATTCAACATAGTATAGTGGAAATATAAAGTATGAAATATTATATAACAAGACTCTGCATCATACAAAACACACACAGAATATATAGAATATGGATGGACATTGCATTCAAAAGACTATTTCACTGCCATTGACTCGTCGTGTGTTGGACTAATGAGCCTACAGTCCCTTGTGGAAAATGACCACATATTTAAAATAGGTGATGACTTGCTTCCACGTTGCAATTTGAAGACTCAAAACAAACATGAAGATCGACCCCCTATATAGGATGACGTAATTTCCATGAGAATATTTTGTCTCCATTGATGCAGAAATCGCGATGCTCGCATCATTAGCGTCGTTTACATTGCTCGTGTCGCCATCTGTAAGGGCCTTTAGGGACATGGTAGGAGTGTTGAAAGTATTCATTGACTAACCAGTGTCGACATGAATTTCAATTACATCAACGATACCGCCCTGATTCTGTGCTTTTAATCTGTGAATAGTAGAGTGCAAGAGAAGGGTAATGGAAGTGTTTATATTGTCTCGTTCCCCAAGATTCACTGCCAATAGAGTTTCCAAATAAGAGTCCAGAACTTGGCTCTTCGCCTTCTTTTGCCATCTTTCATACTGTTCATCTGGCGAATAGACTTCACCCAAGAATGAAGCGCATTACATGGAAAGTAGGGCAATTTGAACATCAAATCGAATCTCGAATCGAATCATGATAATGATTCAAAATTGAATCTAATCTCGAATAAAATCTTTTGCCAACACTTTAGTAGATTCACGATACCTTAAGTGAGACTACTAAATCCCATTTAACTGTTTAATTACACATATATCACATGATTTAAGATAAATAGTACAGATAAAACTGTTATTTTCCCATTTATGGGTGTCCAAAAGTCCAGATTTAACCATTATTGCATGAGACCCTGCTTTCTCTTGCTCTCTTGTGAGATACATAAGAGAGAATTCATACATCTCCGATCAAAAGTTTCTCTTATACTCTGCAATCATTCTTCCCAGCAAAATTCAAGCATTTGTTCACTCTTAATTAGGACTAGCTATTCAATTTCATTCGATTTTGTCCATTTTGGCAGCTATTTTGATTGAGACAGACATTCTACAAATATGGTTTATGACTAATCATTGTTTGTGCATATTTAAATTTATTACGAATTTGGCATTTTCCGATACCAACATCCATTTTGGACACCATCTTGGAACCTTAATTTTTCCATGAATGGACTTTGGTATGTTGTTCTTGATGTTTTTCTGCGTCGAAGGACAACAAAATCAGCTTGTATCCAATTTCTTCTGGGTTCAGCTCTCCCTCGACCACACTACTACAGGTCTGTTGGTTGCAATGTTACTGCCATTATACGATTTGTACCACTACTCATTACTATTAAATATTGTCCGATTTATCTTACAGCTCTGGCTGGTAGCTAGGGATAGTGGAGAACAATATCTTGAGGCAACCAGATTGCTTCTTGTTCAAGTGTTAGATGTAAATGATCACCTGCCACAGTTCCCGATGGTTGTAAGTATAATTATAAATATAAATTTATACAATTTGAACAAGAGTTGAGAAAATTTCAATCATCAATGTGTTTTAGAGCATATTATTAGCTCAACTTGAAGAACTGCAAATCTTAATCCATCGGCACACCCTGCAGCCTGCATTTATCAGAGAAATGTTTTGAATATTTACAGGCATGTTTAGGGTCAGCTCTAGATCGGAACTATTGAATTTGAACGATTTTCGATGAATAAATTACCACTGGCAACTATTTTCTATTTTACTCTTTACATGATTAAATCATTTGGCACACCCAACAGGCCACATCCCTCATCCGAACATCACCAAACTTTATATGGATCCTCGGGGTGACCTCTAGATGGGAGCTTACCATATTTTAGCTCAACCTTAATTTGTAAAGTTTGAGCTATTGATGTAGGTTGGTCATTTGCCATCTGTGGGCGTATGTCAACAATTTCCTTTGTCACACCCTACAGGCCACATCCCTCATCCGTTCATCCGCAAACTTCATAGGAATCTTTGGGGTCACCTCTAGATGTGAGCTTACCATTTTTTCCGAATTTCATTGAAAAACTTGGCCGCCAGTGGTCATCTTTGATTTCAGATTTGAATCCATTAACACACCCTACAGGCCACAGGCCACATCCCTCTCCCGATCTTCACCAAACTTCATATAGATCATCGGGGTGACCTCTAGATGGGAGCTTACCATTTTTTCCGAATTCTGTTAAAAAACATGCTGCCAGCGGCCATCTTGGATTTTACACTTTGCATCCCTAAATCTTTTGGCACACTCTGCAGGCCACATCACACATCCTATCATCGTCAAACTTCATATGGATCCTCGGGGTGACCTCTGGATGGGAGCTTACCGTATTCTCGCGGGTATAAGACCAGGGGGCCTAGGGAATAAATAGCTTGAAAAGGCATGGGTGGTCTTATACCCCGGAAAAATTTGAGTATTTCGGATGTCATCACCTGGACTGGCGAAAATATGGCGTTGGACGATGGATGAGTAAGTATATTTAGCGTAAGTATATCGAACATATCTCATTTCTGCATTTCGAGGTATACGTAAACTTTACCAGAAAGCTGGGATTTCCCCACATTTAGTTTCGGTTTCGCACGTGGTCGATACAGAATTAACGTTGAATTGGAAATCTTACACAGAAAATATGCACAGAAACGAACAGTCAAAATAACACATGTGATACATAACACAGTATAATAATATATATAGGCCTAGAAACGTATGTAAAACTTTGTCTAGATAAATTATTTGGGAATTATGTACAATGGGGATTTATGTTCTGATAATCGTTTCGTAAACGGAGTCCTACATTCCGTAAAATATTTAATTTCTATTGACATTAAAACAAGAATGTTGTGCTTCATATGTTAATCAATGGAAAGTGGGCGTTTAATTTAACTGAGAAATCCAATCGCTATTCAGAATGAGAAAACAATACAGCTTTAATATGCGGTTACATAACTTAACATTGTGTACATCAATGCATGAAAGGTGTTATATTTATTTATGGTAGGCCTTACTCATGGTAAATTTATGACATTGAATAATTAATTAGGGGAACAAAACAAATTTTAACGGCGTGTTGTTTCTTAATTTCTTAATTCACCTATTGTTCACGCATTGTCAGCACAAACTTACACAGGACACAGTCTTAATTACCTTCAATAGTTTCTTTCCATTGATCTTTTCCGTTGATTGAACGTCAGTAAAACAGGCCTACCGGCCAGTTATTAATTGAACACAAGAAACAAGACACAGTGTAACATAAATCTTCTTTATTGTTTTCAAATTTCAAAAGTAATCTAACCTTGAATATAGTTTCTTGTATTCATCTTTTCCATACACTCAGTACGACACCTGTCACCATCGATGAACGTCAATAATATAGGCCTACCGGCCAGTTATTAATTGAACACAAGAAACAGTGTAACATAAATCATCTTTATTTATATATTATTAGAATAATAGTTAATTATTCCCCGCCCCGCGACCACACTTCGTTCCGGTCCCCGGTATCGAATAAGACATCCGGAAATTATAATATGTCATAGCTACCGGATGTGACCTTTGAACTTTGCACCAATTTGAAATTCGTTGACATTTTTGACAGGTGTTGGGGAGTAATTTTTCTCAAATACTGGTATATAAACCTGTTTTGGAGGGGTTATGGTTAGGGCTAGGGAGGGCGTGGTCGTATACCCCGGAAAACTTACTTCTAGTGAATATACTGGGGTGGTCTTATGCCCGAAAGTGGGCTTGTACCCACGAGAATACGGTACCATTTTTTACGAATTATGTTAAAAACATGGCTGCCAATGGCCATCTTGGATTTTACTCTTTGTATGACTAAATCCTTTAACACACCATACAGGTCACATCTCTCATCCGATTGTCACCAAACTTCATATGGATCTTCGGGGTGACGTCTAGATGGGAGCTTACCATTCTGTTTCGAATTCTGTTGTAAACATGGTTGCCAGCAGCCATTTTGGATTTCAGTTTTGAACCCAATAGCACACCCTACAGGTCACATCATATGGATTATTGTGGTGTCCTCTAGTGGGAGCTTACAAATTTTTCCGATTTTCAATGAAAAACGTGGCCAATGGCAGCCATCTTGGATTTTACTCTTGGCCTGACTAAATCCTTTGGCACACCCTACAGGCCACATCCATCATCTGATCATCACCAACTTCATACAGATCCTTGGGGTGACCTGTTGATGTGAGTTTACCATTTTTTCTGAATTCTGTTAAGAAACATGACTGCCAGCAGCCATCTTGGATGTTACTCTTTTATATGACTAAATCCTTTAGCACACCCTACAGGTCCATATCTCTCATCTGATTGTAACCAAACTTCATGTGGATCTTCAGAGTGTCCTCTAGATGGGAGCTTACCAATTTTTTCGAATTCTGTTAAAAACATGGAATTTTGTTAAAAACATGGCTGCCAGTGTAGTGTGGTCGTCAGAGGGTTCGACCCGGAAGAAATTTGTATAGAAGCGATTTTGGTATCATTAGAAGCGGGAGAATCTCCAGTATAACATATCCAAAATCCGCTAAAATCCGCTTTGGGCAAAATTCACAATCCAATATGGCGTCCAACATGGCCGACACACACTCTGAAACCCATAGTATGGCCGTTATGTGCAAATTGGCACTGCATTATGCAGGATTTAAGGGCGAGTATACACCATGAATTGAACTCCACATTCCAAGGTATAATTTGGGCCGTAAATACGTTCCAGAAATGAAGATGGCTACCAAAATGGCCGCCAAAACTGATAAACATACAGCTCGACTTAAATTCAAGCTGAACCAGCATTGTGTTATTTTGAATCGCTGGAAGAAGGTAGTATAACCAAACAAGATAGAGGAACTTCTCCACCAATGTATTATCTTTCATTCTAAACTTTGTATGGTACCATAAGTGACTTCTGCAAACAGAGCTGAGCACCGGAGTGGTATGATTTGAAAGGTAATCGATACGGATGGCATCCAATCAACTAACACAAAGCATCCGGTTTTGAAGTTTGATTCCGACCCAAAGAGTAACCTAGAGCACCAATAATGAAATTAAGATGTTACTCAGCCAAAGGCTCAACATCAACTTCATCATCTCCGACAATAATAGCTTCTGAATTTCTTCAGCCTTCACCATGACAGTCACCACAGGCTACAACACATTTGAGTCCATTTTTTCTACAGGAACACAAATTAGCACCGCACGGATTTCTACTAGCCAGCTTGCATTTGCAGCGTACGAATTTTAATAGTGTTTCTGGTGCAGGAGCCAGGTCTGTTATAATGGGAACTAAATGAGAATCCTGAATTTGCCATCCCCAATCAGTTGGGTCCATAGTAGCTAGTGTTCCCCAGGGTTTTCCAGATAACCACTTGCAAATGCACACGTAAGCTATGGAAATAAGCCGCTCGTTCTGTTGGTGGTAATTTCTGTGGATCTAAGGAGCCTCTTGTCGAGGATACCATTTCCATAAATTTTGTATACCGCAAACCATTGAGGGTGTCACTCTGCTTTCCAGCATATAACGTCTTGAACAGTTTGACTCCAGCCTCGCCAACTTTATTTTTGTCAGCAGTGGTATCGTTCATAATGGATGATATCCGCTGTATTTCGGGGGACTCGATCTTTTTTAAGATGCCGGTATTGCCCTGGCCATATGTAGCAGATGTTGTATCACACCCGGCCCAGGCATGGATAAAGAGAATATGCGCCGTTTTTACTTTTCCGGCCTTCTGCACAAGATCTCGTATTTTCCATTTGGCTCTGCCACCCTTGACTGTCTTTCGTGCTTCTGAAACAAAATAAACATCTGCCATGTCTTCAACCCAATGGTACAAGAGAATGGTGCAGCCATAATAACATCGGTCCCTCGAGATGCAAACTCAAGGGCGGACGACACTATCATCTTATCTGCATCACCACTGCTGTTGCGTACCATTTGTCCATCAGCTATCAGCAATCGCCCCAACAGTTTGATAAACTGAGTTTTGTTTTTCTCATTTGTTAAATATGTCTCCTGATTATAATGTGCCTCCACATTCTCAGATAAACGAATATCGGCACAACACTTTCCGATTCGTCTACTGTGCTCGTGGTCCTTGATGGCCGGACCAATTTCATAACCATCGAAAACAACGCAAGCATTTGCGTACTTGGATTGAACATAGCAGACGTATTGGTTAGCAATTTCAATGTAAGTGGATTTTTTTGCCCACTTGACACGATGCAACAGAACCCCACCGTCAACAACATGCATAGCGACAGATGGGAGGTTTGTCTGCTCAGAATAATCAGTGAGAGCCTTAGCCAAATGCGATTTAGTTGGCTTTCTCATTAAATTGTCCTTAAACAGTGATGTGGGTGCTGCAGTTAGTTCATATTTAAAATATGTTGCCATATTCTCCTCTCGCTGTGCAATAGCAATCAACCGTGAGAAGAGAATTGTCGGGTTAATGTGCACTTTTTTATTATCTATCTTAACTCCCGGCTGCAGACTGTCCAGTGCTTTGACATGTTCGCTCTTTTTTATGGATGCTACAGCAACACTCAATCCATCTATCTTTTCTTGTATTCCCATACCCACTATTTCTGTCTGATCGCAGTTCACACCGTCACCATCTGCAGCCGTGAGGCCAGACGATAGGGAACGCAACTTGGTTTCGTTCATATCGAATGGCTCATGGTCAGCGAACCACTGCTCGAGCTTCAACAGATCGAATTCTTCTTGAGGTACCCAGTTCAATATGCTGCTCGCTAGTATTGTGTTTGGCGCATGTCAAGGTTGTCATTGATTCGTGTATTTCAGCAAACTTGTGCATACTGAATACCCACTGCTGGCAGACAGAATCTGTCATACCCCTCCCCCTTGTCAGACCACCTCTACTCTTAATCGACCTCATTAGGACCTGTTCTATGATCAAATCAGTCGACAGACCTGACCCAAACCTGCTACTTCTACGAACAGTGTGGAAACCATGCTCTGCAAATGACTTATACAACACCGGATGAGTCAACGGTAGCTCAATCATCAGCTGGAGATAGAGGCGGCAGCTTTTCGCATAATATATGTGTCCTGTGGCAGCAAAGAGATTTAACATCTTTCCTGTCGTGACGAGATGTAAGTGCCAATCTCCTGTCCTCTCAGCTCGTATGAAATCTTTTAAAGTTTGTACATAAATAACATACTGCAGCCATAGTCTTGCCGTTGGTGATTTCTCTGCAAGCAATGTTTTGTGCTCAGCAAACACTGTGCGAGCTTGATAAATTCGTCTGGAAGAGCATCACCTGGAAAATGTATGTTTCTTTCTTCAACATCATCAAACAATGTTCTAAGTGTCTCAGTTTCCACTGTGCTTAGTCCAGGTAATTGCTCATTCGTAGTCGGACAATGTTCACATGCTTCATTTTCTGGGGAAGATATGTAATCTTCGTCCCTGCGTTGTGTCGACGTATGCGGCTGTTCAGATTCTGGTTGGTCTGTGTCAATAATTGTAAAATGAGACGATGGTACCACTTCTCTTACTAACTTGTTGACCAGGGCCGCTTCTACTAGGAAATGACCACGTAAAGCTCTTGAGATTGCTTTACCAGAGACCATTTGCTGAACTGCATTTGGGCCATAGACCCTTTCTAATGCCTCTTCCAGCACAGAGCCTTTCATCATTGCACCAATGCTTCCCAAAAAGCTCATCATGACGTGAAAGTCACCGAGTCTACAGACTACATTCATAGACCGCGAAGTGGTTATTCCAACCGCCTTGAGCCACAGGGGCTGATCAAATGTCAAGCAAGGGGTCGAGATATTTAATTTGTTGGCCTGACTCTGGATGAAAACCAATGTCGAATAAATACAGTCTTCATCCGATGGATTCAAATCAATTATCGGCAAAAACACAACTTCCGATTTCTTGGAAGGACCACTGCCAGAATCAGCGAATATATGCTGCATATAACCTGTCCAATTGGGTCGAGGTTTAATCGCGTTTCTGAATAGCCACCCAGAATGCCAGAGCAAATCTGAATTCATATCGGGGGGCAATGTATGGGGGAACTGTAATTGAATAAGAGGTTTGTATGCAATTGTCGATAGACCCTTCTCTGGACAGCTGGCATACTGATGAATAGGTATCCCTTTGTCTTTGACTATGTTATCAACATTAGCACGTTGTTGTCTAATGACTACTTGTGGCTCCGGGCGGAGTGGCGAATCGTCTGCTGGGGTGCACACGACAATTAGTCCCATCCCATGAAATGTCCCATGACCATCTAGAGTAGCAACATTGTGGTCAACATTATCTGCGACCCACTGCGTGAAGGAGCCAGGGAAATATTCACTTGGAAGACTTTCATGATCTTGGGCCTGAATTACTGACTGTTTGTACCTTTCAACTTCGTCATATGTGATCGAAAAGCCTAACCGAGATAGTTCTGTCACAAGCCATTTAGATCCAAACATATGATCAAGTTCAACGGCAAGGCCAATTAGAGTTGGTGCCAGCACTGATTTTGGTCTTGCGGATTGAATTATAGAATGTCCAATACTGATCTGCTTCAATTCCGAAGGGATCAGGACTTCCAGCAGACATAACATATGTGATGGTATCCAGCCCTTTCATCGTTCAATGTTGGTTATGTCCTCGCTTGTAGTGTATGAATTAGTAGTATACGTCATCTCCCTCAGTTGTGCTCGAATAATCTTAGCTGCTGTCATAATTATTCTCTTGTGTTCTTCTTCAATGTCAGTTTTCTTATCGGTGTACCACTTCTCGTTGATAATAAAGCTAGCCATGTTTCTGAAGCAAATCACGTTGCTCCTACACTGGACTTCGGCAAGGAATATGTATGACCCATAGTGATCCTGTAGTTTTTCTTTCAACCATTTTTGTGTATAAACTTCCGACCCCTCAGCGAATTCTACCATCTTATCATGAAGTTCAGATAGCGTATACAGCTCCGCACCAGCTTCCGACTCAATCCATACACATACCTTTTGAAACAGTTTTTGCCTTGAATTGTCTGTTTTTCTGCCGATCTGTTTACGTTCAGATGGATTCGGGCTTATCTCCTTGTTCAACTTAAAACGGGACAAACATATTCTATGGTAGACAGCTTCAGCTGCAACCAGATCGATACAACCATTAAGCCTTTTCTGGACCTCAAAACTTATCGAATCCCCACTTTCTGCACAACAATCTAATAGACTCTCACGCATTGGGAGTGTTGAACATCGATGCACTTGTGTTCTGTCAGTATGTTTGGGGTCAAACGGGACTGCTTTCCCACAAAACAGACAGTCCTCTTTGTAATTGAAATCTGGCAGACTTGACCGGAGCCTCTTTATAGATGACAGATCAACAGAATCTGAGCTCTCACACAAACCTCTCTTGCTGTCTGTGAAATTCCGACGGCAAATTTGGTGTACCAAAACTTTCCCTATGGGTGTTGTATTGAGTCGACGATTTAGATATCGGGCCAGCTCCAGCCTACCCCGTTTCTCGGCGAAATAAATGAGAGTCAGTATGCCTTTCCTAGAAACATTGACTGCCGGATCATCTTCAAAACCAAGCTTACAGTCGATACAGTGATCTTCAGAAATATAACTATTATCCGATGATGCTTTCTCGTCTGCCATAGCTACTAATAATACGATGCGATAAATTCAATAATGGAGCATAGAATATCAAAAATATATATTGCAGTATAACGATCTCACTGAGATACCCTCATCAATGAGAATCTTTTATCAAACAGGTCTCAAGCGTGCGTTGTCACCGTTAGGTTTCAGCAAGAGATCTGAATTCGTAAAACAACTGCTATATACTACATTCAAATGTTTTCCGTGACAAATTGACTTGCAGAAGCTATATATCTGACGCACGTGCTCGCAGAGTCTGAATAATAAAACGCGTTTCGTGTATAGCGATATCAGAACGCTAAGACAATAAAGAGCGTCTATACAAAGCCCAAGACAATAAAGAGCGCAACTTGCGCTAAATTATCTGATGAATACGGGGACAACAATATGTTACGTGCATTTTATGCAGACCATAGTATATGGTATAAGTAATAGAACATATATTAATATTCAATAATATATGTGTCAAAATATCATGAACGATTTGTAGGCCTATCAATATATTTTTATAAACGCTCTTTATTGTCGACGCTATACTTTTTCCCGCAGCCAACGTATCACACGACCATGTGTATTACGTATCCCGAATTATTTCCGACTATTAGCTTCCAAGATATGTCTGATTTGGGCCGTCAATCTGATTATGTTAGCTGAGACGTGAGGCATATCCGATATGAACACAGGAAAGGAGGTCCCTATTTCAACGTGCGATAAAAAAAATTGCCCAAAGCGGATTTTAGCGGATTTTGGATATATTATACTAGAGATCCTATTGAGTCGAATGACACCAAAATCGCTTCTATACCAATTTCTTCTGGGTTGACCCCTTTTTTTCCGTACCACGACCACACTATCATCGGATTTGGTTATGCTTGTGTATGTTGATATCACCGTTTTGGGGGAAATGATACCCACTTAATATGGGGTTCGTCCATTCATTGTTACCAGAGTTAAGGCCCATGTTGGACTTAGAATAATATTAAATTTTCACACTGTACAGGAATTTTGCATAGTAACCACAGTAACTGTGGTCATACTTGGATGTTATTTGGAATGATAATATACCACGCATGCTTGGAGGATGGATACGGATGGTTTTCATCCATATGCCAGAGGTATTGCCCGTGTTGGAAATAGCAAGAATCTCCATCTTTGTTCCGCAAATACTCAAGTACCAATAGTTGAATAAATTGGGAATAGAGATAGGTCAATATGAGGGCAAGGATACAGTGGGGTTTATCCATTGATTTCATCCGAGTGACGGACCTTCTTTGATTCGGAAAATAATAAAAAATCACAACAAAGAAATATTTTGTATTTCCCACTCTTTAATGGGAGTTTCATCCATTCATTTTCACCAGAGTTACGGCCCGTTTTTGACTTGGAAATTTGCCAATTTGGTGTCAGAAAGAAAATTTCAATCTAACATGTCATGGTTGATACGATTAGGTTGTGCTTTCGTGTGGGGAGAGTGCATCTGGGGGGGGGGATACACACTTACTGCATGCGGGATTCGTCCATTCATTTTACCAGAATCACGGCCCTTGTTTGACGTGGGAGTGACTTTTGACTGATCCTCGGGGGCATATGCCACGCTTGGCGTTGCACTTGCTAAGTATTCCTCCACTCCTTTTTTTCTGAAGCTGTCAACGTAACCATGTGGTAGCGATGTGCGTTCTTTGATGTTGATCCACTCCTTTTTCTGTTGTTCATTCCAGAACAGTGTATTAACCTCAGGACAATGAGTGATTACCGACTCAGATAATTACAACAACCGATCATAAAAAATAGACTATCTCATACAGTGATTGATCGTCGTCGCTAGATCTCTCTGCACACTCTTACAGATACACGGCTCGATTTGACAGGAAATACGTGAAGAATTCCTGGGAAAATTTTCCTCTTATTTAAGAAAAAGTAAAATGAAAAATACATGGAATTTCCATCATACGTATTACACATGCATCGCGAAAAGCAACACAATCATCCCCAAGTAATGCAGAATGTGTCACTCTCACCAAAAAAAGTGCTGAAGTGTAAACAGGTTTTGGAAAATGTGCTGAAGGGTACACATGGTTTGTGATCGGCACTAATACAGCTACTGTATGTGTACTCCTGAAAGTCTGGCGCCTATCAGCAGTTCTTTTTCAGTTCATTTTAATTTTCCTTGGAACATATCCAATTATTCTCTAACAGAAATCATGCCAGACGTGAAAACTAAAAGTAATTTAGAACGAGATTTCAAATTCTGTGTACACTTCAGCACTTTTTCAAAACCTGTGTACTCTTCAGCACTTTTTTTGGTGAGAGTGACCCCTTCAGCTCAAGTAATACATCGAAACGAGCACAACAGCTCACAATTGAGAAAACTCTTCATTATTAACACCATCTGGGCAGCGGAAGCATGGACGCTTTATAAGAGAAGATGATTGGAATTTTTTAAACACAAATTCAAAACGTCACGACGGTGTTACAGAACACAGATTTTAACACATTGTCAAGAAGGATATTAATAATAAGAACAAGAACAAATATATATAGAAGTCCATCTATATTTTCATGTTATTCTTAGTGAATTACAAACTGATGAGTTTTCACATTTTCCTTCCGGGAAAGCCTTATTTCCATTTAATAGTGAACGGAATCGACTAAATGACATGGAAATTAAAGGCACGTGAGGCCTTAGTTGTCGAAAATATTCATATTTGTTCCAATCACCGTAAACAGAAAAACATTAAAATGCATACAGTTTCGTTCATATATACCATGACTATCGCGTAAACAGCATGTTATCATAAAGACCTACTATATTCGTTCATATATACCATGACTATCGCGTAAACAGCATGTTATCATAAAGACCTACTATATTTTACCTAAGCAAGAGCCTGATTGTGTTACAGAAGACAGCACAATGCTACTGGCTAATCACACAAAAATGGCATAAACGCTCTTTATTTGTTCCATATCAGGAATTTACCAACAAAGAACGCTCTTTATGTTTACCATCATAATATAAACAAACACCATAAAAGTAACTTTTTATGCTTTTGTTTACATAACAATGGTCAAACAAATGACAATAACATACTGTTTATGCGATATTTCGTATTTGTATACGGACAAAGTCTGTCTACATTTTGATGTTCTTTCTGTTTGTGGCGGTTTTTGACGGGTGGAAATATTTTTACAGGATACCCACCGCCAAGGCCAACCGTACCTTTAACCCTTAACTAAAAATCGTACTGATGATTAGATCTCACAAGAAATGTTCAGATAATAAGTTCAACAATCGTTGGTATTCATCTTTATTATCTGAACATTCCCTCCAATATATTGGGCTCCTCCTGCACTTATATTATCTGCCGTCTGCATGTTATTTTTCCTAAAAACCCATCCAGATGAACAATAGACCATTCCAGTGTATACTTTTGTAACTGAGTGAGAGAATCCATTTAATATAATTACAGAAATGGTTAAAGGTACGGTTGGCCTTGGCGGTGGGTACCCTGTGAAAATATTTCCACCCATCAAAAACCGCCACAAACAGAAAGAACATCAAAATGTAGACTTTGTCCGTATACAAATAAGAAATATCGCATAAACAGTATGTTATTGTCATTTGTTTGACCATTGTTATGTAAACAAAAGCATAAAAAGTTTCTTTTCTGGTGTTTGTTTATATTATGATGGTAAACATAAAGAGCGTTCTTTGTTGCTGAATTCCTGATATGGAACTAATAAAGAGCGTTTATATCATTTGTGTGTGATTAGCCAGTGACACTGTGCTGTCTTCAGTAACACAATCAGGCTCTTGCTTCTAAAGGTAAAATATAGTAAGTCTTTATGATAGCATGCTGTTTACGCGATGGTCATGGTATATATGAACGAAACTGAACGCGTTTTAATGTTTGTCTGTTTACGGTGTTTGGAACAAATATGAATATTTTCGACAACTATGGCCAACCGTGCCTTTAACTGGTTTGACGTTCGTACACGAGCACTCGACACACCGTCATAATCCGTTTCCGATATATCATTGATGTCTTTTGGTGTTACTTAATGCGGCTTTGTGATGAGATAACTTAAGAATGGCCATCACAGTCTTGTGATTAATTCCACATCTGCGCATCAATCTTGTTATCAGCGAATCAGGAAGCAACGAGCCATCGAAAATTAAACATACCACACGGTCGACATGTGTTTTCTGGTTTGTGGTTGGTGCTTTGGGAATATTATTGGTCATAATGGCTATTACCTCACAGGTACCGACGCGTTAATTTCAAACAAATGGGATAAACACCCTTCACTCTAATGATTATCTTACACTAAATATATGTCTATCAAAAGAAGACATTATTCTTTATTTTTCGGAAATGAGCTTCCCAAGGTATATATAGGGCCTAATGTAAAACACGTCCATTAAATGCACTCTCGGTCTTGATGTTTCGACACACTTACACGCAGTGTTTCGGGTGAGCTTCAGACTAGAAGACCCCCCCCCTCCAGCAATGGTGTACGTACACTTATATATTGATTGCCAGGGGTGGAATAGCGAGAACTATTTTCCGAGGTTGTCTTTTGAACAGCAAACAGGACTATTAACCGAGGCCGCAGGGAACACAGTGGAAGGTAAATGACGCTCGATATTCAAGCAAAGAATATAGCCCGGGCTATATTCTGGCCTCACGCCAGAATGATGACAATTTTGGCATCGCGCCAAAATCCGGCTTCGTGTCAACCGTGACGTAAAGGCGAATAAATAAATTGGAAGACTATAGCCCGGCGATAGTTCGCAAAATTCTGGCATCACGCCATAATCGTTACAATTCTGGCGTCGCGACAAATTCCGGCCTTGTGCCAACCATGACGTCATTGCGGATAAATAGTTTGAAGACTACAGCCTGGGCGATAGTTGGTGACAGTTATAGGACTGGTATATCACACATCAACAGACTCGGGATGTGTATAATGATCTAAAATACGAAGAAAATGTAATAATAAAAAGGACCAAATTGTAAAATTTCGCTCGAAATCGGACTCGATTATGCAGTCGGAATACGTTACGGTTTGGAATCCGGCGTACGGCTCTAAAACAGCCGGAATCCGGCGTACGTTATGGTTTGGAATCCGGCGTACGTTATGTTTTGGAATTAGGCGTACGTGATGGTTTGGAATCCGGCGTACGTTATGGTTTGGAATCCGGCGTACGTTATGGTTTGGAATCCGGCGTACGTTAAGGTTTGGAATCCGGCGTACGGCTCTAAAACAGCCGGAATCCGGTGTACGGCACTAAAACAGCCAGAGGCCGGCGTACGCAAAGAGGGGGCGGTAGGCTAATCATCATACAAGTCTATGTTCCAAATAACTTAATTTACAGAGCCCAGATATATTGTGTATTCAACTGAACTAACGAGGAATGTTAAAATGATTTGGGAAGTTATGGCGAAGCATAAGACAAATTTCTACTCAATTCCTACGTACTCGGATATTTGCACCTATCTTGCCATACTGCCCCAATTCGTCTAATCGAATACTGATGTTGTTCGGAATCCCTTGAGCCACTTGTGTGAAGAAATTCTGAATCAGCAGCCGGCTCAATTGCCAGTACGATCCCCTCAGTACCAATTACACCAAGGTTCGTACCTTGATAGCGTTTCGTTGTTCGAGAATACGACTCCCGACAATGTAAGGAATTCGTCCACATATATCCACATCTGAATTATTATGTGGGCGGTTATGTTTCGATCTCTTAAAGTGACTCATCAGTTTCATGGTGCAGCATTAAAGATGTTGTGCAAGTGCATTCTCTTGTATATGCGATTCTCCCATAGGGAGCCTCGCATATATAAGAGAATGCACTGGCTTACAAGGTCTAGGTAAATATTGTTAGCCCAATGTATTTTCTTATAAATGGCGTAGCTCCCTATGAGAGACTAGCATATATAAGAGAATACATTGGCGCAGGGTTTTCACAAAATTTCAGGAAGCTCCAGTCATAGAACTGATAGAAGGGTTAAAGTGACTCATAAGTTTCAGGGCACCAGTACTAATTAACGAGTGGTTTCCTCAGCAAATGTTTAGATACATGTAGGTTCCAAAAAGATCGTTTGTAGAACTTATTATCTGAACATTTCACACCAAAGAATATGAATCCTTCTGCGCTTGTATTATCTTTTCGCCTGTCTGTCGTCTGTGGTTTTTACTGAACGCCCCTCCAGATGAATAATAGACCTTTCCAATGTATATTTTTATAATTAGGTGGGATAATCAATTTTGTTATTCCCTCAAGTCTGGAGAATTTCCGGGAAATTTGCCAGCGTGGGAATCTATAGTGTAATCTACATAAAACCAGCATGTATTATATACAGTAATGCCCTAAATAATCGACTCCTTAACCACAGGAGAATTATGGGTAATTTTTCAGGCTTTAGTTAGAAATATGGCTTGTTGCCATTCATCGGAAAGCTCTCACAGAGCTTTCCGGTGAATGGCAACAAGCTATATTTCCGACTAAATACTGAAAAGTTACTCATAATTCTGCTGTGGTTAAGGAGTCGATTATTTAGCATACATGCGCGTATCGATATTCGGTGACGTTATTAAAACGCGAGCGCCAGCGTCAATCCAGTAAATTTGAAAATGTGGAATTGCTATTCGCTGAGCATCTAATGAGACGTAATTGGGCGTCAAATGAATCTGGTTGTGCCCATCAAACTGTCCTCGCACGCACGAAACGAACTTATTCCATGCCAACAATTTGCTGTACTGAATTTCAGTTTCATGAAGACGACGTGGAACTTCGAGGATGACGGTGTTGATGGCAAACTTTCTGACACTAAGGTGATTTCATGGGACTAAGGAGTGTCTGTCTTTTTTCACACCGTCTGCTTCAGTCCCGTGATAATACATCAGATCTGCGTGTCACAGTCTCTCAGTGGATTACGAATAAGATTACTGTCGAAGAAGAAACGTACTCAAGTTCATTAGACTGTTTTCCTCAATACCAGAAATATAATATCTTTGTCAATACCCAAAGGCCGCTGAAATTTTCAATCGGTTTAATGGCATATATATACACGTTTAGGTTTAAGAACGTGGTTGTATATATATATATATTCGTGAAGGTCATGAATCTCAGGTTATGAACTAGTTGTCATGTGATGTGACAAAGAAAGCGTGCTTGTATATATCTCCTCGACAAATCTATATCTTCAGTCATTCCAGACTTGTATTCTGTATTGTGAGCAACTTGTTTAAACTTCATAAATTATCACGGGGAGACGACTTAAATATTCTTTAAAGGGCTACTGTACACTAAATCCGGCCATTTATTTGGGCAATCTCCTTTTATAATCAACAGAATATATGCAACAAATGAATGTATTTGAGCCATGGATGAGTGCAAAATACACTCATGTGCCCTATGAACGATGCAAACAACATGGTAATTATAATGAAAAAGAATTTTCATTTATTGCATATATTCTGTTGAGTATAAAAGGAGATGGTCCCATAAATGGTCGGATTTATAGGATGTAGATTCTTAAGTGTGGTGTAGAATCCCTAAGAAAAACTCTTCTCTGTATCAATCGGACTGTAATGTATATATGTTATATTATTGGGACGATAAATATGTTAACACCAAAGGCGGGGCCCAAACGATTTGTTACCATAAAGGTACGATTTATATATTTATGCGCCATGAGTAGCCAGTTCATATATCTTGAATTTCTGTCGGACGCCCACAAATTCAAAAGATCACCTATATATGTTGGTGAGCGTTATTGGTTTTCATGGTCATAAGCGGCGAATATTAATGATATGTTATGCTCATTCTCATCGTGTGATTTTGGATTTGATTGTGGTGTCTTCGTGGTGCCGTTGTGTTGCGAATGCCGCTGGTTGCAATTCAATATCGTTGTTGTTTATTGGGTTAGATTTTATAAATCTATATTTGATTTAAGGAAACCTATACAAATTTAGTATCAAATCAAAAGTTGTCGGTCGTTCACGTGAGAAGGTCTGCTTCTATTCTGGTTTCAAAGTATAGACTTATGTATGTTTTAACTTGTTTCACTCGAACAATCAAAGTATTTACATAACTCAGAATTCGGGCAAAAGTTTTTAATAAAAAAAACAATGCGAACGTAGTTTCAGGATGCATACCATGCAGCATATTATAAAGTTATTATACAATGTTGTGTACAGTATGTGTTTTTCTTGTACGAGTCCAGGTTGTGGTGAAAAGTCATATTGGACGAGACACGCCAGTATCGAGTCCAATATGACTTTTGACCACAATCTGGACGAGTACAAGAAAAACTCATACTGTACACAACATTGTATAATGACATTTTAATTATCCATCTGTATGTTTATCCAAATTTTGGAAATAAAACTTTTGTGGTTATTTTTGGTATTTGTCGGCACTTAATTCTCTATAAAAGCCTGTACCGTATATTGATCATCAGAAAGCATGATTTGGAAAAGTAAACACGGAAGTGAGAAAAAAACTCAATGTGGAAGTGAAACGTCTGCTAAAATCCATCAATATTGCGCGCGCATCACAATTTCACCGATTCATTTCGCAATAGATTTAATTCGTGACGTCACGGAGTCCAATATGAAAAGTCATATTGTACAGTCGGGAGTCCAATATGACTTTCGGGAGTCCAATATGACTTTTTCCAGGACTATCACGTGGCGGCTTTTGCCCAATCGGAAATGGTGTTAGTTAAGGGATGGATAATAATACAATATATATATGTAATGCATGCACAATACACAGATATGTAACATGCAGGCTCATGAATGTCACTTATTGTATCATGTTTACTCTCAGCTATATATTCATTGCTACAGACACAATTCTGAATACTGCATGTGTTGCATCTCCAATTATCCAAATCCACAATATCTATTTGGTCATGATGTGGACGTATATGTCCGACACGTCGATCGGAATTGTGGCCTTTGTAAATTATGAGAATCAAAGTCCTTTAATTTCGGCCCGATATCGTTTGGCAACTTCTGAGATAATTTGGAATACTTATTTTCAGTTGGCAAAATAAAACTATGGGCCCGCGTGCACCCTGGTCATATGGAGATGGTGCTAACATGATATGAATATGACATAAGATGGGTTATTTTTATGTTTTGGAAGGAGTAGTAACTGGATCGTGGCAGCTCTCTGGTGAACGATTATACTCAAATCATTGTTGTATCAATTATAGTGTCAAGATCAGGACAATATTCTACAAAACATACTCATTGATAATGATAACAATGAAAATTAAATATTGGCACAATCCATTTACTTCTTACTTCTTACTTCTGCAATCCAACCGTCCAGCATCGGACAACCGCAACTTGTTGAGTGAACTGTACATATTTACAGGTACCATAACGTCACCATATTAGGGGATAAAATGTATAAAATATATAGGTTAAAATGCACCGTGCACGGTCATTCGTCGCCACCAATGTTCTTTCTGTCGATCGAGTACTTCTTTCTGGCACAGTGCAAGCGATAGCATAGATGCATACAGCTGATCTTTAGTCTTGATAGCAGAGCTGCAACCCCTTCGCAATCCTCAATCTGCAATCTGTGAATCCCATTACCCAGGATGACTGTGAGTTTGTCCTTTGTCGACAAGTTGTTGAAATCCTCTTTCGTTATTTCATCATATATGTTCTTGATATGTTGAAGACAACCCCCTCTAACCGACTCTAAGATCTCACATTCCAACAGTAGGTGTTCAATAGTCTCTCTCTTCAAGTTACAGCAACGGCATATCCCTTCTGACTTTGAGATGTTGAATTTTTGGTTGTGTATTTCTAGCGTATATGTGTTAGTCAGCATCTTCAGCTTCACCGCAATCTTTGCTGTGATGTCATTAGCTGAATTCATACCACCAATGATGTTGTTGATCTTTCCTGGTGTATAGGTAGTGGGATCTAGTAGTTGTAAGGTGCTGTACAAATGGCATCTTGTAGTAATGTAGCTCTTCCAGTAGCGGTTGACTGAGTCTTAAGTAATTTTCTTCCAGGCATTTTTCTTCACGGGGTGATGTAATAAGTTCAATGGAGATGGTAGCTCGTATTTATACAGTATTCTCCTGACCTCAGAAAACCAGCTGTTGCTTTTCTCATCTTTCAAGATTAGTTGGCGGAGTGCCAGTTTTTTCTCTATTGAAGATTCATCTTGATGGGTGAGATTGTTGAAGAACGTGAGAGCCTTCAAGTCGATTTGTGCCTCTATCGGGAGGAGAACTGACAGTATGTATATAGCAGGATTGGCTACATTTGGTGGTAGAGATAGCAACTGCTTAACGAACTTCTTCTGATATCCCTCCAGCATGTTGACGTGTCTTTCTTCTGGTAGCAGGATTTCACATCCATATGTCAAAGTGGGAATAACATATGTCCTATAAATATGAAGGCATGTCTATTGGTCCAATCCATTCTCCCCATGGAAGCCAAGCGGCATTAGACTATAAGCTGTTCTTCTCGCCTTTTTGATATTATTTTGTATGGTTTCCATGACTGATTTGGTGGCTGTTGTTGAGCGGAGTATACCAAGATGGGCTGCCACATCGACGTTGGGCATCTGTGTCCCAGCCAGATCCCATGTTTTGTCAACAGTATTTTTTCTTCCGTTTGGTGAAATCTTCAATATTACACTTTTCTTCGGTTGAAGGAGATACCGATGTAAATTACTGTATTGATATGCAGTGTTGATCAGGATTTGGAGATCATTTGGATCACTGCTCATCAGTGCGACATCATCTGCGCATGCTGTGGAGTTCATTCGGATGGTTCCAATGCTGCTGCCTAGACTGTTCGCCAGCAGTGAATGCAGTAGATCCTCTATATATAGCTTGTAGAGGTCGGCGCTTAAGATATCACCCTGTCTCACTCCTTGATATATCTCGAATGGTTCCGATCTTTGGTTGTTCCACTGTACAACGGATACACAGTCTGTTTGAAGGTTATCGATCACTGACCAGCAAACAGCGTGAGTGTTTGTGAGGTATGTTTTTCTCATCAGTATTTCTTTTGTGACAACGTCAAAGGCTGACTTCGCATCCAGGAATGCTACATATATCGGTGTGTTGTTATCCAGGCCTTCTCTGACTATCTCCTCGACCATCAATGCACTATTAAGTGCACTATTGACAAACAGCATAGTCCATGAATGCCCAGAAATTGATGAACATATCTGTTTATCAATGTCACAAGAACAGAACATAAATCACAACCATAGGATAAGAGACTTCTGGTTTCTTGTGCTGATGATGTTCTTCCCAAACACGTTTCGCTGAAGGCCCTCGTATCCTATTGTTGATCTTGATGTTGGCATACATGTCTCAAATGTCTTTTCTGAATTTGATTGGACATGCCATGTGGTCCCTATGGGATTAACTTCACTCAATTATATTCAAACAAACTTGAACATGATGATATTTCTCACATAACCCTTTTTATTCTAATTGGATTGTCCCACTCAGTTATAAAAACATACATTGGAATGGTATATTACTCATCGGGATAATTTCAGGAAACATTTGAATTGTGTGGTGCGGTCTAAAAAATGAAATAATTTTCTAGACACTAGTACGAAAACACAAGATATAAAAAAAAGGCGAATTCCCTGCCTGTCGGATATTATTTGTTTGCATTAAAAGTTACCGAAAATGTCAATCTTTCAGATTTAAACAAAATTCTGGATAAACAAAATTCTGGACATAGGCATCATATTGTAAACAGTATACGTTTGTACTGAGACCTATATGGAAAACATTTACACCATTGGACCATAAGCACGCATGTACTGTTAACATCTATGTTATATTATGAAGTACGATGTGAGATTCCCATCCGGTCTATGTGTAATATATTGGCAAAAGGAATCGACGTATATATAAGAGGTCCCTTGACCCGCTGGTGCAGTCGCCCAACATGTTCTTGTTCGTCTAATTGTAATAGGATGTAATCCCGAACCCACATTCTGATTGATTCGTTTGATGAATTCCGCCCACACTTACGGTCGTCGGTATAATTCCCAGTTCAATTCCTAATTATAAGCGAAGAGGAACTATATTGTCTCCAGACGTCTATGGGTGTGATGCTATTAGTGATCAGCCCGTCGGCACTGTTAGGTTAACCTATATTGTGACATTGCCACTTCCTGCACTGCGCGAAATATGGCAACTCCCCTGTGTGGAAAGTCGGTTTATAACATAACGTGGGTTGTTTGCGTGACCAAAAATCTATATTCAATTGTAAAACATATAATTTCTAACCACATTCCTAACCCGTTCGGATCATGTCCGTTAAAATGTTCAAACTTTCTGCTAGAAAGTTTCCCCAAAGAATGGATATAGCGTGTAAAGTTAATATGGATCACCTTGTTTTGATCTGAACACAACTTTAGAACACCACGTGCCGACTATGTGAGTGTTGTACATGTATAGCGCGCGAGGGCATACACTAACTCACTGTTGGAGCTGGATGCCAACAATGAGCACCACGTTAGTATAATCAACCACTCGAAGTTTGAGTGCAACTTCAATTGCATTCTTCGTGATGACTTTCAGTGGTGGTTACTTGGCAATTATATATCCTGGTAGTAGACGGCATGCTGCCATGCCACCAGCTTCAAGTGGCTATTTCATCATGCGCAAATTATGCTCACTTGAAACAAGAAATAGGCATTCTTTTGTCAATATATCAAACCCAAAACGCTCATGATATATTCATATAACATTTATGATATGCTAGGTATTCATATCGTGTAGTTTACTATTTTACAAACATCCCATCTCACTTGCTGCAATCATACTCGGCCTCAAAAGCTATATTATCCATTAGAAACGTGATCCAACCATACACAGTGTGCATTGTACGACCTCCGTGCACTCGTAATGATCGGGGGGGGGGGGGGGGGGGCTCATTTTTCAAAATTAAGAGAACATAGTTTTACAATGTGACATTGGCACAAAAAAGAAGCTCATTATTCCATCGAAAATGAGGTCTCTTGATTCGTAAATCAGGCATGTTTCCAAGGAAGACACTATATATATATATATACGCGCGTAATGACAGCCCCACCACTAACCATACATCGATTGTGACAATTTAGAGTCCAGTTGATTATGCGACCACGCATCCGTCACAATATACACTAGCAATACAGTTGTGTACACGTAATGTATCATCTATATATGGTATAATTAGCCCATAAGCCATGGTCCTCATGTTTTTTTTAGTAAGACACACGTGTATTTTTGCCACGTGTGGTGACGTAAGAGCTTAGCGCAATCCTGTCGATGTCAATGCTGGAACTTGCTGACTGTGAGATAAAAATGGATGGCTGAAAAATCTAGTCAACATGAAAAACACATTTAAAATGGAACTATATATTTGTTCTTGAAGGTGTCTTTACTTCCGTTTGGTTGTGATAAGGAAATCAATATTAATTGTTTTTAACCCCATCAGTTTCGAGAATGTGTTTCCTTGCTAAAATGTGATTATGTGATAAAATGGATTTCAAATTCTTCGCAATTCTATACGAAATTTATTAACCTCGTCCACTAAATTCGATTCGAGCCTCGTTAAAGCTCGACTGGAATCTAATTTGGTGCACTCGTTAATAAATTTGGTATATAATTGCGACTCCTTAGATATCCTATATCTAGGATACCACGATATTATGGACCATTTAATAACCCTTTACCCAACAAACCGGCCAAAACCGGCCAAATAAAGCTTCAACAGCCTAAAATATCTTCGGTATGTCTCAATAGAACCATACAAATATGGATATCATTGGAACCGGCTCCTTGACCACATTGTGATAATTACAGTTATGCCCTGTGCCAATGCATTCTCTTATATATGCGAGTCGACCATAGGTCGCCTCGCATATATAAGAGAATGCATTGGCCTAAAAAAAACTTTTTTTTAACACTTTTTACCATTTTTTCTTACATTCTTTAACAATTTTATAATTTTTAAAGTGTTAAGCCAATGCATTCTCTTATATATGCGAGGCGACCTATGGTCGACTCGCATATATAAGATAATGCATTGGCACAGGGCCGTTCTGTTGGGTAAAGGGTTAAAAGCAAAAAGTTAAAGACAGAACTCGTGTTGTGACATTCTGCTATATGTGCTTTGCGTACCTCCCACCGCGCGCATGTATGCGTAGGCACTCGCGATTTCTTTGTGAGCCGGTAACCGACCAATATTCAGTATGCACTCTGTGAACTTCTTCTTGTATCAACCCGAGATGGGTAACCCGCTGGCGAGATAAGAAGAATGCACCCAGATCTACTATATCCGATTAAAACTAAATTAAACTCAATAGAGAACAAATCATCTCGAGAAGAAGACGCGGGCCTCTCAGTAAACCCACACAAGCTTGTTTTGTGTACACTCCAATTTGATGGGCGCTTCCTCGACCTTAGCTTAGCTTTGATATCTGACGAAGACTACAACACCGAGCTCATACTTAATGAATAAACGGTTACCTCTCAAAGGTACGATCTGAAAACTACCGCTGGCATTCGCAGACACGAGACATGTTTGCAGGAAGCGCTGTTCGTAAATGCCATTCAATACTCTTGGTATGCAACTTGCATAATAATAATAATGTCACTTATAGCGCTCGGAAAAACACATACGAATTTATTAATGCTCATCGGCGTTTTGCACCGCGCGTTTTCGGTACAAACAGCTGGCATTTTGAGTTATCACTCTATAAAATTGACAACTAAGAATCCAATAGGTCTTATTCTGCTTTCATCTCATTCAACATTAATCTCACAATAAACCACGAAATTGCACATGTGAATAAGTCAAGTACTACTACAATATACGTATACTATTGCATAATAAAGTAGTAGCTCACAGACGATAACACAAACGCTGCAATCAGAGTATGCGCTTCTTGGGACGCTAAGGATACGTCCACACACTCGCAAATTTGTCCGGCAATATTTTGAAGGCATTTCGGTATAGAAAGCTAAAATGTGCCAGAAATCGAATGCGAATGCGAAAATGCTTATAAAATGCCCCTGTACCACAGCTAATTAAATGAAAAGTAAAAACTATGTATAGTTCCATTAGTGTCGATGTTATCGAGATTTGCCTCCAAATATCATGCAATTATCTCGGCGCAAGCATCAGTCATACATGTATTTTTAAGCAATGTGATAGTATTACCGTCACATGTGGAACTACCGAAATTTTACTTCGTATTTCGTTAGCTTTGGTAAATATGCATTGTGAGAGTAGAGGTTCGTGACACGAGTTGACTCATAATCGGGTGCGAGTTGACTTTATGCGGAGGGTACGAGCTGGTCTGGGTACGAAATGACCTGTTCCCATCTATAATTGCCTGCAACATTGCCAGCACTTGAACGTACCAGTTAGGCCACCGGATAGCAACACACGTATATATATATGGAACATGGGATTTGTTCAATGTTGATATTCGCGATAAAAATAACCCCTGATCAATTTGCTTTGAGCATTTACGACAGCAGAACCCAGCAGACGAGAGCTTAGTAAATAGCAATTATTTATTTCATATTTGCAGATGTAACCACGTTACCGACATTGGGATTGGATACCTGTCGACCATGACGACACTGAGGAAATTATTCGTCAGATGGTGCACGCAGGTCCGAGATTTTGGTCTACAGCATGTGTACTCAATGCGTAATCTAAGAGTCCTGTCGCTGGCAGGTAAGCAGTTACCAAACTGCAAGGCAGAGTTCAGTCCCCTAGCTACCCTGGTCTGACCACTGCCATCACGTATATATACGTTATTTAATTTTCATGTTTTTAATTTCAGACTTTTGTCAGTTAAATGCACGGGCGGCGTTCGTCGCAGAAATATTCATATTTGTTCAAATCGCCATCAACAGAAGGAATATTAAAATATATATAGTTTTGTTCATATGCCAAACATAATCAGCGCGTAAATAGTATATTGTCGTCAAGACGAACGATGGTGTACGTAAACAAGAGCCTGTTCGTGTTACAGAAGTTTTGCTTCTGTTCACATAACACAGCGCAATTCTATTGGTTGTTCACACACAAATGATATAAACGCTCTTTATTATTTCCAAATCAAGAAAACAGTAACAAATAACGCTCTTTATGTTTACCATATCCGGATCTAAACAAAAGCCAGGTTTTTTTGCTTTTGTTTACATAACAAAGGAAAAACATTTGACAATAAGATACTGTTTATGCCATATTTCTGATTGGTATAAGAACAATGTCTATATTTTACTATTATTTCTGTTTATGGCGGTTTTTGACGGAGGTGAATATTTTAACAGCATATACCCACCGCCAACGCCGCCCGTATCTTTAAAATTCATTCTGATTTGATCTATATACTCTATACAATTTCCAAATGGATATAAACAGTTCGGTTTCTCAGAATGCATAATGAATTGTAACCGACAAAGGACTTAAATAAAAATATAAGATGTTTCCACACATTCAGTGTACGTGATAGCAGTGGTCAGGTCAGCGTAACCGGGGACTGAACTCTGCCTTGCGGTTGGAGTTACTAAAAGCCTGCGGGTTCGTGCGAAATAACATGAAAGTCTGTAAAACAACTATCACCAATATGTATATAATTATACATGAATAACTGATTAGCTTTGTTCTTATTTTAATTATTAATAACTCACAAATAATCACAATTCGCATGTAAAGACCATTGTTAACGGTGTAATTACCGACAAATGTCCAATTAGTCCAATAAGATACGTGTACCAAAGTTTAATCCAAACGTGACGGTAAACATTGGAAAATGTCAAAGTATTGACAATTATTCTGAAAATCATATTCAGACTAAATTGAACACGTTTAGCGATGTTTGTTGACAAATCACTGTAACAGTTTTGTTTACTTAACCCTTTACCCAACAAAACGGCCAAAACCGGCCAAATAAAGCTTCAACAGCCTAAAATATCTTCGGTCTGTCTCAATAGAACCATACAAATATGGATATCATTGGAACCGGCTCCTTGACCACATTGTGATAGTTACAGTTATGCCATGTGCCAATGCATTCTCTTATATATGCGAGTCGACCATAGGTCGCCTCGCATATATAAGAGAATGCATTGGCCTAAAAAAAATCTTTTTTTAACACTTTTTACCATTTTTTCTTACATTCTTTAACAATTTAATAAATGTGTTAAGCCAATGCATTCTCTTATATATGCGAGGCGACCTATGGTCGACTCGCATATATAAGAGAATGCATTGGCACAGGGTTAAAGGGTTGGGTAAAGGGTTAACAACGGTTTTAACACGCACATTTCGTTCTTTGAGAACTATAAAATAATGAATATAAGAACAAAAGTTGATTTGTTTATCCATGGTCTTCTTAGTGATGATGTCTTTACCGACTTTTATATTTTGTGCACATTTACCCACTGTGAGTGCCTTGTGTCCCTTTAAATCTTTCAAGCATCAACCCCACTGGTTAATTATTCCCCCGACCCTCCGAGTGAGGATTCGGTGGTATATAGTGGAGACATCCGTCTGTCCGTCCATCCGTCCGTCCGTCCGTCCTTCCGTAACAAACATTTCACAACACAGCTCAAGTAGTAATAGTCAAATGTGGATTACCTTGGTATGCCGGTACACCATGCAGCATTGTGGAAATGATCTCCACATAGTGCAGGTTTTGTCCGAAATTTCCCCCCCCCCAGAGTTATGGCCTTTTGCTAGACTTAGTGTAAAATGCATCAATGCGTTCATAACAAACATTATTCCGTGGATATCTTTATTATTGGATTTCGTTGTCCTTTGGTATGATGATAGCACATACTGGTGGAAAGGATACCCACATACTACGTTTTTCGTCCGTTCATTTTTACCAGAGTTACGGCCCTTGTTTGACTTGGAAATTTGTGAATTGAGGATTCGGGGTATATATTGGAGACATTCGTCCGTCCTTCATGGTACAGGTTTTGTCCGCAGTTTTTTTCCAGAGTTATGGCCCTTTACCAGAGATATGACCAGGGGTTTGTTTATGACCCGAGGTTAAACTGAGAGATATGCCACACTATTACTTCGTTTTCTCTCTAAATATTGTCAATATTGAGCGAACAGACGGGGGCATTGGTCAGTTGACGACTGTAGAAAAAAATATCGGAACATTTTCTAAACGGCATCAGTTTTCCCTCCCACCAAGCCAGCAAATTCTGTGTCTGTAATTTACAGAATGCGGTCCACAGAGGGTGAATTTAGTGACTACATCCCGCACAGCGGGCTAGATTCACCAAATTCACCTTCTGGGAACCCCATTCTGTTTAGGCCTCAACTACCATGGGATGCCTAGGATCAGATTGAAGTTCCCCAGTTGAAGTTGGTGATGTTCACCCATTGGTCACCTCGATTATGCATTTTATCTTCTGCAAATAAAGATATAGAAACTTCCCAGAAGGGAAAAAGTAACTATACACAATGTTAATTTGAGACTATAGATACTTCCAAGAAGATAAGGCCTAAGCAGAATGAGAACCCCAGAGGGATAGTATCACTAAATTTATCCGCTGGGGACCTCATTCTGCAAATGACAGACACAGTAATTGCAGGCTTGCCTCCCACCAGCATCATATGTAATTTGTAGAATCTCTTGACCAGGGGAGATCAATATAGACGGACATTACTCATCTGAGCCTTCAAATTTTGTCTACGTTATTTGAAATGAAGCATAACATAGCGGTTAATTTAATGATAGTGTATCTCATCCTATATAAATAAGTTTTATATAGTTTCCGGGTTATAGACCTAAATAATAAATATCAATCGAAGACACCTGTCGGAAACGCTGGTATCAATTAATAATGATTTTAATTCGATTTGTTTATGTTATAACACATGCGACGTTTCGGGATGTCTTACGTGTTATTTTTATATATTTACACACTAAGTGTTGTCATCACTAAATCCAGCATTCTGATTGGTCGGCGCCCACGTGGCTAGTTGCAGTTATTTCTCGGTGAATGCGTAACGCCTCATAACACCAAGCTAATAACACCATCGATACGTCATTAGGTTTGGAAAGACGAACGCGTAATGTTTTGGGCGCATTTGGACTCGCGCAGGATTGACTTAATACATCATCGGGTTTCAACATGAAGAGAAATTGTTCCTATTAACTTTTGCCAAGGGTGCTATTGGGTATTTTGGGCTGATCTTGTCACGATACACTTTTCGATTTAAATATATTTACAAAAGTGGCTTTTTCGCTAAATGTATATAAATATAAGGATTAACTGTCATGTGGACTATTTTTATGGAGATGTAACGGTGAGGTAAGTGGACATAACTTGTATGTAAAACCCTTCGGGTTTTACACAAGTTATGTCCACTTACCTCACCGTTACATCGCCATAAAAACAGTCCACATGACAGTTAATCCTTATATAACAGAAACCCAAATCGACCTCGCGGAAATGCTCGGAGCGTAGCAAGGGGGAGAACTCTGTCTTGTTACCACGCGCTCCGTCAAGACCAAATTCATCTCGATTTGTCACCAACGCTTGTCTGCACCGGAATAAACGTGACATTCACATGCCAATGCAATAGGAGATATAATACCACGGTATAAATAGACAAAATAGTCTTGGGGAAACTTATTATTTTTGGACCGGTTTGAACTCGATTCCGGTATTATGTGATCAGTCTGTGTCGTCGGCGACAAAATTATTATTGAACCGGGGGGGGGGGGGGGGTCGGAAAAAAATTTCAGAAACGTATGGCATTTTTTCCCTTTCGATCATTTTTTGTACCCACCCACCCCCACCGCCAAATATTTTTCCGTTTTCGGCAGTTTTTTCCGACCATTTTTTGACACCCACCCCCCTTTTAACACTAAAACAGAGATTTGCGGGGGGAAATTCACTGTAAACAGCTGTATATGAATTTCTGTGCATACTATTTATCATGGATGTTAACATGGACATGTAAATAGGAATGAGTAATTTTGAGGTCATTCGGCCAAAAAAACATGGCTGCCAGCGGCCATCTTGGATTTCAAAATTTGCAACAAAATACAACACGATAACTACCTGCAGTCAGTTTACCAGTTAGAATTACATTATTTCTCTCATTCAAACTGATTCAAAGTGGTTTTGAAGCCCAACTCATTGCCAAAACACTAAAAACAAGCAGGAATTTTTTATTTTAGTTGCGGAAAAAATTGCTTGTTGGTGGCTTTGACCACCCACCCACCCCGGCATACGTGCCGGAAGAAATTTGTTCACCCCCCCCCCCCCTGATTGAACACGTATTTTCTCAAATTAATTATTTACAAGAATGTTGTAAATTCTGGTATCGAGACAGCATCGACAACGTGAGAGAGGTTAGCGACTCGATGAGAGCTTGTCTGCCCACGTAGTTGATTGCAATGCGTCGAATAAGGTTACGCCTCTGATGGATCACCCATGCATTTTAACCCTTTACCCAACAGAGCGGCCCTGTGCCAATGCATTCTCTTATATATGCGAGTCGACCATAGGTCGCCTCGCATATATAAGAGAATGCATTGGCTTAACACATTAAAAATTATAAAATTGTTAAAGAATGTAAGAAAAAATGGTAAAAAGTGTTTATTAGGCCAATGCATTCTCTTATATATGCGAGGCGACCTATGGTCGCCTCGCATATATAAGAGAATGCATTGGCACAGGGCATAACTGTAACCATCACAATGTGGTCAATGAGCCGGTTCCAATGATATCCATATTTGTATGGTTCTATTGAGACAGACCGAAGATATTTTAGGCTGTTGAAGCTTTATTTGGCCGGTTTTGGCCGGTTTGTTGGGTAAAGGGTTTTAAACGTGTTAGGCTATACATTTTCACATTGACCTTTATCCTTGTCGTGTATGATGAATCTGGTTACAGCGCTATATACTGAACACTGGCGGGTGATTAAAACAAGTATCAGGTTGATAAAATTTTAACCTTTTAATATGGTCTATCTCTTCCCAGAATTTTTTTTATAGATTCCTTGGTATGAATCGACGACACTTGGCGGGAAAAGTTTCTATCTTTTAATATAAGTTTTATTTAGTATTTCTTATCACATCCGCGGGACTGTTTTAGATATACGCGAGATAACTCTATCTTATTAGCACCTCATTCACGGCAAATTGCATTACGGTGCTAGATTTCACCACGATCTTAGGATCGAAATAAACCACTCCATTCAGCTTCATTATTCATTTATATATATAGAATATACGCATAGTGTTTCTGAATAACAAATTTAATCGACGAGTGGGATTGGCGAGTTACAAGACGAGCTTCAGCTATGCGTATATTTTGTTTATGCCACGATCTTTACAATGCGATGGATAAAAAACACTTTTCCGTTTAAATTGTATGGAGAAAGTTTAATCCACTCTGCGAAGTTTAATCAACAGTAGGCACGTTTAATCAACAGGTGTTGATTAAATGTAAAATTTAAACAGATGGCTTTATTTATATAGTAAGATAGGCGATCGTTGTATAAAGACAAATAATATAAAATATTCAGTTTCGTTTGTATTTTATTCACAATATAGCTATATTTTTTCACCCTGTGCCAATGCATTCTCTTATATATGCGAGTCGACCATAGGTCGCCTCGCATATATAAGAGAATGCATTGGCCTGACAATTTTTTATCATTTTTTAAAAATAAATGTTTCTTACAATTTTTAGGACATAAAATAAATAGAGAATACCTACGAGTTTTGGTTGAATACCCGAATTATCTCATGAGTGGGTGCAAGGAAGTACCGAATTTCCACGAGCGGCTGCAAGCCGCGAGTGGAAATTCTGTACTTCCTTGCACCCACGAATGAGATAATCCGGGTATTCAACCAAAACCCGTAGGTTTTCTTTTTATTATATGCGCTATAAATCGCACCAAAACTGCTAATTTTGTCCTACAGTTCACTTCAAATTGTTAGAAAGCTTCGACATTTGCATTTTGTTTACATTCCATCAATTGATTTGCTCACCACCGAATGACAAATATCGAGCATAGCCGCCATAAGAAATAGTCCCCATTGTTTTATTCTGAAACGATGCGAGAAAATTATTGTATACATAATTTAGTGATAAGAATATATTAAAACAAATGAGTTAACATTATAACAATTAAATAACAGTTTATGAACCGTGAAAATCAATAATTAAAACAATAGTCCGGCTGTTATTGATACGCTTTGAAACTTAATGTGATTCGCCGCTATAAACCGGAAGTAATCTCCGAAAAAGTAATACTATTGTGTTATCCATCGAGTCGGTCAGTGTTATCCATCGAGTCGGTCAGTGTTATCCATCGAGTCGGTCCAGGCGATGGATATAACGCTCTACGCCACGGCAATTTCCCACTATTTAATGGGGAAGCATATAATAAAAACATCCATTACCCTGCAGGGAGCCCCACACATATATAGAAGCATATAGAAGAGTGTCGACTGCTCATGTTTGTCTGGGGCTCTGTATGGGTGAAATTATAAAATTGTTAAAGAATACAAGAAAAAATTATTAAAATTGTAAAAAATTGTTAGGCCAATGCATTCTCTTATATATGCGAGGCGACCTATGGTCGACTCGCATATATAAGAGAATGCATTGGCACAGGGTAAAAAAATCTGGATTTATACAAATTATGTTATTGCTGTAATTTTGGCTGGGAAGAGATAAACCATCTTTAACTTTGTTTTGTAGGGTGTTCAATGATCTCGAGCAACGGCCTTTCTGGACTCACGTGTCTGCGCAACCTCGAGGAACTGGAGCTGACGAACTGTGTAAATGCCACACCGGAAGTGTTCGAGCACTTACGTGAATATCTACCAACCTGCCTCATCGTGGAATAATTCGAAGGACGCGGAATGCACACGGAAAGAGACGGGGTGTGGTGTTGTTCTGGAATGTTCGAACCATTCCGAAAGATATGTGACCCGCCATATCAAATCCAGTCGTAAGTCGGGATTTTTTTTACCCTGTGCCAATGCATTCTCTTATATATGCGAGTCGACCATAGGTCGCCTCGCATATATAAGAGAATGCATTGGCCTAATTTTTTTTTACAATTTTAATAATATTTTCTTGTATTCTTTAACAATTTTATAATTTCACCCATACAGAGCCCCAGACAAACATGAGCTGACGACACTCTTCTATATGCTTCTATATATGTGTGGGGCTCCCTGCAGGGTAATGGATGTTTTTTTATTTTATGTCCTAAAAATTGTAAGAAACTTTTATTTAAAAAAAATGATAAAAAATTGTTAGGCCAATGCATTCTCTTATATATGCGAGGCGACCTATGGTCGACTCGCATATATAAGAGAATGCATTGGCACAGGGTAAAAACATCCCGACTTACGACTGGATTTGATATGGCGGGTCACATGCTCGAACCATTCCGAAAGATATCAACTGCACGGCGAATGAATGCTCCTATTGACTCGCGACATATTCCAATCATCATTGAACATTTAATGATATTCCCGCCAGTCATTGACTTGAGCATCGTCTGCATCTCGACTTGGTTATCTGCTTCTGTATGCGCCAGTGATGTGACAAAAAGGTCTTCGTCGGGGCGGTGTCCAAGTTAATCCCAACAATTATATGAATTTCTAACTGAACCCTAACGAAAACCAAAATTCACTATTTCACCCCCTTGACTAGACGGAATCGCCCAACTACAAAAAACTTTATACGTCGAAATTACAAATGTTCCCAACGGTAAAACATTCCAAACTAACACCCCTCTGTTCAGAAATTCCCAACTGATGGTCATTTCATTGTAAGATTTTGATTTAACCCTTTCTATACTAAATGAATTCTTCCATTCTGTCATAAAAGTATACATTGGAATGGTCTATTATTCACCGGGAGGGATGACCATGTAATACAATCAGTCGAAATGCAGAAGTATTCATATTCTTTGGAGGGAAATGTTCCGATAACAAGGTCAACAAACGACCTTCTTGGTATCTGAACATTTCCTAATGGAACTAAACTCATCAATGAGCATTAGATATCACTGTGGGAAATCAAGTGATTTCGATGTTGGTGAGTGCCACGCATACAAAATGGCCGAGGCTGGTGCAAACACACAAAAACATAATATACAAGAAAACCATAGTCAGAAATGGTAACGCCACCAAGATCGTATTATTAGCCATAAATATAAATAATAATACAATTATTCTATAAACTAGCTTTCAAATTTTATGCGGGAAATTTGCGTACTTCCATATTTCAAGTTTTCCCGTTTCTCGTGGCATACATTACTTTCATCAAACTGTCTTCTTTATTACACAAGCTGATAGGCCCGACTTCACCCGGGCTGTTTCCCATCTGCTTTCCGGTGAAAGGTGCGATTTGACCTTCAATTGACTATTTCGAAAGTCAAGGTCAGGTCAGGGTCATGATTTGTCCAGTCCAAAACACCCCCACCCGTAGAAAACTACCCATAGGTATCAAATTTCGTCGAAATCCGTCAGTTTTACCCAACTTGACCTTTAATTAACAATTTTGAAGGTCAAGGTAAGGTCAGAGTCATGATTTGACCCGTCCAAAACACCCCCCCCCCCCCCCGACAAAAGTACCCATAGGTATCAAATTTCGTCGAAATCTATCCGTTTTATCCGAGTTGACCTTTGATTGGCCATATTGAAGGTCAAGGTCAGGCCGAGGTCACGATTTGACCCGTTCAAAACTCTCCTCGGACCAAAGTATCCCTAGGTATTAAATTTCGCCGAAATTTGTCCGTTTTACCCAAATTGACCTTGCATTGACAGTTTTAATGGTCAAGGTCAGGTCGGGGTCACGATTTGACCCGTTCAAAACACTTCCGGACACAAATACCCATAAGTATCAAATTACGTTGAATTCTATGGAAAGCCGAGGAGGACATGTTGGTTGCTAATTGCTAGATATACGACGCGGTATTTTGAAGGTGTTTCAAACTAGGAGATAGAAGTATTCTGCCTTTCAAATGGTGATGAATTATAGTAGTTTATTCAAATTTTATGGCATAAATTGTTATTAAAACCGTATATACTATAAAAAATTAATGACTCGAAAATTAAGTGGGCCTTTAAACAAAGTCACAATTGCATTTAGGCTCATCTCATACTCGTCCATTCAGCGATATTCTACTGCGCAGTTTGTTATAGCCTCCAGTATTTATTGAGCGTTATACCCCCAACTGTTATAATTCGCCTTTAGCAGGCGTACTCTTGCCTCAGATTATTGAGATATTAGGTCACACATAATCACATTAAATCGCATCGTAACATAGCAATTGTGTGGGCTCCTTGGCGTGAATATGTAATGAGAAATAGGTCATACGTAATGACATTAAACTCAAGAAAACCCTCGAAAACAAAACAAAATCACATTTAATGTTTTACGTTATTTCCTTCATAAAAAGAATCTTCGTGATAATGAACCCTCTCGTTACTTTAGAATATAGAATTAACCTTAAAATAAAAAAAATCTTTGGAACACAGAACCTTCGGAATAACGAACCTTCGGATTGGTGAACCTTCGGAATAGCGAACATTCAGAGAAATTTCGGAATAGTGGACCTTCGGGATAGTGAACCTTCGGAATAGAGACATGCCCCCCAATATTCATATTATATGCCCAGAGTTCAAAGGTATGGACCCATAAAATTCTAAACTTGGCCCTTAAAATATTGAACTCCAAATTGGAGCACACACAGAACACCACTTAAGTCAACTGAACCTATGTCATGTCCCAATGCGGGAGGGTCCATATATACCACAACATTCATAGTATATGCCAAGAATTCAAAGGTATGGGCCCACGTAATGACATAAAATCTCAAGAAAACCAGCGAAAACAAAACAAAATCACATTTAATGTTCTAAGTTAAGTTATTTCCTCCTGTATCTGTATCGGTGTGCGCGCATGATCAGTTCGGATGTGAGCGCACACTCCATATAAAGAATCTTTGTGAAAATGAACCCTCTCAAATTAGTCTCAATACTTTAAAATATAGAATTAACCTAAAAATAACAAAAACCTTCGGAATAGAGAACCTTCGGAATAGCGGACCTTCGGGATAGCAAACCTTCATAATAGAAGCATGTCCCCACAATTACACCGGTGACGTAAACACATGTGCCAATCTTAGTTGTACTCTCGTAATTATCGGTACGATGAAACGGTGACGGAATCTGACGAGGTTTGCCGAATGTACAATCACCCAGTGAATTATCGATCGACCATGCGATATCAAAAAACCAAAAGCTAGAAACACCACACTACGGTGGCGTAATGAGGAACTGACACAAAATATAGCATGTTTACTGTTACGAGCATATGCTAGTTGATTTTTTGCGTAAGTTGATACCTTATTTGTTCGGATATACTCATTGGTTTTCTATAACATTCTGACCGAAGTTGCCAGTCGGAGGTGCACGGAACACACGAGTCCATACATCTTTGAGAATCCTTCGACTGGCAACTTTGGTCATAATGTTAGAGCAAACAAATGTGAATTTGGACACCAACGAGGTATCAGCTTGTTTGAAAAATAGTATAGCATTTGTTCGTAGCTGACAAAATACTATGTAATATGTCATATCTTAGTTTATTACATTTTTCCTCGTTTCTGGTCGCGTTTGTGATCGCTTCGGCCATTTTGAATGCGTGATACTCATCAACTCGAAACCACGTGATTCCCCACCGTTGATATATAAAGGGTTAAAATATGAAACTAATCGACTCTTGATCTAAAACAAGATATGTCACACAAATATTGGTTGGGAAATTAAATATTGAGAACATTCTCAACCTGTTCGTGCATGGTCTTAAAATTTCACGAATGTTGAGTTGTGTGTGACATCCCCACCACATGTCCTCCACCCACGGCATGCCACCGCGTCAATGATGCCTTCAGAAGTTTGATTGTCATCACACACGGGTGTGTGTTATGTGTTGTTTTGGTAAAAGACGTGGGTTGGTTTGAGTAAATATTTACTCAAACAACCGCGGATAGACCGGCTGAATTGATTATAATTATACCGGCTACCGACACCACAAACAGCGAGACAAGAGTTCAGTATCCTCGCTACGCTGATCTGACCACTGACATCACGTATACAAGAGAGAAGGAAATATGACATGACATTTGTTTTATTAAGACTTGTGTCGGTTACAATTCATTTTGACTTAGATACATACTAGTATATATAGATATATAAATAGATAGATAAATAAATAGATAGATAAATAATTTATTTATATAATGCAGAATTAATAAAACATACACTCTGAAATAAAAATAAATAAATATAAATTGGAATACAACCTGAAATGAAAATATAAAATAATAAATGACAAAAACTGCGGGAACTTTGCCTGGGACAGACATAGCACTATATGATATGGGCTAACCAAATAGTCTTAAATAAAAATGTCATGCAGATTTCCTCCTATTTGGTATACGTGATCAGACCAACGTAGCGAGGGGACTGAACTCTGATTAGAAGTGTAACGACCACACGGCGACCAAATTCAAAATAGTTCATTGATTCATTGCATCGTTGTTGTGCATGCACATGTACCGCTATTTTGATGATCAGAATACTAATAAATTGAATTGAATTGTGGTGTATATATGTGTTATTCTCAGTGCATATGTGAGCTATACACCTAACATTTACGAGCGTTCGAATGCATGGCAGATACATAGGTACACTGTATTGTTTATAGTATTTGTTTCACATGCACATTGTCCACCATGCAGTTGTCAATACATCACATTTTTATTGGCAGATTCTGCATGGGAGTTATTACAACATATCCTCGCAAAAATACGCACATACTCGACCTATAGTGTGAAATGGGTATATAATGTGACTATTTTATTATGGAATAAGCAGATAATGGAGTCAAAGCCGTTATTTCGTTTTATGGCGCGGGCCACAGTGAAAACACATGCTAAAGAGCGTACACCTGAAAAGTCGTGAGTTGGCTTATTTGTGTCATTGTCCGCACATACTCTGCCTAGTATCGCCTCATTATGAGTCGATAATGTGACTAAAACGCTCTCATTTTCTTTCTACATAGGCGATTCTAAGCAGATTATATACCTTAAACCAAGTTCTATTATAAGCAGATAATGTGCGGGTTTTCGGGAGAACAGGCTGGTTATTAATATACTTTTTGGATTCTCCCACTCAGTTATAAAAGTATACATAGGAACAGTATATTATTCAGTTGGAGGGCTGTTCGGGCTAAATTAACATACAACAGTGTGACGAAAAGATAATACAAGTGTAGAAAGGTTCTTTTCCATAAGCAGAATGAGGTCCACAGAGTGTGAATTAACCCTTTACCCAACAAAGCGGCCAAATAAAGCTTCAACAGCCTAAAATATCTTCGGTCTGTCTCAATAACACCATACAAATATGGATATCATTGGAACCGGATCATTGACCACATTGTAATGGTTACAGTTATGCCCTGTGCCAATGCATTCTCTTATATATGCGAGTCGACCATAGGTCGCCTCGCATATATAAGAGAATGCATTGGCCTAAAAAATAATGTTTTCTTACATTTTTTATAATATTTTTCTACATTCTTTGACAATTTTATCATTTTTAATATGTGTTAAGCCAATGCATTCTCTTATATATGCGAGGCGAGAGAATGCATTGGCACAGGGCCGTTCTGTTGGGTAAAGGGTTAGTGCTAGGGACCTCATTCTGGAAATGTCAGGCACCATATTTTGAGGCCTTCTAACATTTCCATTTAGTGCTTGCTTTTCCCCTGATTGTGAAGATAATGACTTCAATTTACGATTGCTAGTTCAATTGCCGAGTGCAACTATTGCAGGAAATTCCATTAAAAGGAACTCCCCATTATGTCACCGAGCGACTAATGTGACAGGGTTTTTCCTATATGGCGAAATTGTTCTGATATAACTCACGAAATGAAATTGGTTTTCGAGCATCTTAAGGCCGTTGGCACAAGAACAAATCAAATTGCCGTTCGACGTGTTGGCGAAGTACAGACACCTCTTTTAACCCATTCTCTACTTAATGGATGCTGTCGTTCCATACTTAGTGTTTCTGATTACCAAATTTACACCACCAGTGGGATTGATGATTTATACCGCACGAGCTTTAGCAATCCCATGAGTGGTGTAAATTAGGTATTCAGAAAAAAAACTATGTGTGTATCTTGAGTATACTGCAATTTATAAGCTCATAAACCAAATTTATAAACATCGGTTGAAAGCACGTTATTATGTGATAGGCACTTTCTCTATTTTCGTATATATAATGTCATGCCTGCTTATTGTATATATGTAGGTTGTGACTGTAGTCGCTGTACTTATATGGCTGATTTCCGCAAGATTGCCAACCTTTAAACCGACAAGGGTCATTTGAGCCGCAAAAAAGTATGGATACTTAAAAGTTGGTAGTAAGGACAAAATAGATAGATAGATATACACAAAACTATAGATATAGACCTTATTTACATGTATAATATGAAAAAAGCTCACCGAACTCATAGGAATATTCCATCTTTGTTTCATTTGTTGTACAGAAGTGAGAGAAATGGTATTTATTTTTATAATTTCAGGAATAACCTAATTAGTCTTTCTGTGGCATATAAAGTCCGCATGAGAGTATTTTAGTTAACCCTTTACCCAACAAACCGGCCAAAAACGCCCAAATAAAGCTTCAACAGCCTAAAATATCTTCGGTCTGTCTCAATAACACCATACAAATATGGATATCATTGGAACCGGTTCATTGACCACATTGTGATGGTTACAGTTATGCCCTGTGCCAATGCATTCTCCTATATATGCGAGTCGACCATATGTCGCCTCGCATATATAAGAGAATGCATTGGCCTAAAAAAAACAATTTTATAATTTTTTCTTACATTTTTTAACAATTTTTATAATATTTTTCTACATTCTTTGACAATTTTATCATTTTTAATGTGTTAAGCCAATGCATTCTCTTATATATGCGAGGCGACCTATGGTCGACTCGCATATATAAGAGAATGCATTGGCACAGGGTAAATAAACCGTTCTGTTGGGTAAAGGGTTAAAGACATATTGTGTACTTATTTCATTGAATAAAACCAATCGGCTAGTTTCCAAACACTATCCCCATTGGAAGAATGTATCAATCAACTAATATTGTCGAAAATTCCACAATGAGAACACAATGATTGAACTACGCATACATGTAAATATTTACTACATTATTCGTGACGCATTATTGGGCATAAACATTACGACAACGCCTCTGTCGATAACACTCACTACGTGTATTCATTTATAACAATGATGCTATTTCTGGCTATTTTGGATAAAACTAATTCTGAAAATGTTATTTTTTATGGTTTGTTGTTTCTTTCGGAACACCTCATCGGAGTGTTTCACACCACTTTTATAATCGTATCAAAAGGCTACCGTTTGCACATTTTGAATGGTACAAATTATATTCATAGAGCATGTTTCTTCGATTTTGCTATGTCATTGTGTGATGTAAACTATGGGATGCGGTTGAATCTTTTTGTCAGATTTGATGGCTTATTTATAGAACTGTGAATTGTATAATCACTCGTGAATTGCAGCGTTCTATCTACTCACATATCAAATAGTGGTGCGCATGCGCGGTGACACAACAAACCATCTGTGAAGTATTGCCTGAAAATGTACAATGTGTGAACGTAACCGAAACAGTGCTGGGAACCTACGTCATCGTAAAGCTGACCACAAGCTGCAAGATAAGAGTTAGTCCCCTCGCTACACTGGTCTACGCTGCCATCATGTATATTGTCGTAATTGATTTTAACATTTTGTTATATATACGTGTTTTGTCAGTTACGATTCATTCTCGCTTGATCTAGCCAACTTTCAAATGAATATGGACAGTTCGGTTTCTCAAAATAATCCAGAATGAATTGCAACCGATAAAAGTCTTTAAAATGAGTGATTTTCTCACACTCTGTGTACATGGTGGCAGTGTTCAGTCCAGTGTAGCAGGGGACTAAACTCTTTCATGTAGTTGGGGTGACCTTACATGTAACCAAATAAATCCTGGAAATTTCAACATTCGTTTTCTATATATTTTCCAAAGATATCAACACGCTATTAGACTAATGATATATCCCAGCATCTCATCTGGTGTACTGCGAAACCGGATGTCGAACACGTTTGTTTTTAACCCTTCCATTACTGGATGTCACTGGAGCTTCTTGAATTTTTGCGAAAGCCCTGTGACAATGCATTCTCTTATGTAAGAGAATACATTGGCCTAGCATCATTTACCTTGACTTTGTAAGCCAGTGTATTATATTATATATGCGAGTCTCCCATAGACTCGCATATACAAGCGAATATATTAGCCTATATAACATTATTTACCTTGAATTTGTAAGCCAGCGTATTCTATTATATATGCGAGGCTTTCTGAGGTACCTCAACCCTATATCTTCTCAACATTTATTCCGCGCTCCGCGTGTATAATGTTTCGCTGTTTCTTGGTATACAGTGGGTGCATGGGCGTTTTATTTATAGAATGGGAATTTTTGGACGGATTAAAAGTCGAACTGCGATCCGGAGGCCGAGTCCGGTAAAAGGTGTAGTTGGGAATTTCAATTTCAATTGTTACTTGGATGCCAAGAAGTGTAAGGCTATATATTAATTATATGAGTTGGTCATTCGTGAAACCAATATATTTTATATTCTATAATTACAATCGTGGGTATATAATATATTATCTTGAGCGCGTTACCATTTCTGACTATGGTGTTCTTGTACTTATATGGGGCGCGATTCACGAAGCTAGCCATAGTATGATTGATATATAGCTCACTCTCTATCGAAAACGATGAATATTCACTTCGACGGGAGACATCTTGTCGCCATTTTGGAGCAAATTATGACGTAGGTTCCAGACCGTGCTAAATGCCACCGGATTGTGACGTAGGTTCCAGACCGTGCTAAATGCCACCGGATTATGACGTAGGTTCCAAACCGTGCTAAATGCCACCGGATTTTCCGATGCTACTCGTCAATTAAAACCATAGAAGATTATATTTATTATGTCACTTCGATTCATTAAATTATTTTTATTGTTTTTTGTTGTATATTTGAAGTTTGTTGACTGTTCATTCGATATTCATACAGGTGATTTTGTGATATGTATTCTGTATATAAAGAAACGTTATACCGAGAGTAACGACAATCTGTCTCACAAATTAGCTTATATGAATGGAAACAGATTGATTTATCAATACATTGTCATATGTTATATCTGTGCGTTTTATATTCATTTCAACCATGTGGGTGCACGGGTGTAGCAACAGGGAATTGGCCGTCTCTCACCCCAAACATTGGACAAAGATCCCGGCCAGGGTTCGCGCTGCCACGCGCCAAATTTGCCAATGGCAAAAATAGTTTCATTTGGCAAACATAATTCATTTAGCAAAAAATTTGGCAAGTTTTTAATTATGCTATGTGAATTATCTGGTCATAAAACATCGAACGTGGGTTTTTCGTCATATGTGTAATTTACACACAAAGGGAAACCCGATCAAGAGATATATCAACAGATATGTCAAAAGTTATATGTGATTTTCTTTAGTTTTCACAAAACGGTAATCCCTTCTTTCTGACGATTATGGTATATGAACTATCTGATTATAAAACATCATCGAAAGTCGGTTATTCGTCATATGTGTGCCGATTTACACACAAAGGGAAATCCGATCAAGAAATATATCAACTGATATGTCAGAAGTTATATGTGATTTTCATTAATTTTTACAAAACGGTAATCCCTTCTTTCTGATAATTATGATGGACCACGACACCAAGCACTTTCCTACGGTAATTATCAGCTTTTATACGAGGCAAAAACATACTTGTAGTCACCATCATCTGTATGGCACTGACATCGCGAAAATCCACAACATCCATCAGTTTTACGTTGAAAAGCAGTGAAAACCATCGTAATAAATATCGCTCTTTATTATCGACGAAAGAGTGTGGACGCTCTTTATCAGAGACGACTATTGGAATTATTGATATATATTATTGTGAGGGCGCGGTAAACTTTTGTTCTGGCGACATGTGATCCAGTGTATTATCAAATTTATATGAATCGTTGGCTTGCGAATCTTTGAAGGTACAAACATCGAAAAATGTGACAACGTCGGTAACAAGATACACACGTCCCAGTACGCTGCCCTGAGCTGCAAACTACTAACGATAGGATTATACCACATGTATAGTGGATGAAGAGGTTAAAGAGATCAGATTATATCACATGAAAAGTGGACGAAGAGGTCAGAGATGGATTTGAACTTGCTGCATATAATGTATCTGATGACGAGAAACCCATGCAGAGATATACTTAAAGGTACGGTTGGTCTTGGTGGTGGGTATCCTGTAAAAATATTTCCACCCGTCAAAAACCGCCTCAAACAGAAAGAACATCAAAATGTAGACAGACTTTGTCCGTATACAAATAAGAAATATCGCATAAGCAGTATGTTATTGTCATTTGTTTGACCATTGTTATGGAAACAAAAGCATAAAAAGTTACTTTTCTGGTGTTTGTTTATATTATGATGGTAAGCATAAAGAGCGTTCTTTGTTGGTGAATTCCTGACATGGAACACATAAAGAGCGTTTATGCCAATTTTGTGTGATTAGCCAGTAGCATTGTGCTGTCTTCTGTGACACAATCAGGCTCTTGCTTAGGTAAAATATAGTAGGTATTTATGATAACATGCTGTTTACGCGATAGTCATGCATTTTAATGTTTTTCTGTTTACGGTGATTGGAACAAATATGAATATTTTCGACAACTAAGGCCTCACGTGCCTTTAATGTTTCAAAAGACCCATGCAGTTATGTCTGTCTGTTCTGATTTTTATCTCAGGCCCCTAGACCGAGTTCAACCAAATTTAGTTTGGTGACTCGGGGTACCCTGGTGGAGATTATAACGGCTTTGTTTAAAAAAAAAATTATTTCAAACAATTTAATTAAATAAATAACAAATAAACACGCTCACTATACGCCTATTTCAGCACCAGATGTACGCTCCTTATAGAGATGTGTTTTCGTTGTGGCCCGCGCCATCCAACATAATAAGGGCTACAAGTCCGCTATGGCTTATATCGGAACCAAATCATACTTATAGATGTGTTTTCGTTGTGGCCCGCTTCATCCAATATAATAAGGTCTACAAGTCCGCTATGGCTTATATCGGAACCAAATCATAACAGCTGACCTACCCAAATCTACACTCAACAAACTCCAAGTAATACAAAATAAAACATTAAGAATGGCACTCCAGGAAAACATACGAACCCCCATCAGGGCATTACATAACACAGCCAACATACCTTCATTCCACGTTAGATTACAAACACTAGCCGCTAACAGTCTGATAAGACTACAAGGCAGCACCCTAATCGACAAACTAGAACTCAGAAAAACATTATTGACCAAAGACAAAACATAACAACCGGCCGGCGAGTTCAGGGATGGTTCTGTGCTATGCTTGAATAATCCCCATCAATGGTCACACCAACACTTCCCCAATTTAATAAACACTTTCCAATCAACAACAAACAAATAGACTTATCTCACAAAACTCATAAAAAACACGAGGTCGATCAGGTTACTAACACAGTACAGTCACACGGATAGTAAGTACACTAATCAAACTCTCTTCTAGATACGCACGGAACAACACCACAAACAGGTAATTATATAAGTCATCCCCACCTAGAAGACAGGTAATTATGAATTATGCTCTTTGGTTCGTACTGATCATCGGCACGATACCACAGTGAATTGGCCACGCACTCCTGCAGTAATGCAAGTCCTCAATAAAGTCCAACGCTAGAACTCAGTATAAACAACCCATCTCGTATGTACTAACCCATTCATGAAAAATCCGCAACATCGACCGTCTAACAATAATATCAAAACGTAGGGTAGCGGGCTCACGCCCTAGCTGGCTCCTTGGGAGCTGATGAATGTCCTCGGGCGGCATAGATACGCCTGTCGTGGCCATAGTATAAGCCATTGAGTAATCATCTCCATCACACAACCAACTAAACTGCTAACCTTGTAAACTCATTACACTGAACAACAATACAAAACCTGAACTCAAAACAAATTCACAAAAACAACTACATATACAAATTTGAAAATACATGCTTTCACCCGCGCCTGTGCTTATGGGAGGACGGGTGGGGCACAATAAATAGAAACACTACTTGGCACTCCAAACCTTCAGGGACACACCAACCAACACAGTCTGGCCTCAGCTGCATCCTCATCTGCGCACGCACCACACAACCAGGTCAACGGGGTCTAACACTCGCACAGGAGTGGAAGGCGGGCATTGCACCACCGAGAGCTGAGGAACCCCAACCGACCTTAAGTCAACCGGCCGGCATTGCACCCTCTTTCTAGAGTTGAGCCCGTAACACAAGCCCGGAATACAACAGACTAAGGCAACTGAAGTCCATGCAAGCACTGAATAGGACATTATATACAACTATTCACAACTCGAAACAATTTATCTACATACCAACGCACAAAACCAACACAGATAAATCAAGGTAAGTCTTCTCCGCCGGTCCGGGTTCGGAATGGGGGTGGGGCTTTGCTTCCTGCTTTGGTGGCATCCACCCCATACACAGTAGGCATACACCTACTGTACATGGGCTTATATCATTCTCATAAACGCTCTTCAGCGGAATTACGGCACTCAAAAGTGGGTTATAGGAGAGGGCCGACGGCCCTTTCAAATCTTCCCGGGTATCATACCAAACTCCGAACTTGTTGTCGGAACCAAATCATACATTCATGTGGTCTCCGGACCACTCAGCTGGAGACTGACATCACAGACTACATTCCGAAGACGCCAGATTACGTCGCGTCGACCCGGAGTCTTCGACCAATGCCATCAGCTCCGCTGTCTCTGATGCTGAGGTGTGGGGGTTGTAAGATCTGCCCAGCGGAAAATGGCCGAAGCATAAACACTTGTAAAAACATCTGAAGAATCAGAACAATATGAAAAAAGAAGACTCGCGGCCACTTCCCAGAAAGAAGTTACTCCAAACGCAGTAACAGAAGAAAGAAGGAAACACAAAGCCAAAAAGAAGAAATAAAAAGAAATGTCAAGATCATTTCCCCATCACCTTTTCACTGTCATGTCATCACCATAACACCCAATATGGTGGGTTGTAGGGGAGGAGTTCCGCCCCTTCCATATCTTCCAGGATATATTCCCAATAAAAAAAATCAGAACCAAATAAGTTCAATATGAACCAATTTCAATATTTAGGTCCAATATGAACCTATTTCCCGGATTGAAGTAGCATGATACTATGATCAATATATATATACGAGTAGGATTTGTTTGTCATGTGCACGAAGGCCCCTAACGCCCCACAACGACGCCGAATAAAAGCCCCGGAAGCGAGCCTGTTTCAGCTAGTTTAATAATAATTTCACTGATGCGCAATTCAATTTGAGCAACCAGGACAAATTAAGACAGGATTCCAGTGTATTAAAATAGCATAGTAGTACACAATGAGGGACAACTCTATGTCTTTCTTAAACACATTGTGAAATAGGCCTGTCAGGGTTGGGTGGTATTGAAACAAATTGCAGACACTGGGTCGAGAAAAGAATTCCACTCACTGACCACCCACCACCCCTTCCGGGAATTTGTTTTAATTTATTTGCGGTGTCAACTTTTAGGACCCATCCCTCCAAAAAGGAAATAAATCAGAATACAAATGAAACAAAATGGTATCAGATTGGTTCTTTCCATCAAATCACCTTTTAGCATATTCCAATACATATAGATATAACGATAAACAGTGGAATGTTGGTAACATGATTACAAGCAAGGTCATCAATGGTAAAAAAAAAACTGCCCAGGATTTTCCACTGGTAGATGGCTCCCATCTTACTAGACCCCGAAGCCACGACAAATAGTTTTCATGGCTGGCTCAACCGATTTTCGTGGCTGGTTAGCTAGCTAAGCCGGCTCAGTCACGACGTTCGTACTGACGAAATATGGCGGCTCAGCCGGCTGAGATGTTATCATGCAGCGTATTATCGTTTCCGAAATGTTCCTAATCCCCTGTTACCGTTTATAGACGCCGTTTTTGTTAGCGCTTGTGGTGAACCCGTAGAATTCCAGACCACTCGTAATATTTTGATGTTGGGCTTTTCCATTATGGCGAAAATTCACGAAGGACTGGCATGGATATACTATGTAGTTTCCCATCTAATCGGTATAAGTAGTTACATTGGGACTTCTGTCGACTTCAGAATGCTATCATCACTGCCATCTTGCGATATATGCATGCATCATTGAATGATGAACCCGATAGTAATGATATATAATATTTCAAACTATTTTCTGTTCTTATGTGTATATATTGACAAATGCCAGTGATGTCTGAGACTGGGTGTTGTCGATATAAACAATTTATATTTTAACCCTTTCAATACCGAATGGAGGTGCCCATTCAGTTATATGAAAGCATGCATTGTGATAGTTTATTCCACATTAAGGGGCCAGGTGTTCTGATAATATAACAACCATGCCGTGTACATGCGAGTATGCCAATATTAGGCAATGCGGTTTAGTTCTTTGCGATTCACAGTACAGTTGTGCTTGACATATAAGCCAATGCACACGGCTCAGCCATTTAATATATGTATGGTTGGTTTAAAAGGCCTAGAAGGCAAGTGATATTTGGAAATACTTTTGTTATAAATTCAATGTAGTTGACACTCTGATTTTGTCATTCAAATTGGGTTTGGCAATACATGCTTATTAATTTGAATATCGACTAGCAGAAATACCGAGAAGATTATTTTGATAGTAAGTTGATAGCCCCTGCCTGAAGGCATAACAAGAACCAACGTCACCAATCATCAATTTTGATTTGTTTAAAACGCGTTTGTCTGACGGGATAAATATAGAATATACGCATAGTGTTTCTGAATAACAAATTTAATCCACGAGTGGGATTGACGATTTACACCACGAGCTTCAGCGAGTGGTGTAAATCGCCAATCCCACGAGTGGATTAAATTTGTTATTCATAAACACTATGCGTATATTTTGTTTATGCCACGATCTTTACAATGCGATGGATAAACACTTTTCCGTTCAAATTGTATGGAGAAAGTTTAATACACTCTGCGAAGTTTATGCCACGATCTTTACAATGCGATGGATAAACACTTTTCCGTTCAAATTGTATGGAGAAAGTTTAATCCACTCTGCGAAATTTAATCAACAGTAGGCACGTTTAATCAACAGGTGTTGATTAAATGTAAAATTTAAACAGATGGCTTTATTTATATAGTAAGATAGGCGATCGTGGTATAAACTAGTACATGAGCTGTGGAAACTCACAATGAACATACAAAATCAATAATCACCAAAAATACGTATTTATACATGTAACTGAATTTTACAATTTACAAGATAAATAGGTATCGATTGTCCCTCAACCATTTAATAACATTTTGGAAAACATCAGTCCACTCAATAGCTACTCAGCTAGGCTACGTGTATACTATATGATTATGTATCCAACCTGGTAGCACGATGCCAATCAATCAATCAGTCAATAATTTATTCTCTCCGTCCATATTTTGGAACTGGATGTATGAAACAGAATTACATGTTATATAAATGGTCAAAAAAATAATATGTGCGCAGAGCTATATAGCGTATGTATGAAATCGGTGGTGAGGTGGCACGTATGATATTGTATATAGACTTTTTTCAAAGTCAGCGTTTTCAAACTGTTCAGGAAAGCCCTTATCAGTATTTCCCCCAATGAATTTAGCCATGTGAACAAGCTCTGTATTGTCACTTGTGTTTAAAATTGCAAAAAAAATTGACGGGTTAGGTATTTAGGTATTCGAGTTACACCTCTTAAGGTGGATCCTGCAATGCACTGCATATTAAATCAAAATGATATTCATCCCCTGCATTTTCGTTCAACATATCCTCGCGAAAATACGCACATAATCGACCTATAATGTGAAATTGGTACATAATGTGATTATTTGATTCTGAAATAAGCAGATATTGGACGTATACCCGTTAGTTCGTTTTATGGCACGGGTCACATTGAAAACACGTGTTAAAGAGCGTACGTCTGAAAAGTCGTCAGTTGGTTTCTTTGTGTCATTGTCAGTGCATCATATTCTGCGTTGAATCGCCTCACAATGAGTCGATATTGTGACTAAATAGCTCTGATTTTTAGCACATTATCGACTCAAAATGAGGCGATTCAAAGCACATTATCTGTATATTATAAGCAGATAATGTGCGGGTTTTTGAGATAATAGGCTGTTGTTTTCACACATGTTGTATAATGCTGGGGTTTTTGAGTTCTTCCAGCTCGTTACCTCATTGGGGAGGCGATTATTCCGAGTTCTCAATCTTGTCATGTTTCCTTACTTCATCGGGTAACTCAAGCAGATTATCTTTCTATGCCAAATGCATATCTGAAATGACAGTAAAGCTGACATTTACTTTTATCCTGCAGTTCGTGTTGTGCCATAAACATATCTTTCATGGTTTGCTCAACATACCGAACTATATACCCCCCTTCTGACACTGATTGATCGTTCCATGCATATGCTAGTCCATATTTCGATAGTATTTCGTTCACACGCATTGACCAAGTCCTCTTGAATTCACCTGAGTTATATATTGAAAACAGCAGTTTGTACACATGTGACAATATAGATATGGCATCATAAGGGATGAGTTTAACCAGCAATCGGATAGTTGATATTTCCAACTTAATTTATATTGGATATGCCCCCGTTTAGGAGTTGCTGGTTTCATCTTTAATATAAATCGAAGAGTTCAACTTGACAGTCTATTTCCAGGGAGTGTTCTCTTACTTTCCTAATAACCATACACATTGCAGCTACAGTGCGTTTGGTCTGTGGCATCTGGCTCTGTAATATGTGCCGGTATGGAGAAAGTAATACCGAGGTATTTATATTCACTAACAATTGTAGTTGTACCGCTCCAAAATTATATTTGTGTTTCTCCCACTTGTGGTGTGATTTTGCAAATACAGTGGCTTTAATGTTACCCGTGTTAACAATTAGTCTCTAATCACTACAATAATCCGAAAATTCGTCAAGTGCGTTTAGCAAAACCGTGTCGTCTGCAGTTTTTGTTTAAACATATTTATTAAGCTAAACTCGGCTTAAGTGATCGGAGCACAAGTTACATAACTTAGTTGCTCCTCTACTAACAACTGTTGCAAATTGTAGAAATACAGAAAATGACATTTACAGCACAATACCAATACATTCTAAACAAATAAATTTGGAGAAAACCCGTCATCCGTGTTCCATTGGTTACAGGAAGTGATTCTACCACTTATCCATCTGATTTGTAAAAGCTTCATTGGAGGTCTTAATGTACCATTGAAGGTCATTCTTCGAAACTCTTGGTAGCATTGATATATGACTACTATCTTGAATAATTCAGTATTAATATCGTCTGCATACATAAGGACCAGGATTTTGACAGTAGTATCTACATTTATATCTGATTCTAATATAATTGGTGATAAGATCGCTCCTTACCTCATTCCTGCATTACTGTATGTTTCCGAGGTATTACCTCCCATTACCTCCACACCCCACCATCGACTTTATTGTTTGGTATATATTGTGCAAAATATTTAAGAATTTCCTATTTATATATTGCAGTATAAGTCTTTTATTTGTTCGAGTGTTTCATAATGCTTATCACTGTGTGTAATGTAAAATGTGATCTGACGTCGATATTCCCAAACCGAAGCAAGTCTGGCGCTGTGATAGAATGCTGTTTTCTTCTTAGTCTCGTGTCTAATATTCTAGTCAATAACTTTCCCAGACAACTAAAAAGTGTTATGGGACGGTAATTGTTAGGCAGTGTTGGGTCCCTTTATTTTAGAAAATTGAAAATTTTCTGAAGAAAGTATATCTAGTGATTTTCTCCTGTTGCAGTGTGTCAATTTTGTTCTCAATACCCGTAACTTCATATTTAGGTACATATATATCCTTAGACACAGGTTGTTTTCATGTCAAGTCTCTTTTACATGTCAATTCTGTCTTGAGTGATCCAATGGCCCACCCACCTTTGAAACAACTAGTATTTTATAACATTCAGATGTATCACAAATTCTTGATATTCACACATCATTTTAGAATAGTCTTACGTGAATGTTTTGTCCATCCTTGGAAACAATGGGTCCATGCTATACAACTTAAATAATATGGGCAAGTGCATTTGAACCATTTCACCATACAGGTCACTATTAGAACTGATAGGTTGAGACACAGGTCAATTCACTGTATATTCCGGGAATCATACATTTGAAAAAGGCGACACTAACTAAATTATTTATGAATTATTGACGACTGATTAGACACACACGAGCTAGATCAACATAAATACAAATTAATTATATAAACGTAATAAGGAAAAAAAGAAGATACAATTGATCAGAAAGCACTCGTTGGCATCATGCTAATGATTCAAATAGAATTAGGTCTCATTCATGCAAAAATCTAATAAATTAGTAATATGTAATTAATGACAAATGAAGTACCATTAAGGTTAAATGATCAATGGTGTTATTATCTTGTCGGAAATAAAGGAATGAATGTAAGGTGTCAAGTCGCAGGCCGTCAAAATGAAGAACCTCGCTTAGCGACCAATTAGCTGATGTTGGAATATAATTAGGAAACCCGGTCTCCATAAGACCCACAGGCCTCAATTCCCCGTGCAGTCCTGCCTTCAGATGAGATCCATGCTTTCTAGTCATATTTTTAATTTTTAAAAATATCGCAAATTCAAATATCGTAGTTTTTATCTCTAAAACTAATTATTTCTCAATGACACTGAACATTTGCCTGTCGGCAAGTCACTGATTCAGTATGAATATGAGCAAGCTGGAACAACTAGTTTGACAATGCATCATTCCAACCTGTTAATGACCTAAAATCTGCTACCTTCACAATTGAAATGAAACCAGTCTGATGTGTTTTTGATTGATCTTTTCCAAAATAAATTTTGGAGGTTTTGTAAAATTCTTCAAACAAATTGCGCGAGTGCATTATTAGCTGCGCAGACTTTCTCTTCATGCCACTCAAAATCTTTTGGCCGTGGTATAATTGCTGAAACATCGATTTAATTAGGTTTTTGTACTTTAAATAAATTATTCTTGTGTCATGTTTATCTCCTCAATATCGATTGTTCCAACATGTATAATCATATGAGAATATTCTACAATATTGATACATCTCAATGTGCTGTTGTCTAACCTCTAAGTCAAACCTTCTATATTAATTCCTCGAAAGGGAAGTCAAACCTTCTATATTAATTCATCGAAAGGGGAGCACACCCAGCCAATCTATATCTGCTACATATCTGCTACATATTTTCAAATTAAATGAGTGACTGGTAACCTCTTCCTGCATCTTTTTGCTGCACTTACATGAAGATATAACTCAATATACGGATACATAGGCAGGCTTTGTCTTCTGTTAACACCATATCTCAATTGCAGATTCGCTTTGCAACATAAACTTATCCTGCATAGATAAATGTAGGTATCTTAAACAGGCATCACTAGCCCAGTTCAAGATTAATATTATCATTTCTGCAGCGAATGCTCAACTGGCTCTACCCCTTCTATAACTGATTGAAAAACAATTTTGAGTCTTCACCATATAGCACACCACTTCCTTAATTTATCCAGCAGCTGTTTATATAAAATAGGTAACCCTTTGTTAAATAAATGGTGGATTATGCTCTGAGCCAGGACATACCGGTGTCATGTTTTGGCATACAATTGATCCGGAAATTTCAAGCAAGGGCAACTTTAATATTTTTTGATAGAATGGAATGGTCTTGCTCCATGCGATGGTGACTAACAAATTGCATTCACCCTGTAATACATTACCACGTGTGACCTTTTCGTAGGATTAAAATTCACTCACAGCATTAGGCACCAAGTTGGGCTCATCCTCCAAAAAGTAGCATCCAATGGGTCATTCATGTCCAATGTTTGTGCTATTAATGATAGGAACCTTGGCGTTATTGGAGCTGCTTGTTTACGCCAATGAGGATTACTCCTGGCTATCCCTCACAAAGTTATTTTCAATTCGAAGGCTTCAATGGAGACAACATCCCACAAATAATTTTCTATATTTGAAAATTTTCATGTCATTTATGTTGCTCAATAAAAATTGGGCTGAGATGAGTTCTGGGTCATGGCTTCATAACCAAGTTCAGCTGACCAACATATCTCTTAACACTATGACCTATTTTCCAGTTGATTGTGCACTGCTTGAGTGGATCACACTACATATCAACATTTGTTTTCATTGGGATGGAGTATATGTGACTGCTTTATTCTTCATTATAATTGTTGGGGTATGACACTATTATTCCATTTAATATCTTAACACAATACAAATGAAGCCTCCTCTCATGTAGCCAAGACAATAAGCTGTTTGATGATTGGAGTGTTGTGTGAAATTATTAATTATTCTAGCAGTTCTTGGTACCCAAAGGGACAACAAAGGAAATAATATTTTTAACCACCCAAATGTACAATAATCCATTGTTTTTGTCACCTGTTAATAATAGCTCAGATTCTTCAACCAACGAAGATGATGATATGTGAAATTCAAGATTTTTCGCCAGATTGATCCAGAGAAATTCAATTGTTGAAAATCTCTCGGCATATTTGGCTGTATTTATGCAAAACGTGTATCTTAAAGGCACGGGAGGCCTTAATTGTCGAAAATATTCATATTTGTTCCAAACACCGTACACAGAAAAACATTAAAACGCATACAGTTTCGTGCATAGATACCATGACCATCGCGTAAACACCATGTTATCATAAAGATCGCTCTGTATTTACCTAAGCAAGAGCCTGATTGTGTTACAGAAGACAGCACAATGCTACTGGCTAATAACACACAAATGGCATAAACGCTCTTTATCAGTCCCATATCAGGAATTCACCAATAAAGAACGCTCTTTATGTTTACCATCATATAAGAAATGAACGGCGGTTTCAATGCGGTCATGGGGTTTTGACCGCGAGAAAAAATCAGCAAACTGCATGAACCCCGAAGGGGTTCATGCGGAGTTTGCTGATTTTTTTTTTAACGCGGTCAAAACCCATGACCACGTTGAATCCGCCGTTTATTATTTATATTTATATACTTAAATTCATTATGAACTAGGATTGTATGTCTTTCCCACTATTTATTCATCTATTTAAACGAACGCATGGAGTTCAGTTCAGACAGTTCGAATCCTTGTTTTTTGGAAAACCAAACATTTTGAGAATCCGTTCATGGAGAACGGAAGAAACGCAATTTCACAGTAAAGTATACACATATGACAAAATGTCTTGTTTAGCTAGTAACTAATGTAGGCGTGTTGATTTCAAGAATGATTAATATCTGAAACTAACAATTAAGTTTCTGCTGCGGATAAGAAATCGACAACACGCCGTTCTACCATAATGATATATTTGTGAGGTTCGGGGGAATATTTGTAGCGGCAAGGAAAATGATAAAACTCTATTGAGTAGCGCGTTTTTTTAACATCAACGCTCAGTAACACCGAGCAACAACACTGATTGTAGACCGATACAAATTTCTTGCCAAATCCGGACCTACTAGATACTCAAGCAGTCGGTAATTTCCGACAATCCCCGGTGATTTCCGGGACCAATGTGTTCATAAACCTATGAACGACACTGGAAGTGACGTCACGTTACGTTCATAGGTTTATGAACGCATTGAATAAGGGGTGTGTCTACCGTAACACTATGGGGAAATCGGAAGAGATATCAGGTGTATGTAAATATAATATAAACAAACACCAGAAAAGTAACTTGTTATGCTTTTGTTTACATAACAATGGTCAAACATATGACAATAACAGAACTGTATTGTGGACATTAGAGCGTGGATGATAAATGACGATAAGACTGAATTCATAATCGTTGGTTCTCGACAACAACTTCAGAAAGTCAACATCAGTTCAATTCATGTGGGAGACGCCGACATACCAACACAGGACACTGTTCGCAACCTGGGATCGTATTTTGACACAAACATGACAATGGATAACCATATCTCTAATATGTGTAAGAAGGCGTTCAGAGGTTTATACAAAATCCGACAAATTAGACAATACCTCGATGTAGACTCAACTAAGACATTGGTCCATGCTTTTGTCACGTCACACTTAGATTACTGTAATTCTTTACTGTATGGACTACCGGATTACCAGTGTGATCGCCTGCAAAAAGTGCTAAATGCTGCGGCGCGAGTTGTATCATACACTCCTCGGCATGAACATACAAGAAAACCATAGTCAGAAATGGTAACGCCACCAAGATCGTATTATTAGCCATAAATATAAATAATAATACAATTATTCTATAAACTAGCTTTCAAATTTTATGCGGGAAATTTGCGTACTTCCATATTTCAAGTTTTCCCGTGGCATACATTACTTTCATCAAACTGTCTTCTTTATTACACAAGCTGATAGGCCCGACTTCACCCGGGCTGTTTCACATCTGCTTTCCGGTGAAAGGTGCGATTTGACCTTCAATTGACTATTTCGAAAGTCAAGGTCAGGTCAGGGTCATGATTTGTCCAGTCCAAAACACCCCCACCCGTAGAAAACTACCCATAGGTATCAAATTTCGTCGAAATCCGTCCGTTTTACCCAACTTGACCTTTAATTAACAATTTTGAAGGTCAAGGTAAGGTCAGAGTCATGATTTGACCCGTCCAAAACACCCCCCCCCCGACAAAAGTACCCATAGGTATCAAATTTCGTCGAAATCTATCCGTTTTATCCGAGTTGACCTTTGATTGGCCATATTGAAGGTCAAGGTCAGGCCGAGGTCACGATTTGACACGTTCAAAACTCTCCTCAGACCAAAGTATCCCTAGTATCAAATTTCGCCGAAATTTGTCCGTTTTACCCAAATTGACCTTGCATTGACAGTTTTAAAGGTCAAGGTCAGGTCGGGGTCACGATTTGACCCGTTCAAAACACTTCCCGGACACAAATACCCATAGGTATCAAATTACGTTGAAATCTATGGAAAGCCGAGGAGGACATGTTGGTTGCTATTTGCTAGATATACGACGCGGTATTTTGAAGGTGTTTCAAACTAGGAGATAGAAGTATTCTGCCTTTCAAATGGTGATGAATTATAGTAGTTTATTCAAATTTTATGGCATAAATTGTTATTAAAACCGTATATACTATAAAAAATTAATGACTCGAAAATTAAGTGGGCCTTTAAACAAAGTCACAATTGCATTTAGGCTCATCTCATACTCGTCCATTCAGCGATATTCTACTGCGCAGTTTGTTATAGCCTCCAGTATTTATTGAGCGTTATACCCCCAACTGTTATAATTCGCCTTTAGCAGGCGTACTCTTGCCTCAGATTATTGAGATATTAGGTCACACATAATCACATTAAATCGCATCGTAACATAGCAATTGTGTGGGCTCCTTGGCGTGAATATGTAATGAGAAATAAGGTCATACGTAATGACATTAAACTCAAGAAAACCCTCGAAAACAAAACAAAATCACATTTAATGTTTTACGTTATTTCCTTCATAAAAAGAATCTTCGTGATAATGAACCCTCTCGTTACTTTAGAATATAGAATTAACCTTAAAATAAAAAAAATCTTTGGAACACAGAACCTTCGGAATAACGAACCTTCGGATTGGTGAACCTTCGGAATAGCGAACATTCAGAGAAATTTCGGAATAATGGACCTTCGGGATAGTGAACCTTCGGAATAGAGCCATGCCCCCCAATATTCATATTATATGCCCAGAGTTCAAAGGTATGGACCCATAAAATTCTAAACTTGGCCCTTAAAATAATGAACTCCAAATTGGAGCACACACAGAACACCACTTAAGTCAACTGAACCTATGTCATGTCCCAATGCGGGAGGGTCCATATATACCACAACATTCATAGTATATGCCAAGAATTCAAAGGTATGGGCCCACGTAATGACATAAAATCTCAAGAAAACCAGCGAAAACAAAACAAAATCACATTTAATGTTCTAAGTTAAGTTATTTCCTCCTGTATCTGTATCGGTGTGCGCGCATGATCAGTTCGGATGTGAGCGCACACTCCATATAAAGAATCTTTGTGAAAATGAACCCTCTCAAATTAGTCTCAATACTTTAAAATATAGAATTAACCTAAAAATAACAAAAACCTTCGGAATAGAGAACCTTCGGAATAGCGGACCTTCGGGATAGCAAACCTTCATAATAGAAGCATGTCCCCACAATTACACCGGTGACGTAAACACATGTGCCAATCTTAGTTGTACTCTCGTAATTATCGGTACGATGAAACGGTGACGGAATCTGACGAGGTTTGCCGAATGTACAATCACCCAGTGAATTATCGATCGCCCATGCGATACAAAAAAACCAAAAGCAATAAACACCACACTACGGTGGCGTAATAACTCCAGTTCTGAAGCAATTACACTGGCTGCCAGTGGAGTATCGAATCATGTTCAAAATTATTTTGCTTGTATTCAAATCTTGTAATAACATGTCACCATTGTATATACAGGATATGATCAAAGACAGAAATGTGTGTACACATGGATTACGATCTGATAGCAGTATGCTTTTGTACATTCCTTTCAACAAACGTTTGGCGATAGGGCATTTTCATTTGCAGGTCCACATCTATGGAATAGCATTCCACCTCACTTGACAATATTCACTGATTTAAATAAGTTTAAGACCGGCCTCAAAACATATCTCTTTGATGTAGCATTTAATTCCTAGATATATGTGCATGTACATGTATTATGCTGATTGGGCAATGAGCTCGGACAAAGTATGTCTACATTTTGATGTTCTTTCTGTTTGTGGCGGTTTTTGACGGGTGGAAATATTTTCACAGGATAACCACCGCCAAGGCCAACCGTGCCTTTAACAGGGTAATTTACTCTTTCAAGACTTGATACACACTACTACTGCTAATAATACCAATTCATTTATATATAATCTTAGCTGGAGTATTTGGTCGGGAAATTGCCTGTGGGGGAACTGGTGGCAACCAAGAGCCCACAGTCTGTCAAAGTTGCATATGATGTAAAAATAATTTCGTCAGATTGAGACCAGTCTGACAAAGGCATCACTGAAACCACATTGTACAATGGCAAGACATTCTTCCACTACAACAAATCCTTTCTCACATATAATGGAACTTCCAAAGATATCTCCATTTTTTCTTTAAAAGATCTCAACCACCGAAGAATTTTGGATACAAATAATCTGCCTGGTCTCACGCAACTTGACACAAATTTCAATTTCCCCAAAAGTGACTCAACTTCTTTCAAATACGTTACTGATTATTCTAACCATTGTAAGATATTTTTTATTTATTTCTTCAAGTCTTTCCTGTGCAATGCTGAGAGTTCGATTGACAGAATAAGATATAACTCCCAGAAATACCATATTAGTAGTGGGAGGGCATGATTTATTGAACTCAGGCTACTGTAAGTGTCTTAATGTTGATTTCAGAACCGTGAAGGCCTCTTCAGCCGTTCGAGATGAATATTCAAATGCATTTGTGATCCTCTGACAAAAAAATTGCTGCTGTTGACCTGAAAACCATACCCAAAACTAAATCACAACAAAATATCCTTCAATTATATTGGCCGCCAAATTGATACCACCTGGGTCATGTGCCTATTTGCTCTGGATAAATCTGCTTGAAATAATTTTGCACCAATACCCGCATTCTTCAGATCTACAAAATTATCAACACTAAGTCTTGGATGCACGAGGGTTGCTTTTTCACCAATATAGATCTTTGGTTTCATGTCAAAAATATACCTTCTGTGTGGACAGCTGAGATCAAGAAAAACTTCGTTCCTCTGAATGTTTCTTAACTGTATTGAATATTGTTTCCAAAGGCATTCTGCAGCCAAGGACACACAACCGTGTGATGTTGTAATTCCTGATTTATATACGTTCTATGTTCAAGAGGAAAATCTTAGGCTCTTCTGTGATTCTTAACTACATAACATTGTTCCAAATATCTTGAACCGGTAAACCCCAAAAGAAAATCAAATTCTAGGAATTGGATTACCTGCTTGTCCTTCTAACTACTCAACATGTCTTTAATTTCATTTAAACTTAAGTGATTTTCTACAGGAATTATATATCCTTCGAAATTATATTTGCCTGAAGCTTGAATCCTTCCATGCTTCTGTGACGTATTTTCAATTTCCTCTTGACTGGAAATTGAGATACTCCCACCTACTGCATTACGATCGGGGTTAGACTATTGAGTTTTGATTAAAAGTACTAACTAGAGTAAATTTGTTATATGTGTCGGTACTCTCAAACCAATTATCAAGTTCTAGATAAAGGCGTAGAACCATTTCAACCAAACTCTTAAAATTAGAACCAATGTCAGAGCACGAAATATGTGATAATCTACAATATATAAATCCAGCCAAGGCTACGGGTGGGTACTCTATCCCGGCCAGATTCTTAAGGGGTGTAGCTTCTGTTGTCTCGTCCACTTTAGCACATGTTACCAATCCATCATTGCATCACGTCCTAATTCCACAAGAACTGAAAACCGGGAGGGTAATTCGGGTTTATAAAAAAGGGGAACAGACCAATACTGGGAATTGTAGACCGGTATCAATTTTAAGCGTACTAGAGAAGGTAGTGTACACGCAATTGGAGATATATTTGACAAAGAACAACTTGATATACGAGCTTCAATCAGGATTTAGATTTAGATTTCTACCGACTCCAGTTTAGTCTATCTAACTAATAATTAGGGATGATGTGGATAAACAGCATTTCACAGGGATGGTATTTCTGGACCTTCAGACAGCTTTTGATATGGTCAATTATAACATGCGATCTAAACTTCAAGCCATGGGCTTTCACAACTCCTCTCTCGAATGGTTCAATGTATACTTAACCCTTTACCCAACAGAAGGGCCCTGTGCCAATGCATTCTCTTATATATGCGAGTCGACCATAGGTCGCCTCGCATATATAAGAGAATGCATTGGCTTAACACATTAAAAATTATAAAATTGTTAAAGAATGTAAGAAAAAATGGTAAAAAGTGTTAAAAAAAGATTTTTTTTAGGCCAATGCATTCTCTTATATATGCGAGGCGACCTATGGTCGACTCGCATATATAAGAGAATGCATTGGCACAGGGCTAACTGTAACTATCACAATGTGGTCAATGAGCCGGTTCCAATGATATCCATATTTGTATGGTTCTATTGAGACAGACCGAAGATATTTTAGGCTGTTGAAGCTTTATTTGGCCGGTTCTGGCCGGTTTGTTGGGTAAAGGGTTAACAGATAGAAAGCAATATGTTGATGTTGATGGTACTTCCTCTAATTCAGAATCAATAACATTTAGGGCCATCATTGTATATCAACGACGCCGTAGCTTCAGTTAAATGTAGACTCTATTTCTATGCCGATGATTCTGCACTATTAGTTTCTGGCAAGAATGTAGCCAATATTGAACAGTCCTTAAGCTACGAACTTTCACCTCTCTACACTTGGCTGGTAGAAAACAATTTATCACTACATTTAGGAAAAACAGAATAAATTATCTTTGCTTCGAAGCCTAACTTAAACACTCCTAACAACTATCAATAAGTTGTAATGGTATTCCTATCAAATCGACATATATTGTAAAATACCTTCCTTGAATCGCTATTAGATCAAAACATCAGTGGAGAAGCAATGGTCCAACATCAGGATTCGCGCTGCCGTGAGCCAAATTTGCCAAATGCATAAAACAATGCAAAAGTTTTGGCAAAAGAATACTGAGCCAGCGCCAATCATGGCCAACATGTACTCAAAAAAGTGGTTTCACGAATCAAATTTATATACAGTAAATCAGATTTCCTCAACGCCCATACCCTAAGACTTGTAATGTCTCTCATTCAGTGCCATTTTGACTACGCTTCTAACTTTTGGTACTCTGCCCTGACAAAATGAACTAAAGAAAGGCTTCAGCCGGTTCATAATCGCTCTATTAAGTTCGTGCTAAATCTATTCAAAGGCAAAGAGGTTGTTTTTGATGAAATATATCAAACTAAGATGCGTCCAGTAGAACAAAGTGATTCTCTTCAGAAAGCTATCTCTTATGAAAAAAGTGTATGATAAAACAGCACCTTCATACGTTTACCTTAGATTTGCACATGTTGGTGACTATTCTCCTTATGTTATTATATCTGGTCTCTTCAAATACCACTTGCCATCCTTATGGTCTTTGGGGCAGTTTTCGTTTTACAGCAACTAAATTATGTTTCCAATACATCAAAAATTCCATTCCTACAGTAAACCTTCAAGAATGGAATAGGGAAATCAAAGAAGAGATGTGCATGCGAATAAAGAAGGAGGAACAGAATATTTATAAATATTATTAAATTCCTTAATTGAATACATAACTGTGTTAATTATACAAATTTCACCCTCTCCTATGTTTGACTCTCACGTGATCGGGTTACATCAGGGGACCACAATGGAAATAAGCGGATCTCGGTCGGCTTTTTTGTGCATTCTTCCCAATGCCACCTGATTGCATGATAGACCCACCCTAAATTAATTATTTTATGATTCCATAAAGCTCCGAATATTTTTGAACATGTAGGAGTTAACTTTGACTTATTCAGATACCCCCTTACAATTTCATCCGATTCTTCGCATTCCTATGTGAATCTGTCCGTCCTTGTATCTGGATATCATCTTGTCACACCTTTGCTGAGTCTACATGAAATATTTGTGGTCAACGTGGGCTTGCCAAGCTAAACCACCTCTTAGTCTCAGTAAGCGGTGAATGGTAGTTTGAGTTCAAGTGATATGCATCCTATCAAAATATAGTCAATTACAATGTGTTTGTTTTTTTGTACCACGATTTGTTTAATCTGGATCGCTTTAGCATGTCATTGTGATAATTCAATCTGTTATAATCTCTATCATTGTATTTATCAGGTGTTATGAAATAAACTATTTTATCTATCTATCTAACTCTAAGGAAGTCAAATCAATTAACGACTAAAAATATCCCGCGAAATCAAGCCGATTTACTACTCACGTGAACCAACATCAATGATATTGCGGCTAAGCATAAATCAGAATGAAGCAGACGTTGCTAAGTATTGAGCGTGATCTTGAGCCTTGTTAAAACGGAAAGGATGTCTACCAACGATATTGTGAAAAAGCATAAATCAACATTAAGTAATGATTGCTAATTGTTGAGCGTAATCATGGACCCTGTCAATGTGGAAATGATATCTACCAATATCTAATGCAAATTACGTTATTTGTATACCAAGTAAAACGTGACAAAGAGTTCTATCAAGATACTGACAACTGGTCTTTGATCACAATATAATGCCGACTTAAGTTATTGTGACTGCCACACAGAAGCTAAGGTTTTACAAAGTTCTCCTCATACTTTTCAAGACTAAAATCAATGACTGACTATTTCCCTGTATTATCTTGCGGTTAAATCCAATGCTCTCATTTTTATAAATGGAAGCTTTCTTTAAACGTCTACTTAATTTTAAAATCACCAATTATTTTGTTATAGTGCATTGATAAACGGTTTTAATAACAACAGATGCCATAGAATATGAATAAAATACTATAATTCATCATCATTTGAAATGTCTGTGTGTCAGAAGATGTCCATAGAGAAATATAAAAGAGCTGAAATCATAGAAAGAGTTTCCCCCGTTATGGCTCCTAGAATGCAACAGAATTCAAACTAAAAAAGTATTTTCAATGGAAGGGAAATAACTTTATATCCTAAGATACAGAGTTATTCCTCTTCCATTGAAAATTGAGCACAGAACACAACAAAAACATGCTCACAGTTGATTACACCGAATAAGTTGATAATACAATGTTTTGGAGCTCCCTGTTTAAAATGTTACATAGTATGCATATATTTTATATAAAATTATCTGGGAGTTCGAAAATTAAGTGGGCCTTTAATAATGTGGAAACTTTAGAATAATATACTAGTAGCCTTTTTAATAATTTGGTAGATGCTTGGGGTTATGAATCTAAGAATGTGACGTACTCCGCGATTTTGTGAAATATTTGCCGTTGTTGATTTGTGGTTGACAGAATATTTGTGTGCTCAAAAATGTCTCTCATTAAAGGTACGGTTGGCCTTGGCGGTGGGTATCCTGCGAAAATATTTCCACCCGTCAAAAACCGCCACAAACAGAAAGAACAACAAAATTTAGACAGACTGTGTCCGTATACAAATAAGAAATATCGCATAAACAGTATGTTATTGTCATTTGTTTGACCATTGTTATGTAAACAAAAGCATAAAAAGTAACTTTTCTGGTGTTTGTTTATATTATGATGGTAAATATAAAGAGCGTTCTTTGTTTGTGAATTCCTGATATGGAACGAATAAAGAGCGTTTATGCCATTTGTGTGTGATTAGCCAGCAGCATTGTGCTGTCTCCTGTAACACAATCAGGCTCTTGCTTATGTAAAATATAGTAAATCTTTATGATAACATGCTGTTTACGCGATGGTCATGGTATATATGAACGAAACTGTATGCGTTTTAATGTTTTTCTGTTTACGGTGATTGCAACAAATATGAATATTTTCGATAACTAAGGCCTCACGTGCCTTTAATACAAAAAAGTGCACACATTCTCCAGTTTTATCAAGTTATTGATGTACAGATATTTTCCTGGAACAGATTTCAGAAGACTTCCAAAAGGTCAGAGTATCACATCCTCGCTTGGCAGCCTGAAATGAGACAACCAACGCGTTAAACAAGCACATACCATTTATATACACTTCTCACCATTTATCATCTGGATCTGCCTGAATGCTACTTTATTCGCTTAGCTGTTGCCTATTACCTCATATATTTCAAGTATAGGTGAACCACAGTCCATTGTTTCATAAATATTAGAACCATCGAAGAATGGCTTTCCATCGGTGGAGTCTGGATCCTCAATGTCATTTTGCAAAATTGATCTATCATCTGGTGTCCAAATTCATGTGGGGTGAATGTTCGCATTGTTTGCTTCACTTTAATTTTTTTTGTATTAGTTGATAGCAAAATGAGACATAAGCAGCATGTAATATATATTTTTTTGAAAATGTTGTATACATAACGGCTTTTCCTCGATTTCTTAATTTAATCAGACACAGGGGGGGGGGGGGGGTGGCAACAAAATTAAAAGCACCAGTTTGCCCTTAAACTACCAGCATTGTAGCATTTCAGCAGGATCCACCAAACATAATAAATTTAGCAAGACAACTTAACAAGGGGTGGGACTCGGGGAGCCTGGGTTCTAAACAGGTTGAATAAGCCACTGAAAGAGGAGGATATATAAGTTGTTTTTTTAATTTGTTTTAATGAGTTATTGATAAAAGAATAACAAAGCGGAAAGTTACAGTGTCCTTTCACACATCCATGCTCGCTATCCCGGACAGAGTAGAGGGGCCCCACTCTGCCCAGGCCTAATCACTTTCTTGTGACTTCTGGGTTATTCTGTAGGCAGATTTGGTGCAGGGTTGGGGCGATTACATGCCAATGTAATCGATTTTGATTACAATTACTTTTGATTACGATTACTGATTAAATTCCCCCCCCCCCCCCCCAATTTAATCCATTACGATTACAATTACTTTAGTAAATGTAACAGATTGATCGCATAGGAATAAATAATGAAATAAATCAAATTAAAATATCAAATTTGATTGAATAAAACATCACTACATAACATGAACACAAGAAACAACTGAAACAATAGAAGCAAGCAATACACACAAACTTTTTGCATCACACCTATACATCACACCTGCTTTGTTCAGTTAATTCGCCCTATTGTTCCAGTGTGACTCTACAGCCATTGTCTGCAGCAGTCCCAATAATATTTAATCCTCAATGAAGATGGCCAGACTATTTTATTCGTATTATAACATTTCATTGTCTGTATCATAAGTGTATTGCCATACATGCTGTAATCGACATTTCAGTAATTGTGTGTTATCTGTGTCGCTGCCAGAATGTATACAGTGTACCACATGAAAAAATTATACTAACTTTCTGCTATGTTGTGTGTATCTGTGCACACTACACATTAATACAGTGTGAGACTATGAGTATCCAATAGCCATCCGTATGGATATCTTAGTAAAAAGTAATCAAAATGTAATCATGATTACAGGTACATTTGAAAGTAATCGATTACGATTACTTGTAATAAAAAAATGTCATGATGACATATTACAGGTGATTACTAAACATTTTGTAATCGATTACTTTGATTTCGATTACCCCAACCCTGATTTGGTGTTATATGTTGCTTATAGTTATAACAATTACAAAACATATATGATCTATCATTGGTTTTGATAATTCTCTATATATCAAAACGTATTTTAGCTTATGGGTTCGATTATGTTCGGGGTGTTGTACAATGCTCACATTGACTTGTGTGTCAAATTGTTAAACTATGATCGGGAAATAAGTTCTTTTTTGGTATGTGTAGCTTTCATGGCATTTGTTACCGGCCAAGTCGATGAATTGGACAGGAGGATATATAAGTAACATTATAATTAAGGAGTTCACATCGTGGCGCTCTCGCCAATTCCCAGCTTTTTACGAGAAATTGAGGATAGTAGAATCCTACCTGGCTTCCGGTGAGGTCGAATACATTGGTAACCTGGGAATACCATAACCTTCGCGTGAGTTTCTGTCCTCTCGCCCACTTATCGAATATTCGCACGCAAGTTTGCGTCACTTTGGGGGGTTTCCCGTACCCCTTTCTCGGAGTCGTCTGCTGTTGCGTCTTATCAATGAAGGGGGAAACGAAGCGCCAGCCTTTAGGTAAGAACCCGTGAACCTGAAGTCACAGTGGCTTTTATTTTTAGTGAAACTTACGAAGGTTTAAAGTGCAACTTTCTATCGGGATGCATGGGGGTCTGTATTAATTAGTATATGCAGATTTCCCTGACTGGATGTCGTGGAATCGCAAAGATCAAAGAAGACGTCGAGGCCAATAGCTGTGAGACCAACATTGCTTAAATATATATAGAGAGAGAGCACTGTTCTCAACAACACGTCAAATGACATCAGCAGCAACAACAAATGATTGCATTACTTTTCTTGAGTGAATTCTTTAAAACTTCAATGTTTTAAAGCCACATAGCGATTTTGCGATCCAAAATACATCTAATAGTATTAGATTTAGAATTTTCTCCCGGTATCGAAGTAGGTCGATAATACCTGAGGTACATTTCTACGAGCAATACAAGTCACATAAAGACGCATTAATGTCATAAAAATACAACATCCAACACAATAGCGTTTCAGAGTGAAGAATGCTCTAAATTTCTAGATCATCTGCGTGTGCACTGTGCAGCATTTTTCACGACACGGAATGGTTTGTTTTCAAAGAGATGTTTACCGTGACATCTGCGATTGATAAACATTCCCCTTTTAAGGAGGTTAAGGCCAAAATCGGGTCAGAAGATTGGATGGATGGGGAAATCCTCAATACATGAGATATAAGGGAAAGGGATACATTACTTAAGAACTTCCGAAAATCAAAAAGCATATTGGACTATAATATCTTTTAGTATTTCAGAAACAAAGTTCAATATCAGATTCAGAATGCAAAAAGCAGCATTTTTTACATCACAACTGGAAATAAATCAACACAATTCCAAAGTTCTCTGGAAAACTTAGTCCAAGTCTTCTCGTACTAAAACCGGCTAAGATATTGGGATGGAGGTGTCGGTATTTAGTCCGAGTTCGTCCCGTATAGTCTCTTATGACACGACTTACGCCCAGGATCTGTGGCGGGAATCTGTGGTGTATTTTACTCGATTAACCTAGCAAATCAATACGTGATGCTATATACATCGGAAAGAGTGCATTCTCTTTAATGTTAA